>CAWUFW010002185.1:1567500-1885000 GCA_963921515.1 Calotriton arnoldi
TTAAGAGTATGTCCTTTACGTATTGCCTTGTAAACAGTTTTGTGTTTTGGGAGCTTCTCTTCTAGCTTGCTGGACCGTGTCAAGACACCCACCGCACACGGAAGCAGCGCAGTCACACAATTTTATTTTTCTTTCTACTAAAGCGCTTCATAGTGAAAGCTTTTATCAGTCTGCTTGAGCATCGCAATCCAAAGTAGGTGTTTTTTTCCACAGGTGTTACGGCGGCACAGCTGTCATGACATCTCCAGGCAGGATTGAGCATGCGGCTATGTAGACGTTTGGCCAGTATGTAGCACTATGCTTGTCGCTGCTGCTGTGCTTCCTCCACCGGCAGCCACGCAGAGGGCCATTAAATACTGAAGTACCGTGAATAACAAAGCCAGCGCTCTTCGGCATGTGGCTTCTCCCTGGGTAGGACCTTTAATGATACAGCATGGATCATTTTTCTACACCCTCAGGGGAAGCCTGTCCATTAAACGTAAGGGGTGTCGGGGTGCTCTTCACAAGTCTTCCTAATTTCTTGACCTGGCATAATCAGCTCAGAACTCCATGGCTGAGCAATTATTTCACACCCTTTATGAGGTGTTCAGGAGGAGAAGATCACTTACCCCCATTGGGGAGGATCACATAGAGGGTATTGGCCTCTCTGTTAAAAAGATGGTCACTGAGGGTCTTAAACCATTGTACAAAGCTGCACCTGTGGGCTGCAAACCACCCTGAACATCTCCACCCGGGGGAAGTCTCACCAAGTGTCCTCGAGACCTCTGAACCCTGAAAGGTACTAGAAGCCTGAAACCAGTCATAACGTAAGGGGAAGCGTTAAAGTCAGCCATCTAATCCTCATTTTGAGGGCTTTAAACACTTGTGGAGTGCTTTTCTTAGAAGCCCCCCTTTGTGCAACCTCACTTCTTTACCGACCTTAGTTTTTTCTGCCCTGGCCTCAATTGGGATGCACTAAGTAATGAGTACAGTGAACGCTTCTACCACTATAAAACAATAATTCATTCATGTACATGACTAGTCCATTTTGGCTAATGGTTTACACTAAAATACAGTTGAACTAAATTGCGCAATGAATAGAAATGGCTACATTTTAGAATATTGTTTTTTTATATTTTTGTCTCCTAGAATTTATTCACTTGTATAAAAATATTGTTGTCCTGAAGAAGATGGTGTCAAACATTTCAATTAACACCGTAACGCTGCATCAACATATTCTGTAATTTTTTATTGCAGAAGATTTTTTGAGCTATTCTTATTGTTTGTATTGTTGAAATTAAAATAATGATAAGTATTGACAATTAGGTTTTGTGATTGCAAGTGCAATAGGGTATAATGGACCACAGAAATTTGTGTTTTAAATCCTTTCATGTTTTTAACTCGTGTAGACTATTTCATGTATAAATGGCAGATTTCACTCTAAGAGTTCTTATTAAAAAAATATATATATGATTGAATTTTTATTAAGGAGACAGTGTTGTATTGTTTTTATTGTGGTAGAAGCGTTCACAGTACTTATTACTTCGTGCATCCCAATTGAGGCCAGGGCAGAAAAAAACTGTGGTCAGGATAGAAGTGAGGTTGAACAAAGGGGAGCTTATTTTGGTTGTGGCATAACCCACCCCTTTCCTTTTGGCATGAAAGGGTCACTCATTATACTTGATGCTTTTCTTATGTCCACAAGCATCCCAGCTTTCTTATAGGGTAATAGACCACATGGTCTTCCCTTAAAAGGGGACACAGCAGACAAGGTCATCACAGAGGACTCTGATGGGTCCTACATAGAGTCTGGTCCCAGCTGCCCAGGGCGTCCTACAACAAGTTGTAAAAAATCCATGGCTCTGACCCCCTTGAAAGAACTGGGGTTCCCAGGTTACACGCATGACCCAGACAATTTGTACCACCACATGCCATCTGACTGGACACCCGGGGACAAGGGTGCAAGGTACATAGTTGCGAGAATGGCAAACCTCTGAACAAAGATTAAGGGTCTTTACAGGGCAAAATGCCCCAATATTTCCTTCAGGGGCAATGTAACCCAAACTCAGAGAGAGATGGGAAAATTATAACCTTTTTGGTGAAGTTCGTAAAAGACCAGAAAAAGGGTATTGCTCTTTTCTGGAAGTCCTGCCAGGACAGGATACTGGACTTCACAAGATACTGGACTTCACAGGACCGCTCACCAAAATTTTAGAAGGGCAGAGAAAGCTAAGGTCACTGGGGCACCGATTTCACTCGAATCTTTCAGGATGGGCTTAACGAACCTTTTGTTTTCTAGGTAATGCTAATTGCTCTCTTTCTACAGAAAGAGGGTGTTCAATGCTCATCAAGGTGGACCCTAAGATAAGGAATCTAGCCACCTTAGTGACTGGCCTACTGCGCTCACGGACCTCTTTGAGGAATCCTTCTTGAAAGAACTGAGTAAGCGTGCCACCACCATCTCTTCACTAGATAAGGTTCTTTGGCCAGAAAGTTTTTCGAGGCCCCAAACGAGGCAGGGGCACTCAGCCAGACACCTCAACAACCAGCAGAAGAACAATTTATTTCCAGACCAAGGAAAATTCAAGGGCTTTTTCCCCACCAGAGGAGGACTTCGCAGAAGTTGCTGAAGCTACAATGAGACTGTGATAACCCCTTGTAGAATTTACAGGTTTGTACCAGCATTCAGCAGATAACGGATGTGTGCGCCCTTTAAACCATCTTGATTTACCAGTTGGAATACTACGGATACAAAACCTTGCCCTTTACTTTTTCCTCAACAGGAATCCAAACTCAGACTCCGAGACTGGAGACCAAGTACATCATAGCCCCAATCTTTAAGCCCCATCGATGGTTCCCCCACGTTCGTTGGTGTGACCAGGTCTCCAAAGTCAAGGCCTAATCTTTGGGTTCTCTTTGCCCATTGGTGCATCACTAAACTTCTGCTTTCAGTAGTGGAGTTTTTTAAGGAAAGAGGCCTGAGAATTATAACTTACCTCTATTCACGTCCTTCGTATCAGGGGTCAGTAGCGCCTGAAGTTCTACTTCAAAGACACGATCAAGCTCCTACAAGGACCAGGATTTATATCAATGCAGAGAAATTTGAGCTGAAACCAACTCATTCAACTGTCTTCCTGGGGTTCACTGTGGGCTCAGAAGCGGTCTATCTCCGCCCTACTTGCCAAAAGATGGCCAATGACAAAGAATTGTGAAAGGTTACCTCAAGTACAAAATTAGATAGAGGTTTCTAGCCAGAATAGTTGGACTTCTTTCGTTCTCTCTCCAGGCCATCTTCCCAAAACCCCTACATTATCGAGCCCTTCAGAGATTAAAAGCATTACATCTCCGAAATGGTTTTACATACTTGAAACAGATTCCTATCTTGGAAGAGGTCAGGATAGACCTCCAGTGGTGGCTTGACCATATGGAGGCACGGAACAGTCTTGCAGTCTTTGGTTCCAGTCCAGACCTCATCACAAAGTCGGTTGCCAGCCAGAAAGGCTGTTTCTATAGGCAGTGATTGGTCCGCTGACAAACTCCACATCAATTGCCTGGAACTCCTGGCCAGATTGTTCACAGTGAAGAAACAGATTTGGGGGGGAGTCTCCCGCATCAAGACATCTACCAGACTTGATCAGGCAGATTTCAGTGAGGGTGGAACACTTCCTAGGAATCAGGAACACAGTGGTGCATTGGTATTCCAGACATCTGATGGACTCAATCGTTTGAATGTAGGATAAGGTGGTGTTCAGTCTTCTGATGGACAAGTGGGAACCTTGCAAGGTGGACATCATCTTGTTTTGTCTCAACCGGCAGCTCCGAACATTTTACAACTGGACGATAAACCCAAGGTATCAGGGACATACTCCTTTCTGCAGAATTGAAGTCAGAGTCGCAGCTACGCATTTCCACCCTTTGCCCTGACTGCCAAGAACAACAGGTTGAGGCTGTCCACGTAAGTTCTTTGAAGAACACAGGCGTGGTTTGGTTTCCAGTTCTGGAATCTCCTGGGACTTTCCAAATCATTTCCCCAGTAATCAGAATATTCTCACCAATGCAACAGGATAATTGCACTCATTAATTCTAGAAGGCTCGCTACAGTTAATGGCATGGAGGATTACAAGCAGCACAATGAAGAGGTACCAAACAGCACTGAGAAGATGGTCAGACTGGTGTCTGGAGCAGGATTTGGATCCCATGAGTAGGAGGGGGGGATTAACGGGGTGTCGACCCATACCCACATGGCAAATGTTCCTCACAGAGGTGGGGGTTAGACTATAGGTACAGCCACTGGAATTATGCGGCAGGAGAGGGCCAAATAATGCTGCAGGGTTGAGTAAATTATGCGGCAGGAAATGCAAATTATGCGGCGTACCGCGCACATTTTTAATAGTATTACTTCATTATTATGAACTTTTTACACTTGTTAACACTGTCTGGGCATTGGGTGCACCTCATTAGTACCAGATTAATACCCAAACATAACAATAAGCAACAGAAAGGTGACCAGTCAAACTTTGCAAAAGGCCTTCCACTGCACGCTAACATCTGCCGCTGTGTTTTATTAACTTTTAAACCGTTTGAGCTAGAAACACATTTATTTTGTTAAAATCTGCAGATTATGCAGCAGATGGATTATGTGGCAAATTCAGCAAATCTATAATTATGCAAAAATTACTGCAGCTGCACAATCGCATAACTCCAGTGGCCCGGACTATAGGACCATAAATGCCTTTTGTTCAGCCATTTCAGGACACCTTCCGGTTGAACGCTTCATAGTAGGCGACAACCACCTCATTTGTAATTGATTATCTAGATCTCCAGAATCCAGGTGCTCCCACTTTTGGAATGATAATTTGGATCTGAACTTATTCTTTTCTTGGCCTCGAAGCCTTCTATGTCCGGTTTCTTGTGTAAGGTTGTTTGATGATCATGTGCTAGATTTGCCAGCATGGTGTTTATCCCCTGATGGCGTAACATTTACCATTACCAGTAAAATGAAGTCGAATAAATGATTGGGGTGAAGATTATCCTCAGAGGTAACTCGTAAGGTGAAGCTCTCTGTTTTTGCCCCAACCATTGAAAACCTCAATTTATCAGTATAACTCCTTTAATGCCATTGAATCAGAAATGGAAAAGTCATGAATTTTATTTTCAATGTTTAACATATGTTGACGTTTTCTCGGGTTGAAAATTATATTTTAATATTTTTTGTTTGGGTTCTTTGTTCACGGGCATTGACCAGAAACAAGAGTGATGTTCGTTTTGGAGGATAGGTCTTCCTGATCACAGTCAGAAAAAAGGAAGGAGACTGCAAGATTAATTTATTACGATGTACTGTGTCTTGGGATTGGTCAATCCGGAAACGCTGAAAACATCATTGTCCCCATGGGAAAAGTAGTCTGCTCGTGTTTTTTAATTGACAACTTTTTTGGTGTTTTTTTTTATTGTCCTTCTTTGAAGGGCTGAAGGAATAATTAAGTAAAAGAGAACACAATCTTTGCTGCCATATCCTTAATAGGATTGAAACTTTCACTGCGTGTTTTTTGGGGTATGTTTTCCCTGCTACCTCATTTAGAAGGGCGCCTTGGAAGGACTGCACCTGTTGCATGCCTTCGGAGAACGATGTTGGTGCTAATCCCTCTAACATAAGTATCTGCCTTTGCAAGAGAGTATCTGATATTAGTTCTGCAGAAGATTTTACCCTCAGCAATTAGCTCTTGTCCTATTATTCTGTGGGCCTATAGCAGCTGCTTCTCAGCTCCTGCATTTCTTCCCAGTGGTAGCGTTCGTACTTCGAAGAGCCGCAGAATTTGCAATGTGTGGCGGCATCAATCGCTACACTGATGCACTTAGTTTCCATCAGATAGCTGGGCATCCCTCTGTTGCTTGTGCGGATGCCATTTTGCACCAATGTAGAAAACAAGGCATCAGGGTGAGATTTGCCCACAGAAGTATGCAGGGTAATCGGGGGATGGCTTATAGTTTTTTCCTATCCTGGGAGGGACCCCTGTGACCTTTACAGGATCCTTCAAGCTGTCAGTGGCTGACTAAAGCATGGAGAGGCAATGTACTGTATTTTCTCTTGTATAAAGTCTTGACCGAGACGTTGTCCTCATCTTACACAACTGGCCTTATGAAACATACTATATTATAGAGTAGTAGGCAGTATTCACGGGCAGTGATAATTTAGTAGGGATCGCAGTCAGGATCCCCTGGGGGAGGGTCGCCTGTAGTTCTTCCACAGGTCATCGCCCTACGGGGGGCCTGAAGGGGTCCAGCGTGGTAATGAGAAACAGGAAACGAGTCAGTGTCCTAAGGGGGAAGTGCTGGTAGTGGTGGAGGAGGAGCTGTTGAAAGGAAGGGTGGTAATGGTGATGGGCTAGTGTCTGAGTACTCAAACCTTTTGGGGTTGGTGGACTCAAGGGATTGAAGTCTGGTTCCTCTATGAAGGCCAGGCAGCATTTCTTTGGAATCAAGAATCTTGCCCGTGTCCGGCTGTTTAAACAGTGTTGTCTGTTTTCTACAGAGGACCTCTGACAATTACTCGCAGTTCGACCCCTCAGGGGTGTCCAACTCCAGTGTCAAAGGGGGGACCATGTTGTTGGCTATGATGCTGGTAGCTCTAAACACCCCTTGCTTATAATATCGAGGACCCATTGATCTGAGGTGAATTCCACCCTCCGGGTCAGAAACCCCCGTAAGTTTCCCCCAACAGTTCTTGTGTTCGGGGGGTGGTTGGGGAGCAAGCGAGTCACTACTTGCAGGGCGGTCACTTTGGTGGCTACGCCTTTGCCCATGGAGCTATTGTCCTGGTAACCCCCTCTGTAGTAGCTCCAAGAAAAGGTCTGCTGCGTTTGCTGCATTTGAAAAGAGGTGGATGCCTCGGGAGAGGCGGTCATGAAACCTCTGTGGTACTGAGACTCTCACAAGGAACTACGGATAGAAGGTGTTTGCAGCGCTTCCTTGGCCTTTGCGGTATCTGTGTCCTCCTTTATATTTGCGAGCAAATGGTCAACCTGCGATCCAAAGAGGTGCTCCCTATCAGAGGGCAGGTTGAGCGGGTGCTGCTGGACTTCCGGTTTAAAGCTGGAAAAACACAGCCAGTGTGTTGACGAACAAAGACACTTGAATTTTCCAGCAGGCTGCAGTGTCAGAAGCATTAAGGGCACACCAAATATTGGTGTTGGAGAGGAGCTTGCTCTCGGCTACAAGTTCTTGTCCCCTCTTTTTGTACTGTTTTAGGAGGTGCTGAAGAAGCTCGTCCATCTCGTCCTAGTGTGCGCTGTCGTACCGGGAAAGCAAACCGGCAGAGTTGCCAATGCACCAATGTGTCGTAGACTGAGCATCGATGATTTTACCTGCTGTATCCATCTTCTTACTTTCCGGGTCTAGAGGTGGTGCTTCGCCCATGCCTTGAGTTTTGGCACGCTTGGGGGCAGTATGGACAAGTCAGGTGGAAGTTGTCCCCCAATGTATACAGGGTCAGAAGGGGACGACCTGTATCGTTTATCCAGCCAGGGGGGTTAAAACCCTGGCCTTTTCAGGCTCCTTAAAGAGGTTGGTTGCAGGCCTAAGTATTCCCTCAAGCATGTGAGGTACTGCATCCAGTGCACGGTGGAAGAGTGGGTCTCCAGCACGAAATCATCATCCTCCAGTAGTTTATGCATCTCAACCTTATGGTATGTTTCCGCCTTGTAGAGGATCTCATGGTAGGAGGTGGTGTTTGGGGGGGAGGGGGGGGGTTTGAGTGGTACAGGTTAGGATCTATATCCCCACATCTGTCTAGGTCAAATGTCCCACGGGTCACCCTGAGGGTGTGGGTCTAAAGGTGTATCATAAGGATCTTGAGGTCATCCTGGATTGTCTCCTCCAATCCCAGAATGTGGTTAACCTGGCAGAGGGCGAGACAAAGGGTCAGCAAGTGGTGGTGGTGAAGAGGTGGCAAGGGGGGTTAGGGGGGAAGTGGAGAAGGCACAGGAGGATGGGAAAGGCGAGGTGGAGGTAGACTAGGCAGAGGACGTGATGGACTAATACCCATGTCATAGCTCCGTGAGATCTTAGGCCTGGCTCCACTGGTTGGTTGAGGGCCTCCTCAAACTTCAGCTTCCTTTTGGCAGGGACTGAGATTTTAGCCTTTGGAACTGCAAGGACCTAAACAGTCTGCGGGTGAATGAGGATCCGCTGCTGTGGGCGTCAAGCTTATTCTGAAGGCGTTGGAGAATGGGCTGATCCTGATCCATGGAGGTTGAGGAGGATGGCGCCTTGATGGTCTTTGTGCACCAGCACAGAGGTGAATTTCGGCACCATGTCCGAAGATGGCCTAGAGGGCATCTTTGAAGCAGGTGCTGAATGGGCATTTGAAGCTAAGTGGCATGGTTTTGGTAGGTGCTTCGGTGTCGAAAGCTGGATGGGTGCCAGGTCCAAAGCGTGGTGTTGGTGCCAAATCTTGGCCTTCAGGCAGTGGCGGACCGGAGGCCTCTTGACGGGCTTCTGGGCTCAAAGCTCGGCCTTTGTTCGGTGCCAGGGATGTGGAGGAGGGGGATGGCGTTCTTACGGCTGCGGTTTTCGGTGGATGATGTTGGGGAGGTAGTGGCTCATCTATGTCAGATTTGAGCCAGAACTCTCATCGAGCTAGAAGACCTGCCCTCTGCGGTGAAGTCCACCGCTGAGGCTCTGCTTCAAGTCCTGTTCACTGAAAAGAGATCCAGAGTGTCCTTGCTCTGTTGATGCGCCATGGAGACATATGTAAAGCGTCGAGCTCGACGGTTTGCACAGTTTTCTTGTTATGGAAAGTAAGGCAATCAGCCTAGGAGGCCTCGTCCTCCTCCGGGGACAAACAGAGGTGATACAACTGATGGAGATCTGTCCACGGATACCTGGCGTAACACTAAGGGAAGTTCCAGAATGGAGTTCTTTCCATCACAGATGGAATATTCTCAGACATTGCACTGTAGTGAAGGCCCCGGATGGGGGGGGAAGCCCTGAACAGGGCACATAGTAGTCACTGTCGTGGGACTAGACGAAAGGGCACAGCTCTTCAAGACGAAGACACAACGCGACAATCGTTTACGACAACAAGTCGAGAGGATCCGAACTAACCTGGCAACAACCCCATGAGGCGTCGACTTGGAGCTCGGTGAGAACACATCTGAAATAGACTACAGAAGAAGAAAATAACAATGGAGCTGATGCCCATGCACATTACCAGCAATAGGTGGAGTTGCTATACCTCGTGACTCGAAGACTTCTTTGAAGAAAAACAAGCTGCACACATTTGAGCTTAACACTTGATGGTAGAAGGATTTTACAGCATCTGTACATCTGGATCTACAGCTACACAAGCCGCGAACACGTGTGTGTGTGTGTGTGTGTGTGTGTGTGTGTGTGTGTATATATGTATATGTATATATATATATATATATATATATATATATATATATATATATGTGTGTGTGTATATATGTGTACATATTAATTATACACATACACATTCCTGTGAAACCTTTGTGTTGGGAAAAGCCCTGTGACAATGTAAAAAAGAGAAATGCTCTATTTTCTATGCATAAGTGACAAGTGCACGCATCAGTTTCTTCTAGCAGAGCATCTTGTACTAGCACCAGAAAATCAATATACACACATATATATCTCAAACTCCATGAGATTTGATCACAACAGTGCACCACCCCCTTGTTGTGTCCACGACTACTGCACACGTCTCAAAAACATTTACCATTTTCAGCAATTAATGGACCAAAATATGTCTGCTTGCTTTCAGTGCATGCACATGTGAATGGCAGTGTGGTCTGACTACAGGTGGTTTAAAAACATTGTCTGGGTCGGTAAACATGGTCTACTAGTGGTACAGCAGTGGAAGAAAATCTAACAGATGTTTCTTTTAAGGAACAGCTAATGGTTGGAGCTGGGAGGACTGCAGTACAATATTTCACCTAAACATTTAACCCTTTGAATGCATTACCGGCTAGAATATACAATTCATAAGGTGTACCAGTACCATTATAAATAATAGATAATTGTCTAAGACGGTCCAATATTGCTATGCAGGGCTTCTGCTGGCACAATAAATCATGAAGCCAAAGGCTAAGTGGGTAGCAAATGGACACAGAGGAACCACCCCTGTCCGCTGACGTCCATTTCTATCTTTGTCCTCTTCCACGCATGCAGATGCAGATCAATCACGACAAATCAAAAGTGACTGTGTGCCAAAAACTAACCCGGGGCCTTTTTAGTATGTGCCAATGTCCACTCCACAGAACAGAGAGGTGAGAGGGTGATCAGGACTCTGCAGTTAAATGGAATATCCACCATAAGGATTATGTTACTTACCCTGTAAGCATCTTTTCTTGGCATGTAGTGCTGTAGATTCACATGCTTTTTCACACTCCTGCCTTCTAGTGTTGAGTTCGGATGTGTGCAAGTTGTTTTTCTTCAAAGAAGTCTTTGGAGCCACGAAGTAAAGTGACTCCTCCTCTTGGTGATAATGAACATGGGCATCAACTCCATTGATATATTGTTTTCCCACGGGCGGGTGAGAATGGAGTGCAAGTACCTATCAGTAAAGAGATGTCCATGCATAAGAAAAGGTAAAAGGGACTGCAACAGCCACAGGTGTCCGTGGAGGAGGGTGGGTGCATGTGAATCTACAGCACTACATGACAAGAAGAGATGCTTACAGGGTAAGTAACAATCCGTTCGAAGAATGTGTGGCTGTATATACAACTGCTTTACACAGAGTGTAAAGCAGTGCCCTTCAAAAGCAGTGGCTAACCTGTGGGTGTTGCAGTTGTTTGGAAAAGTGTACCTAGCTAACATTAGCTTGCTGTCGTACTAGAACATCTACACAATAATGCTTAGTGAAAGTGTGTGGTGTAGACCATATGGCTGCCTTACATATGTCAGCTAGTGTGATACTGCCCAGGAAAGCAATGGAAGCTCCTATTTTATGAGAAGAGTGTGCTGTAGGAGGTGTAGGTAAAGTCCCTTTAGCTTTGACATAACATGTCTGAATGCATTTAAATATCCATCTACAAATGCCCGATTTGGATATGGGCTTTCCTTTGTGAGAGGGCAAAAAAGCAAGAGTTGTTTGGTTTTACGGCAATCTTTGGTTCCGTCAGTGTAATACATTAGAGCTCCTGTAACATCTAGTGTATGAAAAGCCCTTTCCGCAACTGAATCTGGTTGAGGAAAGAAAACATGTAACAACTGGGTGGTTAAGGTGGAAAGGGGAAACCACCTTTGGAAGGAATTTTGGGTTGGTGCGGAGGGCCACCCTAACCCGGTGAAGTTGGAAGAAAGGTTCTTCTAAAGTTAGTGCCTGAAGCTCACCGAGGCACCTAAGTGAATTAAAGGCAATCAAAAAGGCAACCTTTCGAGATAGAAATTGGAGGGAACAATTGTGTAATGGTTCAAATGGTGGACCCATAAGTCTGTTGAGAATATTGAGATTCCATGCGGGTGCAAGCGGACTCTGGTTGGAATTACAAGTTTAACCCTTTCGATGCTTATGACGAGCTGGACTCGTCATGGCACACAGTGGACGTGTGCTCATCCAGCTCGTCATAAGACCCACCCGCGGGGGGAGCGCTGGCGCTCCCCCCACGGGTGTCCAATTCGCCCCCACAAGGGGGATGGCAGCGGAAGAGTTTCCGCTGCCACCCCGACTCCCATGGGAATCCCATGACGTCAGCGCGCACAGCGCACGCTGACGGTCATCAGGAAGTCCCAGACGCTCGGGAAGCCATTTGCTTCCTGAGCGTCGAAGAGCTAGGTAGGTTTCCTCGTTCCTGGGGGGTTTAGGGAATGCATAGAGGCATCAGGGGAGAGGAAGAGATTTTCCACTCCCCTGATGTCTCTTTGCAGGGCATTTCTGCTTCACGATCGCGCACAGCGTCGCGATCGTGCAGCGGAAATGCCCCCACTAGCACCAGGGATTTGTTTACTCAAGGAAGCGACCCCTTGGGCAAGGGTCGCTTCTTTGGGGGTAATTTATTTTGAATTGTTTTTCTGCCCCTCCTGGGGGCAAATCAACCCGTTTTTCGGCCGTTTTGCCCCAGGGGCAGCAAACTCCACTAGGCACCAGGGATTACTTTGGGGGCATTTTTTGTGTATGGAAGCGACCCCAAGGGCAAGGGTCAGCTTCCTTGGGGGCATTTATTTTGGAATGTCTTTCTGCCCCCCTGAGGGTAAATCGGCCCGTTTTTCGGCCGTTTTGCCCCCAGGGGGCAGACAGCACTCACTAGGCACCAGGAATTACTTTGGGGGCCTTTTTTGTGTATGGAAGCGACCCCTTGGGCAAGGGTCAGCTTCCTTGAGAGGCATTTAATTAGGAATGTTTTTCTGCCCCCTGGGGGCAAATCGGCCTGTTTTTTCGTCCGTTTTGCCCCCGGAGGGCAGAAAACACCACTAGGCACCAGGGATTACTTTGGTGGCCATTATTTTTTATGGAAGAGACCCCTTGGGCAAGGGTCACTTCCTAGAGGGGCATGTAATTAGGAATGTTTTTCTGCCCCCTGGAGGCAAATCGGCCCGTTTTTCGGCTGTTTTGCCCCCAGGGGAAGCAGAAAACACCACTAGGCACCAGGGATTAATCTGGGGGCCATTATTGTTGATGGAAGCGACCCCTTGGGCAAGGGTCGCTTCCTAAAGGGGGCATGGGTTTTGTAATGTTTTTCTGACCCCCCCGGGGGCAAATCGGCCCATTTTTTTGTCTGTTTGGCCCCCAGGAGGGGCAGAAAACGCCACTAGCCACCAGGGTTTCCATTTGGGGGCATTTAAATGTACATGGAAGCGACCAAGGGGGAGCATTTTTTGTTGATGTTTTTCTGCCCGCCCCCCTTGGTGGCAGTCGGTCTTTTTTTTGTCCTTACTGCCCCCGGGTGGGGGGGGCCAGAAATCCCCAGTAGGCACCAGGGATCTATTTTTTTTTCCAGGGGGCAACAAATATCTGTCTGTTTTCTGCCCCACCTGGGAGATATAGTGGCTTGGTGGAAAACCTCAGCTAATCCCCATTTTTCTCAGCCCTATTTGAAGGCCCATGTGGCCGAATGATCATTTGGGTAGCGACATTGTGTGTTATAATTTTAATTGTCATATTGCTTGTGAAATGTAATAGTAATTTTTTTATTTCTCTATTTTATTCTAGTTCAAGGCTTTTGCTGTTTACACTGTTCCAGGTTGCGGTTTTGTTACTGCTGGTTTTGCAGCTTGTGTTGTTGCATGTGCTTGGTAAGCAAATTTATTTACGTACTATTTACTGTAAATTAGATTAATTTCCCTACATGAATGTGTTTTTGCAAATGGTGTAGTAATAGCAGTATGTTTGGCTTCTGTGTTTTGAGTGTCAAAATCTTTTTGCATTAGTGCTTGATGTGTACTTTGTTGTCTTATGAGTAATTGGTTTTGTTTTTTCTTTCTAGTGGGATATCGTTGATTTTTGCTGTGTCTCTGCAGAGTAGGTGCTGGTGAGTGTAGCTATATTTGGTAAGAGTTATATTGTTTTTGAGTATATTGATCTTTGTGTTAAAGCCACACTTTGTTTACTACTTATTTTGCACAGTGTTGGTTGTTGTTGACTTGTTTGTGCAGTCTCCTTTCTTAGTAAGGATAATGGCTAGCCGCAGGATTACTGCTCAGCAGGTTGTTGGTATGCTTTTTGAGTGTTCCTCTGACCGTGGTTCAGAGACTGACTCTGATTCTGAGGCAGAGGTGGGAGGGGATGATTCAGGCAGTGAGTTTTCTCTCCACATGGAATCATCGGATGATGAAGCTTCTCTCAGTGCGGATGAAGTGCCTGTGTTAGAAGAGGACATTGATGTGCCGATAGTGCGGCAAGAGGCATCTGGGCTGCAGCGTGCAGCTGCAAGGCTTCACGTTGCTGTAGTGCGGCAAGAGGCATCTGGGGCTGCAAGGCTTCCCGTTGGTGTAGTGCGGCAAGAGGCATCTGGGGCTGCAAGGCTTCCCGTTGGTGTAGTGCGGCAAGAGGCATCTGGGCTGCAGGCTGGGGCTGCAAGGCTTCCCGTTGAAAGTGCTGACCTCTGGGTTGCCCCTGGCATGGTGCAGCCGGCATTGCCAGACTTTACTGGTGTTCCAGGGTGTAGAGTGAATACTGAGAACATTTTGCCGATACATTTTTTTCAGTTGTCTATGGACGATGTGTTTTTGGCAGAGATTGTTGAGCAGACTAATTTGTATGCCGAACAGTTTTGAGGGACAACAGTGCCAGCCTTAAGCCCTATTCTAGAGCTACCCGGTGGACTCCCACAAATCTTTCAGAGATGAAGAAGTTCTTGGGATTAACTTTTTGATGGGCTTGCTAAGGAAGCCATCAATGTCTTCATATTGTTCTACTAGTCCCTTGATGGCAACGGCTATATTTCCGGCAGTCATGAGTCGTGATAGGTATTTGCTTCTGCTTCGGATGCTGCATTTTGTCGATAATAGTTTAGCGTTGCCACGAGATCACCCTGATTGTGACCGTCTTTTTAAGATTCGGCCTGTCCTTGATCACTTTGTTGATCGATTTTCTGAGATCTATGCTCCAGGAAAAGAAATAGCAGTGGATGAGTCTTTGGTGTTGTTCAAGGGCGCTTGGTTTTTAGGCAATATATTCCTAGTAAGAGGGCACGCTATGGAATTAAGCTGTATATGCTGTGTGACAGTGGGACTGGATATGTCTCTAATTTCAGGGTGTACACCGGTAAGGAATCCAACATTAACCCCCTGGTTGTCCGTCCACTTTTGGAGTGACTGAGAAAATTGTGTGGGAGCTTGGTAGAGGATTATTTAACAAAGGCCACCATTTATATGTAGATAACTTCTACACTGGTGTGCGGTTGTTCAGGGAATTGGCCAAAGTGGGCACTGTTGCTTGTGGCACAATCGGCTGTAACCGTAAAGGTTTCCCAAAAGAACTTGTTTGTCAAAAGCTTGTGCGGGGACAGTGCGTTGCGTTGCGAGGAGCTTCTAGCTGTGAAGTTTTCAGACAGGAGAGATGTCTACATGCTGACTACCATCCATGATGAAAGCACTGCACCTGTGACTGTTTGGGGTCAGGTTGCTGAAGTGCGCAAACCTGTGTCATTTTAGACTATAATAGGCACATGGGTGGTGTTGACAGAGTAGATCAGAGGTTGGAACCTTACACTGCTCTTCGTAAGGCTTACATTTGGTATAAGAAGTTGGCTATCCATCTTTTCCACTTGGCAACCTTTAATGCTTTTGTTGTGTTCAAGGATTCTTGTCCTGAGTCAAAGATGACTTTTGCTAAGTTTCAAGAGTCTGTAATAGGCAGCCTTGTTTTAGTGGAACAGGCAAGTGTTCCTAGAGTTGGAGTGGTGGAGGATGTGGCTCGATTGAAAGATCGCCACTTTCCTGATTACATTCCTCCCACATCTTCAAAAGACTTTCCCACTAGGAGATGTAGAGTTTGTTGGCGAAGAGGTTTGCGGAAGGAGACTCGTCTTTTCTGCTCCGAGTGTCCTTCTAACCCTGGGCTGTGTGTGCCTGCTTGTTTTAGAGCGTACCACACGCAAAATAATTTTTGGGAGCATCCATGAGTGGTAAAGTGAACTGCCTGGTCTGTATTGTGTAAAAAAATGTATTCTGTTTCAAGGTTGGCATTAGTGCAATGTATTTAGTTTCAGATTTTGTATTAGTAGATTTGTATCTATTTGCAATTACATACATACCGTTCTTAGGACTTTTCACCCAAATGTTCGAACCAAAAACATTTAGCTACAGGGAGGAAGACATAGAAGAATTACTGCGAAGACCATCTACACTTAACATTGGCAACACTACCACCAATCCAAGGCAACAAACTGAAATTGAGAAAACAACAAGACTTAAGAAAAAGCAAATTCGAACAGCACTACACGGGGAGGTATTACTTGAACATTTAACAGCTGGCACGATCCCCGTAGGGCTGCAGGTTAAGAACGTTCCTGTCATTTGTGTCGATCAACCAGAGTACCTAGGCGATTTCAATCACATAGGGACAACATGTTCAAGTGACTGGATGTTTTTATCCATCAAGACAGCAGAACGCCTAAGCTTAAAAGAGTTGGAACTAATAAAAGAACTAGAAGAAGCACTCCTGAATAACGAAGCAATAGAAAATGCACAGGCACTACTGACCAAACTCGAAAAAGAGAACACCACATTCAAGAAAAACACTAAAAACTTTAAAAAAGCCAAACTACAGAAAGACATCCTCAATTTTAGAGAGAAAACGCTTACCCATACTTGGACAAAGATTATTATAAGCAACCAGTCAATACCAGAGTCCTGAGAACGTATGGTGGCAGAAGTAAAAGACAATCCATCTCCTTCTTAGACGCATCGTCATACTCAGACAGCTCAAGCGACACAGAACCATCCACAAGCAACAGAGGGAACCAGCAAGGACAGTTCTACCAAGTCCCAGAACCTTTTTTTAGACAGAGGCAACGGACGCCCACGAGGCAGAAACAGAGCAAAACAATGGCTTAACCCCAACCAATATTAGGGCGAAATAACAAGGAGACAGACATACAGATGGTAGGAAAGGAATCAAATCCAATCTACAAGTTGTCAAACACCATCCTATCACCAGACGAAATCAAAGTATTGAGCAAAGGTCTATCATTTATTCCCTCAAGCAAACCAGACATGGGCCAGTCGAAATTGGAGATTATCCAACTATTTAGGAAAATGCGACTTAAATCGTTTTTTGCGGAAAACCTCAATACACCAGAAAGGAACTATTCAGGTCTAAAAGAACAGTCGACATTCTTTCCACCCACATCAAGTACTCCAATTGAACTTTTAACCTTTGAAAAGAACGTCATGAGAGACCTAGAGGCCCTAGACCGCAAGAGGAATTTCACCAAGTGGAACATGACCAAAAATGAGAAGGTTGCTTTAGAAAAACTGATGAACAATCAAAAAATCATAATCTAGCCCGCAAACAAAGGCGGTGCAATCGTCATCATGGAGAGAACCAAGTACGAGGCAGAAATTATCCGCCATCTGTCCAATCAGGAACATTACAGAAAAATGGAGGAAAATTTGAGCAAAGTGGTGCAACATAAACTTATCAAACGTATACAGAGAGGAGAAAAACAGGGATGGCTATCCAAGAAGGAAGCTAAATACCTGCATAATGAAAATCCAAGAACACCCCCGAAGTACGTCCTTCCGAAAATACATAAGGACCCAATCAATCCACCTGGTAGACCCATCATTTCGGGAGTCAACTCGATTCTAGAAAGACCAGCCCAATATATCGACACGTTCCTAAAACCACCAGTTCAAGCGACTACAAGTTTCCTAAAAGATACCATGCAAACAATTACCATCTTGGAAGGCCACACCTTTGACAACAAAGGGGAATACCTAGTGACACTAGACATAGTCTATATACTAACATCCCACAAGAGGCTGGACTGGAATCACTGCAATATTTTCTTGACAAACGCGTTTGCCCCCACAATGTACCCACAGAATTTCTTGAGGTGATTGCAGAGGTATGCCTGAAATACAACTTCTTTCAATTCAACGAAGAATATTTTCTACAAACCAAAGGGACTGCAATGGGTTGTCCCTTTGCACCGGAACTGGCAGTGATGTATATGGCTATGTACAAAGAGAGATGGGTTTTTAATAACAACCCATATGAAGGACACAAAGATATGGCGTCGGTATATCGACGACGTGTTCATGCTATGGAGGGGATCCTCTGAAACATTACAAGAATTCCACGAGTGGTTAAACCAGAGAAATCCAGACATACAATTCTCAATTAACTCAAGCAAGGAAGAGATCAATTTCTTAGACCTCATCATGAAACACGAAGAAGGAACAATATATACCACCTTATACACCAAACAAACAGAAAGGAACACATTCCTGCATTTTTCAAGCTTCCTTCAAAGGAACTTAAGAGAGAACTTACCGTACAGCCAGTTCTTAAGAATCAGAAGAAACTGTACAATGAAGGACTATTTCAATAATGCAAACACCCTGCTAGAAAAACTACTTGAAAGAAATTACCCAAGGAAACTGCTCAAGAGATCCCTTAAGCGGGCTTGGTACACCCCTAGAGAAACGTTACTGGCCCCAAAAGAACACAAGAAAGACACGCCGTTGGTCTGCGTAACCACTATCTCAGGGATTACCAATGAAGTAAAAAAAATAGTTAAGAAATACCGGAATACCGTGAAAGGCCTTGAGGAACTAAAAAAAAATAGCAGTATTCGCGCTTAAAAGGAACAAAAACATCAAAGACAAATTTGTATGTGCCAATACTAAGTTGAAAAAACCTAAAGTCTCGATACAGACCATGTTAGCTCTACCCCCCATTAAAGGACACCGACGAAGCGGAAACTGCACTTCGTGCGCGAGTACCATCGAAGGCGAAAAATTTTAATACAGTGGCAAAAGCATTTTGCATGAAGAATTCACGAATTGCAACACGACAAACAATTTATTGCGCAGTGTGCCCATGCAAACTGGCATATGTCGGGAAAACTACCTAAGCTGTGAAAAAGAGGATCACTCAACACAGATCAAGAATTAAGTGCAAAGTTCAGAATGCCCCCATGGTCCAACACTGCGAGGAAAAAGGACATGGGCCACAAGATATAAAAATGGACAAATAATAGGAAGATGCTCAGACTCCACACTCTCCAGGTTCAAAGCAAAAACCATTCTACGACTGGGGACAACTGATAATGGCCTTAACGAGATGAGTGAAATAATGCACTGCACTTGAGCAGGCATAGGAAATTCACACCATGCACCCCGATATGAAAAAGCTTCAACCACGAACACCGTGTGCAACAGCCCCACGAGAGCAAGTTCTTGTCTAAATTAGCACCTCCTAACCAAAGGTATTCCATCATATTAATACGTAAAGAATGCTACTCACAATATGCGGGGACAAACCTACCAAACAGAGATTCCAAAAACGAGCGAGGAGACCAAAAGACCCAGGACTACTAAATCAAAAATGGAACACTGCCAACACCGAGTTTTCAACATTCCAGAGTACCCTGCTCAAGCATTCAGAATATAACTCTCAATACCAGGTGCACCAAAACCATTATGGCCGCTGAGTAAATATATGCTGCCAACACAGGACCCATGATTCATACATGAACGTGATACATTTCCACCACAACGGGTTTGCGGGATTTATACATTCTCAATGACAATACTTTGATAGGCGCCCCTCTAATCACCCCGGCAACCGAGGACTTGTTCCCAAACAGTAAGTCAGGCAAAGGCCAGGCACTGCACGCCAACCCGGTAGCCATGCCCCACACGTCATCATGACTTTCGGAGCCCGCGGAAGAGAGGAACCGAAAAAGTGACCCGGCACCACGGAGAAGATCGGGAAGTAAGGCAGACGCCGCCGACATAAAGAGATGGAGAGGAAGATAGATGCCGCCACCGGAAGACAGCCACCGCTATCGGGAGCCTCCTGAAGATAAAGCAAGGAAGACGGACGCCACCACCGGGAAGCTAACGCCGAATCTCAAGTAATGCCCGGGCATTGAGGGGAGTAACCAGTGCGGGGTAGGGGGCATGGGGCATTCAGGATTGAGAGCAATCCGCAGTCAAGAATTGCCGTCACGGAGAGAGCTACAAGCACCAAACAGATAAGAGCATACAAGACACTTTGGGAACTGTTAAAGCATGTTCACCCCCACAACCACTTTTAGACCACAAGAGTGAGTCAATCTCCCAGCATGCCTACAAATTTTAACCTGAAATTGGGTTTTCTATCTCCAAACCCGGTCCACTACAAAAGGAGGCACATAAGAAGCACGGAGCTTCACAAACAGGCTAGCAGCACCCAAAACAGCCAATGGCTACACTACCTGACCCAGCTCGTTCAAACGCAAGAACACCAAGACCATGTAAAGGCACCAACAATGCAGTGAAAATTTAACAACAAGTCCGAGCAGGACTGCCTTGCATGTTAAGAATCACGTAATACACCAGTTAAGATATGCAGAGTACTAACTAGGCCTTGGTTAATAAAAAAAAAGTGAACAAAACACCAATGTTTTCCTCCCCATGTAAACCTTAGGCACGAGAACAAAGGAACTAAAGGCGCCACGCCTATCACACCCTTCATGGAAGATCACCTTCAGTGCTGGGCCATGAACACAACTTAGGAAACCAAAAGATTTCCAAAAGACAAACTACGGTATGTAAAACACATTGGAACGGTAATAGTACCCTTTTAGAATTACGCACTAGTGACAACTACTAGTTCAACCTTGTCCCTTAGTATACCTACAGTGTCCCACAAGAACAAACACTGCCCTGAAGACCTTCCACCCAACTCACACCTAGGTCCAACCCAGATGGTCGAAACGCGTCGGCACATTCCAAACTGAGGCCAAGAGTCACCATGAACATCTGATTGGGGCCCAAAAGGCACCATAAGCTAAAGAGTAATTAAGGTCGCTTAGACAGGAATCCATCTTTTCATGCTCTGACCTCTACAGGATCTTATACTATCATAAAAGTGTACGAGGACACAAGGGCAACAGGTCCCAATATCAACCTTCAGTTGGACACTTGAGCACAAATACATGCAACAGCATACAGGACTTGTAATTCTATGTTGGATGTGTTGTCGTGTAGCTCCTAAAGTACCCCTGCAGGACCTGCGCGTTTGGATAACATATACTGCGGGCTTGGTGGCAGACTAGCTCTGAGCACCCCCACCGTATATGTTAGCCTGGTTTTGCATTAGCTAGCTCGCAGTGCCACTAGTGTCTCCTCTTATCGGGGAGAGATTAGTTTCTGGCAACCTCAGAACATGACAACCCTGATTCCCTCAGAATCGTGGAAACAATATACTACTTTTCGCTCAGTCACTCGTGCTTACATATTCGGTTTGTCTCAGAGAGTTACACAGAATAAACAGTCGGGCGTTTCAATAAGTATTTATTGAACAGTTGTTATTCTAGTGTAAAATATATGTGCTGCAGAGACCAGCAGGCAATAGCAGAGATATATTATTAGCAGTACGATAAAAGCAAAGGGATAGAACAATTCTACCATATTGCGATAATCATGGATACATACATGAATACAAAAGCATTATGCAGAGTGTGCGTACTCCTACGATGCCTACCTAGATGTACCTATGTGTACCTAGCATATGTGTGTAGGTCTTAGAAGCTAAGAGCCAAGAATCCTCCTAGGATTTAGTCGAACCCCCATTCCTGAATAGAGAGTGTGTGGGACCCCGTCCTGGTCTCGAGTTGGACACCCCGTCCGGGTTGTGTCAGACCACTGTCAGCTGGAGCGACTGCATGCAGGAGCCTCAGCGACTCTGGTCAGTGTGTCAGCATGGAAGTCTCGGTTCCCTCTGGTTTACCGGGTCAAGATGTGGTGTATTTATACCCTAAAGAGTCTCGGTCCTCAGTATGGTTTGTATTGGACATGAGGAAGACGTCAGGGGTGAACTTTGTACATACATTATGCTGGTGGTGTATTCTTAGAAAGCCATGCATAATTAATGAGTACAGTGTGGTCCCGTGTTTGGTAGAACCCTGCTGCATTCAAAACCACAGGATAGATAACGTTCAGCCCTCAGAGCTCGTTGTGTACTAGCTGGGACCAATGTAGGTGAAAGATCATGCCTATATAAGGAATCATACTATAATAGGACATGTACAGTTGTGACCATAATTGGGCAAGTACGAATATGACCATATTAGGGTAAATATGAATACGTCCATTTTAGGGCATGTACGAACGGATCTACATTAGGGCATCTATGCGGGATATAACACCCACTCCACTTCCGAATTGGATAATAAATGACCATACTTAAAATCTGGGCAATTTAAAAACATTTTTAAAAGCAAGTAAAGACATGGTTCTAAAAAATCGTTAAAAAATTTTGGTGCTTAAAAAAAATAATGTTTAAATTCAGCTTTTTCTAGTTTCTAGTTGCCACTGAAAAGTCAATATCGTCTCTCTATAGAAGTTGTATTACCATAAGCAGGAGAAGGCCATACTTTTCTCAAGCGAAAGTGTCAATGCAAGAAAATGTTCCAAATTTAGATAGTTTTATTTTGAAACGAGTGAAGAAGCCGAATTCTTTCCCAGGACACGATGAGCCAATTCAAGATTATGCGTCCTGGCTGGAAGCTCAGTATTATCGGTGTCAGCTGCTGTAAATGACAAATCCAACATCTCACAGAGAACGTCAACCGCACATAGATGGAATGTAGTACTGCCAACAGTCGGTGCTGCGGCAACTTGTGCGGCAGTTGTAACCTGGGTGCCTGTGGAGGAGTCACCTAACCCAGCAGGAGCGAACGGCACCTGTGGATTCTCCAGGAATGCATTCATCAGAATTGGAAGCAGCTGGGGACAACGCAGAGCATGGGCCTTTATGGGGTCCAGCATTGCATCCATGTCCGGAGGCGCATCTGATGAAAATGTTAGACAAAGATCCAACGTGCATTCTTCTCCGCAGAACAGGCATCGAAGCATAGGTAAGATGCAGTCTATCCAGACTGGTCTAAATGATAGAAACCAGGAGGCATTGAGTTCTCGCAGGCAAGAAATGCCCAGAAGTTGTACCATGCGTTCACGGTATTTCCGCTCCAGGAGCGTGTTCACCATTCCCACGGGAAGTGGGCCGTCCATTGCGTAGCAGCAATATTACAATCAGGATTCCTGCGATTAGAAACAAGATGAGCGGGAATCCTCCAAATGCGCTTCCCAATACGGAGTGTATAAAATTTAGGATTACTCCGAGGACTGTCTGAAAGGTGCTTAACAGTCCTGACCCTATGGTCTTAAATAGGTGAACAATTCCGCTCATATCAGACATATTGAAGATACGTCCCACCATTTCTGCGAAATGAATGGGGCAGTTTGTACGTATGAGTGCCTGTATCTCAGTCGAAGTCCTTGCAACTTGAAGTTCATAGGTTTCTCGAGCGGAGGTTAAGGGCACGGGTTGCTGTAAAAGCATGGCTTTCAATCTGCTCAGAGTATCAAACTGTATAAAAGAAACATTCAGCGAAGGCCATAGCGGCGCCTCCCCGAGTGTTTTCAGTGGCGGAAACAATACTTGAATACAGCAAGTAACCCTGGAGTGAACAGTCACTAGATATGCGACGCCCGGAAGCATCCCACAACAACCTTGATCATTTAGCATTAAGTAACTCCCATTTGAGAACAGCTGGAAAACCGGCGTGATCATGGCCGCTGGGGTCCCTGACATGTGACAAGATAAGTTTGCCACTGAACCACTGCAGGCTCCGTGTAGAAATATCCTGACACATGAGAACCGCTCAAAGCGTTCTTGCAGTTAGTACCACTCAGATACACTTCTCGATCCCCATTCCGGCATCGGTATCTATATGGTAACTCCCAAGTTTCCTTGATGTATCCCTTACCCATTTTTACATATTTGCCTGCCTGCCTTTGCTCAAGGCAATATTGAAACTGAAACGTAGTGACCGGCAGAGTGATTTGGCCATGAATTAGCCATTCTGTTGATGGTGATTCGGCTACAGTGAATGGTAACCTTTCCAGTTTCTCAATACGCAGCATTGTATATTTGGCTCCCCTTTGTGCCATTTCTGTCTGTTTATCAGTTAGATTGTATTCTGAGAACAGAGACGTGGTGTTTATAAACGCCATGGCACACAGCCTGCACGCAAAGATCGTAGCGTCCAGCTTAACATCATAATAGAACGTAGTTGAGATTGCCCGTGTTGTAACAAGGCCAGATCTTGTTCTTATATGTCGATTGCCGAGGACACAATGTTGCCTAAGGAGTAAATCCTGGAGGTCAAAGTAGTTAACCCATTATCCACGACAGCTAATGCCTTTTCTAAGTTAATACGGTCTATTTCCCATATTCTTTCTGCGGCCTCTTGTTGGGATATTTTCCAGTTTTCATTATAGTAGGCATAAAGACCTGCATATATGAAACGTTTCTGACGCTGTTTCTTTGGTCCCAGTAGAAAATCTCTAAGATCCATGTCAGGTGTGAGTAAGGTCAAGTGGTGCTTTACTTCTGTCAGTGTTGAGGTCTCTAGCCAATCAAGGCACAACTTCCCAACACTATAAGATGTCACTACCCCTGGAAGATGTCTTTGTACATAGAGTGGATCTGGCCTATGGATACTAAACCCTCTGGTTGTATTCATAAATCTCTGTTGACATTTGTTTGTGTCAATGGGCCAAATGAGCCATTCTGTCCAATCAGGATCTGATCTGTTGTACTGGAAAATGGCATCTAATCCTACCCCTTGTGTAGTTGAGTTCTGCCCCCAACCCATCTGTGATGGTGTTGGAAACCCCGGTGTGTTCATTTCCTTGCCTTTGGCTAATCCAAGACAGGATGTCTGTTGCACAGTTTCGTTCAGAAATAAAATCTGCTGTGGAATGATGCATGCTCTAAAAAGTGCTTCTATTCCCTGGACTTGCCAGTCCCTAGAACCCCGATTGATTTTGATTCTATTGTGTCTTTCCATAGATCGAAACCCTGTTTAGACAACTAGTTCAGAAAGGATGCAGAGTAAATATGTTTGGTGTTTGTTAACATAATTTTCAGAGCTGAAGTTTTCTCCATTTTATAATAAAATGACGTTGGGTCGGATGTGTTAAACCCTGAGAAGTATGTGAATTTCTGTGCAAATGCTTGTGAACTACCTTTTGGAGGTGTTGGGCAGTGTTCCCACTGGTGGTTTTCAAATACATTTCTAGGTGTTATAGACTTGTGTAAGAAATGATCACCAAAATGTTGGTAACAGTACAATGTATCATAGTCTGAAGTACCTTCTAACATTTCATTGTTCGGAAATGCTGCAGTTTTTCTAAATCAGACATCATAGCATTTACAGTTTGTGTCCCAATCATCAGAAAATGTACTGGAGGTAATGAAATCACTTAAAGAAATTTTAAATACATGTTTTAGTTTTAAAAGTTCAGTTGGAGCTAATATATCATAATCAATCTTGTCCCATACTATACCGTCCGGTATAGGAACTGCTGTAATGTTCACTGAAGACAAGTCTCTTGGTTCACGATGTGAAGACTGGTGTGGTTTCAAAATCAAATACACTCTTTGGGCTGTAGAGCTTGGCTGGAGGTATCGTCCATTAATAAGCATACTAAAAGTTATTATTAAACCTAGCCAGAAAATGAAAAATAAAATCCCAGTGATATACCATAGTTCTATCCAAGGTGACACCATGCAAGTCTTTCTAAAAAGTTCAAAAACTCATTGAGTTTCTGTTGGAGTGATTTTTTGGCTGGCGTCGTTTCCGGCTCACTTGGGTCCAGTGAAAACGTATCAAAGTTCATGAAATAGCCAGAAGCAGTTCGATCAATTGTTGGAAGTGCATCGGGATTTGTTGAAATCGGATTTTGTTCTTGACGAGGCATGTTGACGTAGATGTCTGTATTAGGTCTGATTGCAACTTGGTTGTTAAGTTGGTTTTCATTTTGAAGATGAATTTCTTGTTGGAGTGGAACAAGTTCCATAGCATTGTTGCTTAGTCCATCATTCAGTACAGGTGGCTCTTCAAACGTGATGAGTCTTTCTGTTTGAACTTCTTGGATTGTAGCGAGAGGAGGGCGTCTGCTACTGTGGAGTCCACGAGACCTACTGTTTAGTATCGGCCACATAGTGTGGTTTGATTAAGTCAATTGAGACGAATCTGTTCTCCTTTTTTCCGGCAAGAGGCGGCAGAAATACAGTTATTGTGCCGTGGATTGCAAGGACCGGTACAGGCTTTCTAAAGGATGGCCCAAATTCTTTCTTGTCAGCAATCTTCTCTCTGACTAGATCCCCGAGTTTTGGGATCCAGATAGGTCTTGCCGTTACTGCCTTGACTTCCTCAGTGGCGGCCTGTTTCTGGAGCACGTTACTTTGTTGTGTCCTGGATTCATTTAGATCCGGTAAAACAGCCAAACGATCATGGATATCAAATGGTTTTTCATCCGCCATTGTGCCTTCACAATCAAGATCAGGTACCCACATTCTTGTCCCAAATAGGACCTCGTAAGGAGTGACACCTCCTAGAGAGCTTCTTGGCTGATTATTCAGCGCGCGCTGTACCCCATAAAAGTGATCGACCCATCTACCACCTTGCCTAATACCCTAGCTGTTAAAGATTGCTTTAAGTCTCTGTTTTTCCTCTCCACAATGGAATTTCTCTCGGGATGATACGGAGAGGAGTACCGCAATGCTACGCCCATTCCTTCCATGGCCTCTTTGTAAGTCCGAGAGCTAAACGCCGGACCACGGTCAGAATGTAACGTGCCAACTGCGTATGTGCCGATAAAGACTCGCAAATCTTTTGTAACAGTTCGAGCGTCAGCCGAGCGCTGAGGCTAAACCTTGAGGAAACTTGAGCTGGACGTGCACGAACGGACAACCTAATGCTGTCTAACAATGGTATCTGTACTGGACGTGTTGCGGTGGACCCATTCATCTGCTTGCAGATGTCGCAGTTCCAGACGTAGTCTCTAATCAGCCTTCTCATCACGGGCCACCAGTAGAGTTCTTTTAACAAAGCAACAGTCTCCTTAAGTCCGTTATGTACAGAACCTGTTCCTTCGTGTGCTGCGACAATTAAGCCTAGCCTACGATCCATATTTGGTATTACTCTATCCCCCACTCCAGGAATCTGAGCATATGGAATGTTTTGTGCATCTAACTTGTAGGAGTACTTGAGTGGAAATTTTGTAGGTACTGCTGTGCTGCCTTTGCTTGAAGCATTGACAGCTACCATTATCTCGTCGTCTACCCTCATCTTTGAACGAGTAACTGCAGCTACGGCGGCTGTGCGAACAGCCCCCTTTGCGGCTTTATCAGCCAATGAATTCCCTTCAACATGAACGCCATCACGCTGATGACTTAGTGTATGTATCACGTGAGCCCTTGGTAGTTCGTTTCTCAACTCCACTACCTGTTCCCATAGCATTTTATACTTTATTGTGCCACCTTTTGCATCTTTGAACCCGTTTTGTTCCCAATGATGTAGATATTCATTGTACGACTGTACACAGGAAAAGGAATCACACACAATAAGTTTGGGGAATTTGTGATCCGTATTTATAAGTGCCAGTATTAGTGCTTTGAGTTCTGCCAACTGAGCCATGCAGTCTCCTAGAGATTGCGTTTTTGTGCAACTCGGATGGAACTTGCCATCACGCATGCGACCTTTAACAATCGCACACGCTGCGCTGTAAGCTTGCTTGCTTCCTGTGGCGGGTTGAGCAGAACCGTCAGTGTAAATAATGTATTCATACTGATCTAGAGGCAAAATTTCATTTGGTAGAGGGTATTCTTGTTCATATTGGAGGAATGCCTGTGTTTTTAAACTAGGATCAAATCTGTATTCAACATCCGTTGCAGTAAGAGAATTAGCCCATTGTATCCATCTTGGATGTAAGGCTTTAGCATTTGGAATGCTAGCTTTTGTAACAGCTTCTAAAGCTGGTACTGGGAGTCCACGACAATTATGCGTTTTCCCTGAGCCAGAGCTCTTTCTCTTGCTACAGCGGTCGGCACTGCTGTCAGGATTTTTTCTGTTGAAGTGAAACGCATCTCTGCGTTTGTGTACAGGTGTGATTTAGGTGTGATTTGTATGCGATTGGTACCGTTTCGCCTTCATTAAAAGTTAAATAAGTGTACCCGCATTGACCCGCAATGACTCGGATCACTAAGTTCTGTGCGTTTACGCGTGTCTGTAAATATTTAGAAGCTATTATGTCTTCCTGTAGGGAACGCAGGATATTTGTGTGTTCCTGTGTCCATTGTTTGACTGAAAAGTCAGGTTTTATTAAGTCGTAGAAAGGCTTTACTCTTTCTGCGTAATCCAAAATGTATGTTCGACCAAAATTTAGGAATCCCAGAATTGATTGTAAATTCTTTAATGATTTTGGAGGTTGGAGCAGCGCACACTTTTCTAAAAAGTTAGCTGCTAGGCTTTTCCCTCACTTGACAGCTCGTATCCTAAAAACAGGACATTGAGGTGGGCAATTTTTGATTTTTGAAATTAAATTTATAGCCCTCAGAGGCGAATCCCATAATAATGGTGCTCACCCTGGTCAAGAGCCTCTTTAAGTCATCGTCCGTCAGATAAATATCATCCACATAGGACAATGCTTCTTCATCCAAATTTTGGAGCAACTCTGTTAACCTTGCTGAAAACAACCCCGGGCTATTCTTATACCCTTGGGGGAGTCAGCAGAATTGCCGTTGAGACCCTAACGCACTGAATGCGGTCAGATACCTACTTTCAGGCACTATATTTTGGCAGAAAAATCCATTTGAGATATCAAGTGTTGTTTTATATTTTTTCCGCACAATGTTATTCATTAATGCGGCACTGTGTGCATTTTGAACAGCAAATGTCTTTGTGCAAGTGTTTAAATGTCTGTAATTTAAAACTAGACGATATGTGTTGTCAGGTTTGGCTACGGGGAACAAAGGATTGTTCATAGGTGAAGTGCAATTTTCTATCACCCCCTGGTATTCTAGTTGGTCTAGAATCTCCCTGACTTGTTTTTTAGCTTCCTGCTTTATCGGGTATTGCCTTTGAGCATTTGGGGAAACTTTTAGCGGGATCACGTGGTGGGTTGAATCCTCATCCCAACCAGCATGATTTTTGTACAATGCTGGAGCTAGGGCAACCGCCCACTCCTGCGCATATGCATGTTTTAGGTGAATGGGAACGAGGTCGGAAAAGGCTGGAAAAATTACAATTTCTGCCCTAGGGCACTCCATGACGAATGCAGGCGGCCAGTCTTGTTCTGCTAATAGAATGTCATAACCAGATGACAGATTTTTCCAAAAGAGACCCTTAACTTTTCTGGGCTTGTCCCCCCCATCCAGAGTGTTCTCATGTAACTTATGTGGGACACTTACCCGAGTATCCGGTGTTTCCACCGTGATATACTCACTCAACTCCACTGTCACCAGAAATTCCTTCAGGTTCTGGCGAGCTATCGTTACTTCTGCCGCGCTGTCTAGCATCGTCAGGGCCCACTCCCCGTTCAGAAGCTGTGTCCTCAGAATTCTGGGCATGTCTGATCTTGAGACCTGCTACCTTCTTTTTGAACTGAGGTTTTGATTTTTGTTTATCCTCTTTTTTTAGGTGCGTAGTCCGCAGCGTGTTACGTGTCTCTGGACTTTGTACGCTCCTTTGACCGTCCTTCCCTCTCGGAGTTTTGTGATGAACCCTGAAAGGAACGAGAGGAACTAGTATCAGTATCCTGATACCTGTCAGGTTTTTTAATATTACCCCTATTCCTGAGGTTATACCTCCTTTCAGGGGGCTCCTGTTGAGGAGACCTACCTCTGGATTGAGATCTGTTGTCTTTAGACTTTTGTTGTTTTTTATTTTCCCACTTCTTTTTAGAAGAAGTAGGTGTCTGCTTTGTAGTGTCCTTTTCAGGACTGCCCACATTTGTAATTGCATTCGTTGCCTGGAATGTAACCCACGAATAGAACACCTCTGTTTTATTAGATTCGTGTGCCTCAATCACGAAAATTACTGTACCACCCCTGGCTCTTAAGCCATGTTCTAGAAGTTTTATGGTGACTGCCCTTCTGAAATTTGGTGCAATTTGTATTGCATCTTCAGGGCCTTCTGTTCCCAAGAGGGCTGTTCCAACTCTCCTTGTTGCGCTTGTTTCTTCCACCATTTTTAATTGGAAGAAGGGAGATTAAAGAGTTCTTAAAATAAGGTGTAAGTGCACAATTGTAGGAATTAAATGTCCTTCAAGCTTGAGTAACCAACAGCCAATAAATAGTATTCTCGTACTACTCAGCTGCGGCTGTGTTTTTGCCCACCCACTCCAGACGTCTCTGGGGTTTTTGTGAGTAGGTTCTCTGAGAATAGCACAACTGAACTACTCAGATTCTACTGTTAAATAAGTACCAAACCAACGTTGGTGGCGCCATGTCGTGTAGCTTCTATAGTACCTCTGCAAGACCTGCGCGTTTGGATAACAATACTTTGGGCTTGGTGGCAGACTAGCTCTGAGCACCCCCACCGTATAGGTTAGCCTGGTTTTGCATTAGCTAGCTCGCAGTGCCACTAGTGTCTCCTCTTATCGGGGAGAGATTATTTTCTGGCAACCTTAGAACATCACAACCCTGATTCCCTCAGAATCGTGGAAACAATATACTACTTTTCGCTCAGTCACTCGTGCTTACATATTCGGTTTGTCTCAGAGAGTTACACAGAATAAACAGTCGGGCGTTTCAATAAGTATTTATTGAACAGTTGTTATTCTAGTGTAAAATATATGTGCTGCAGAGACCAGCAGGCAATAGCAGAGATATATTATTAGCAGTACGATAAAAGCAAAGGGATAGAACAATTCTACCATATTGCGATAATCATGGATACATACATGAATACAAAAGCATTATGCAGAGTGTGCGTACTCCTACGATGCCTACCTAGATGTACCTGTGTGTACCTAGCATATGTGTGTAGGTCTTAGAAGCTAAGAGCCAAGAATCCTCCTAGGATTTAGTCGAACCCCCATACCTGAATAGAGAGAGTGTGGGACCCCGTCCTGGTCTCGAGTTGGACACCCCGTCCGGGTTGTGTCAGACCACTGTCAGCTGGAGCGACTGCATGCAGGAGCCTCAGCGACTCTGGTCAGTGTGTCAGCATGGAAGTCTCGGTTCCCTCTGGTTTACCGGGGCAAGATGTGGTGTATTTATACCCTAAAGAGTCTCGGTCCTCAGTATGGTTTGTATTGGACATGAGGAAGACGTCAGGGGTGAACTTTGTACATACATTATGCTGGTGGTGTATTCTTAGAAAGCCATGCATAATTAATGAGTACAGTGTGGGCCCGTGTTTGGAAGAACCCTGCTGCATTCAAAACCACAGGATAGATAATGTTCAGCCCTCAGAGCTCGATGTGTACTAGCTGGGACCAATGTAGGTGAAAGATCATGCCTATATAAGGAATCATACTATAATAGGACATGTACAGTTGTGACCATAATTGGGCATATGCGGCCATGACCATAATTAGGCAAGTGCGAATATGACCATATTAGGGTAAATATGAATACGTCCATTTTAGGGCATGTACGAACGGATCTACATTAGGGCATCTATGCAGGATATAACAGTGTGCAATGTAGGAAGTCAAGTCTCAATGTACATGAAATGTCTATGTGTAAAATTTACAGTCACTTTATGTTTTAATCATTATCTCATTTATTTTTGTGCTTGCAATTTTTCGTCATTGAGTCATGTGTAAACATGTATGTTACTGTTCTATTTAAATGTAAAAACACGAGATGAAATCTAAAATACAGAAAAAGATAAATATCAGACCAAGTTAAGAACCTAGCACATGAGTATTCATTTGACAAAACCAGTTGGGTTTCACATTTAAAGCAAGATACTGGAAACGCAAGTTTTTCAAAAAGTACATCCAAGCAAGGACCGTTCATTGGTTGAACAAGGGTAGAGAGACTCCTGTAGCTCTCTACCGATGAAATACGTACTATCTATGGTCTGGGAGGTATTGTTTTGTAGCAACTTAATTTTGATTCCAGCCTCCACAGTCCGAAACTGAATCACTCCCCCATTAGGAGACCCTCATAAGAATCATCCGGCCACCGCATTCCCGCCCGTGATGGAATGTGGGGACCCCTGCAGAGTGATATCTAGGGGATCACCCTGAAAATGAGGTGGAGAGGGTGGAGGTGGTGGTGGGGGTGGAGAAGCAGGTGGAGGCTACAAGGGACTGGTAGCTTTTTCTGTTTTCCTCCTTTTAACAGGCACTGGCAAGTCTATTGCTTCTGCAATGGAGAGTTGGTGTTTTGATGGAGGTGGTGCAGACACCAGTCTTGGTTATGATGCAGCCAGTCTGAGGCTGTATATGTACCTGTTACTTGCATACATCGAGCCGTTCCTGCATTTTATGGAGGATTGGTTCCATCGGAGTACCGGGGTCGGATTTCGATGCCGGTATTGAAACTTTTCAGTGCCAAGATGGTCTTAAATTTCGGAGCTGAAGTGGTCAGAGCTGAAGATAGATCGAGTCGGCTCAGCGTGGAAACAGATGGCTTCGGCTGTGCTTTCGGTTCAGAGTCAAAAGGCGGGGCATCAGCAGCAGATGTTCGGTGCAGACCATGGCCTGCTGGCAGTGGTGGCCCGGGAGCCTTATGTACAGTCAAAACCAAATGTTTTTTCGGTGGCAGGACGGGGACGTCAGTACTCACAATACGCTGACCCAGTGGAAGGTCCTGCATCTGAAGATCGATCTCCAAGTCAGAGAGGGAGTCTTTAACGGAAAAGGCCTCATCCTCCACCTCCACATCCTGTTGTCCGAAGATGTCAAGTGTATCGTCAACCTCTCTCTGTTGCATCTCCCTGCGACGTGACCTTCGGTATTATAAGGTTTCCTTCGACCAAAATGATCGGCAGGCCTCGCAGCCTTCTTCCCTGTGATCGGGAGGTAAGCACAGCTTGCAGACCTGGTGAAGGTCAGAGTGCGGGTATTTAGCGTGGCAACTCTGGCAGAAATGGTATGGCGTCTGTTCCATCAGCAGGACGTTTTAAGGCAGGTCGATGCGATGGGCTAAAGTTTAAGATTTCGAAACACAAGGATTGGAACGTGTTCGATAACAATACCGTCAAAGGTATGGGTGAATTACAAACCGAAAGGAGTTCAAAACGGTCTTGTACCAAAGCGCAGTAATACACGCCCGAACCCAAAGGTGGAAAGAAAATGACTTAACAATGGAATCGAGGCCCATGAGTATTATCACCAAGAGGAGTCACTTTACCTCGTGACTCGAAAGACTTCTTTGAAGAAAAACAACTTGCCCACATCCGGACCCAACACTAGATGGCAGGAGTATGCAAAGCATGTGTATCTACAGCCACACATGCCTCGAACAGAGTGTTACCAAAGGTAAGAAATGTGCTCTTCTGATGGGTATTTCTAGCTAAATATTCCTCACCTTTAGAACAGATACCAAACCAATACATTATAAAAGGCAGACAGTCTGAACAGTGGACTCAAACCCAAAAGTGCTGCTGAACTGACCGGGTAAAATGGCCCCCTCTGTGGACCTGACAGCGAACATATGCACTTACAACCATACTGCACCACAACAGATAAACAAGTTACTAACCTTCAGTAACAATATTTCTGGTGGACATTGTCTAACTGCAGATTCCTCACCTTGTGTGCAGATGCCACACTATTACCAGCTAAGGTGTGGGGACTGTAAACTGGCTCATACCAAAAGGTCCTGCAGGAATGAGCAGACAAAACACCCCTCTAAACAGAGCCGACTGTCGAGGCAGTAGTGCTTCGTGCACGTGTGTACCGACATCCATGCAGCCATCTGACAGATGTCCAGGACAGACACACTGTGTGCTAATGCATCGGTAGCAGCTTTGGCACTGGTGGAATGGCCCTGAAAGCCCTATGGGGCTACTTCTTGATCAGTGTGTAGCAGATGTTTAGTCAGAGAAAAATCCATCAGGAGATGGTCAATTTTTGTGCAGCCTTGCGCTACTTTGCTTTGGAAAATCCTACAAAGAGCAGATCGTCCACTTGATATTGCTTGGTACAATCAATGCAAAACCTTAGTGCCCTCTTAGGTTCCAAATGATGGAGTCTCACTTCATTAGGAGGATGAGGTGGAGCAAAAAATGGCAGAAGGGTGATGAACTTCCTGACCCTTTCAGAAGAAAAGAATCTCGGGACCTCAACAACAATTTATCGGGAAGAAAGTGGCATAAGGAGGGCTGACAGAAAGAGCCTGCAGCCCATGGACACGTCTTGCCAATGTTATAGTGAAGAGAAAGATTGTCAGCGAAGTCACAATTCTGAAAGGACAACTGTGCAGTGGCTCACAAGGGGCGTGGCATCAAAAAAGTGAGGAATAATGTCAAATCCCATTGAGGAATCACAAAGGATTTTGGTAGAAACAAATCTCATCAAAACAGGTGTTTAAATAAGGAAAACTGCCCTAGCAACCACAAAAATGCTGAAAGCTGATAAATAGCCCTTAACAGTGCCCAAAGCAAGTCCTTGCTGGCTAGTGAGAAAACAAAACAACTGATTGCAATGGATCAATTTGTGGGGTACTGCACCAATTCACAAATTTCTCCCAACTGGAGTAAAATGATTTTGTGGAGGGATGCTATGCTGCTATCAATGACCTCAGGTAGCAGGTCGAAGGAGGTCAACTGCCGCTGATCAATCTCCTAGCATGAAGATATGCAGGCCCAGGTGCAGCAGCCTGATCTGCTGCTGTGAAAGAAGATGCCTCTCAAGCGACAGCTTTATCGGAAGACAGATGCTCAAGCGCAGAAGTTTCAAAGCCACACTCTCTTGGCCCAATCCAGGGCCACCAGGACGGCCTGGGCCCAGTCGTTCGTGATCTTCAGAACTCTGCGTAGGAGAGGCAGTGGTGAGCTGTCATACAGGAGTCCTGAGCCCGACTCTAGACAGTAGGCATTTCTGAGGGGGAGCTGCTTTGGAAACTCCAATACACAAAGGTGCTGACATTGCATAATCTGAGGTGGCAAAATGTTAAAGCCAGGTCTTCCAAGTGCCCTGTTGTAGGAAGCTGGCTCTGTATATACTATACCAAAATGAGGTATAGTGTGCACAGAGTCCAGTGGAACCCCAAAGGTAGGCAGAGGTAAAAGTAGATAGCACCTTACTCTCCATCTGTGGTAGTGTGGGCGAGCAGTAAGGCTTTATCAGAGGGTAGTGTTAAGCATTTCTTGTACACACTCAAACAGCAAATTATGTCACACACTCAAAGACTGAACTCAGAACAATTTTGTTTGTATTAAAATATTAAGGTATTTTACTTCTAGAACCAAGCCAAGCCTGGCACAGGTAAGTGAAATAAATGCTTTGCAAAATTGTATCCAGTGCTTTACAATTGAATGCAAGTTCAGATGCAATTGATTGAATTACAGGTAAGTTAAAGTGTCAAATTTACTTTTCAGATTACTTTACAGTTATTTTTCAGATTACTTTTTAAGTTACATTTTCTACTCAGTGTGATATGCCTAGATATCACACTGGGACATTTGCTAGCAAAAAGGTAAGCAAAATCAGTTTTGCACAATTGTAGTTTTTCAGGTTTTCATACAAATTAACTCCACACTTAGAACATTTTTCAAGGAAAAACAGTCAATGTATTCCTATGGAGAGAAATGAAGTTATTGGTTAACAGGTAAATACTCAGTCTTTGGGGTTGAGTCTCTGGGGCAAGAACAAGGGTTCCCCCATGGTCAAGAATGCACTCTCAAAACACCCTCAGCTGCACTAGGGCGGCCGGGTGCTGAGGCCCAATGTTATCCAATGGGGGATAGGGGGCCTCCGGTTGGTGGCTGCTCACGAGCAGGCCACAGGGTTTGGGAGCCAAGCTCCTGGTGTTAGGTTCAGGGCAAAGGGGGATCCGAGTTAGCACCCAAAGTACACCCGCAGAGGCGGCTGGGTGCAGGGTGCTGTTTTGGCGTCTGGTGCCCTGTTGATTTCAATGGGGATTCTCCGGTTTCAACAAAGACTGCAGGCTCGGGGGCGAAGATCTCCTGAAGGTGGCCACCGGTTGGAGAGGTAAGTTGGGATGCCTGGGGATGCTGGGACACTGTCGGTTGGGCCATCCAAGGCCGTGGGACTTCGGGTGCAGGGGTGTCTTCAGGAGTCTGGTTTTCCTTACCAGCTCTGGTCGCGGTCGGGGGGGATCCTTCAGAAAGAGGCTGTAGGCTTCACTGGGCGATTCAAGACAGGTCAGAGATCACCAGATCTCAGATCAGGATTGCCGGGGAGACCTCCTCTTGGTGTTGGGCCACTCTAACTCGGGCCGTGGGCGTCGGGTGCAGACTCGCTGATTTGTCCGGAGCTTGAGTCTGTGGGTGAACAAATCCGGTGTTCACGGGAGACAACGTCTTTGGGGTGGAAGGCAGGGCAGGTCCTTCGGGTTCTTGAGGCTGCTGGCTACAGGATACACCGGGATTTCGCTTCTGCAGGTTCGAGGTGGGGACAGGCCGGTAGGGCTGGGGCTAAGTAAGAGGGTGTCGTCCTCTTCTTAGCTTTGGCACGGCTTCTTTGGTCCATCTTTTCTTCTTAGTCGGTTCTTGTCTGGGGAGGAAAGGTTCAGGGGTGCCCCTAAAAACTAGATTTCGGGGCGTTACAGGCAAGTAAAAGGTTGGGACCAATGGGTCACTTCCTTGGGGTGGGTACAGCCCCTATTATGCCACCCTGCAGTGGGAGGGGGCATATGCTTCACTCTGGTTGGCTGGGTCCCCCCATCTGCAAGATGGCGGGGACTCAAGAGTTGTGCTTCACCTCGCCTCACCCACCTGAGGGGTGGGGTTGGCAAAGGTGGGCACACCTCCCTTCCTCACTTGGTTTTACCCGCTGATTCTCCCGCCCAAAGTGGGGGTCAGAACCGGTGGAGCCCAGTTGCAGGAAGCAGCAAAAGGCCTGGGGAAGCTCACAAAGGCGGCAAGCCTTTGAAGCTTCCCCTTCGTGGACCCTGCCCATCCTGGGGGAGGAGGCTTGGCACCTCGTCCCAGGATGTGCATTGTTTCAGACCCCGAGAGCAGCAGGCCCTCGACCCAGGGGTCCAGAAACATGTCTGGTGGTGGCAGCTGGGTAGCAGCCACTCAGCCTGGACACTAGTGGTAGGTCGTTTTTCAGGGGGCATCTCTAAGATGCCCTCTGTGTGCATTTTTCATAAAATCCCACACTGGCATCAGTGTGGGTTTAATGTGCTGAGAAGTTTGATAGCGAACTTCCCAGTTTTCAGTAAAGCCATTATGGTACTGTGGAGTTCGTAATGACAAACTCCCAGCACCATATACGCTTAATGGCATTACTGCACTTACAATGTCTAAGAATTGGCTTAGACACTGTAGGGTTACAGGGCTCATGCACCTGTACCCTCACCACTGGTATAGTGCACCCAGCTAGAGGGGTGACTGATCTATGCCAGGGCAGTGGGTTGTAGGCATGGCACACAGGGATGTGTGCCATGTCAACTCTTCACTTTGTTCTGCACCAAAACACGCAGCCTGCGCAAAAAAAAAAAAAAGAAAAAAAAAGGGGGGTGGTGTGTGTGTGTGTGTGTGTGTGTGTGTGTGTGTGTGTGTGTATGTATATATATATATATATATATATATATATATATATATATATATATATATATATATATATATATATATATATAAATATATAAAGGTAAAGGAGCCTCTAAGGGTGGCACAATAAGTGCTGCAGCCCTTGGAGGCCTTCCTAGCCACAGTGCCCTTGGTCCTGTGGTACCATTTACAAGAGGCTGACCTATGGCCAGAAAGTGCTAATTGGGTTTTGTTTTCAATGCAGTTTTAGGGAAAGCACATAGGCCCTGGTCATCTGTTTGACAGGATCCCAGGGCACACTCAGTCAAAGTGCATCACCAGTTTTGCAAAAACTTTTACACTTGTGCCTCCTCTGAGTGCAACTGCTATTGGTCATCCACTAAGCGCCTGCAGCTGAGTTCATCAGTGCTAGCATTTAAAGATCCCATCGGGATGTTTACAACCAAGGAAATACCTTGGCAGTCCAGCCACTTCCACACGTGCAGAGCATCCTGACAGAGCTAAAAACTCCCCCCACTGCGTTTATTGCATTATCCCATGGTTTGTTGACGTCTGTGAGCACATTTGATGAAGGGCTTCCATGTCAAGCTACTCACCCTCAATTCCAACAAATTGATGAGTCGCCGCCTCTGGACAACAGAGGCCTCTGATCTCCACCTCTCTATCTTCAGCTCTGGGAGAGATAAGGGGAGGGTCCTGCCACTGGCCTGATTGCAGATCATTTGGAATCTCTTCCAAAATCTCGACACAATCCAACATATTCCCCTGATGTTCTGTTCAGTGGAATTTGAGGTCCCACTGCAGAGCCTGCAAGTGTCACCCAGGGGGTGAGGCCAGCAGGATGCAGGAGGCCAACAACCTCAAAAGCCTCAGAGTCATCCATACTGCAATCCAGGACTGAGGCTGAAACATCGGGATCATAGCCTCAATGTCTTGGACTCTACACTCATTGGGAAAGGCACAAAACTGTACAGCATCGGGACCATCTGTAAAGGGGTCAGATGTGGCTTCTGCACATCAATAGTGTAGCCAACAATGTTAGGAGGTTCGCAGTCTGGAGGTGGTTGACGACTGCCTGGGGCGAGACCGGCTTCAGCAGCCAGTTCTCAAGGGAGGGGAAAGATTGGTACCTCGACCTCCAATGGTGTGCTGCGACCACTGCCATCACTTCTGTGAACACCCGAGGTGCACGGCTGAGGCTGAAAGGGAGCACTGTAAACTGGAAATGCTCCTGGCCTGTGATCCTCAGGTAAAGCCTGTAGGACAGGGATATGGAAATAAAAGTCCTCAAGAGTCTAGCACAGACAGAACCTCAGCTAGTGTGAGATTCTGAATTTGCCCTTCAGGAGGAAGACAATGAGAGGGCAAAGATCTAAAATAGGGCAAAGATCTAAAATAGGACAAAGGCCTCCGTCCTTCTTTAGCCCAAGGAAGTAGTGAGATTAGCACCCACTTTCTACTTCTGATGCCGAAACACTCTATTGCCAATTTGGCCGAAATGGCCTGCACTTCCTGCTGCAAGACTGACAGATGGTCTGCCATCAGCAAGCCAGATGGTGGGGGAAGGTGCAGCAGGGTGGGGCGAAGCACCAATCGATTATTCTGAGAAACCACTTGTCTGATCCTGCCTCCGAAAGGGTGGCTGTGTGCCAGCAAGGACACATTCAAGCTGTTTTGCAGTGCTGGTTGGGCAGGGGACTGACCTACACATTGTCCCTGCTGTCTGAACACTTTAAGAACCACAACCTAGGCCACAACAGGGCTGAAAGGCCAGCTGGGCTGGTGTTTGGCGCTAGCAAATTGAAAAACCTCTACAGTAGACACGGGTACTGCAAAACTGCTGGTGAAACGGTTTTGTGACAGCAGAAAGACTCCAATACAGAGTTTATTTTCACACAGAAAAGGCAAAAAGGGTCAAATGGCAGGTCCATATCAACTGACACTACTGGTGGATTCTTGGCATAGACACCGAAATGATTGCTATGAGATCTATGGTTCTTCAAAACCGTCATGCTTTAGACATCCTCTCGCAAAGGAAGGCGGAGTCTGCCGGATGCTAAAAGTGAATCATTGTTGCACTTACATTCCATACAAAAGTAAAGATTTGAAAAAGTATTTTATGAACATTACACACCTTGAAAAAGACTTTAAATATCTGAAGGCTGAAGGTGCCTGGGAATCAATAGGGAAAGGATTTTCCTCAATAGGTAGATGGTTTGCAGACTTAGGAAATGGATTGTCTGTATGGTAATATTGATTATCATCTTTAAAATCTATAGACGTATGAAAACTAAGAAGAAACACGAGGAATAAGAAGGAAAAGAGCTGGGATGGAATTAGAAGATAGACAAAGTGGATATTACGATGAAATGAAGAGTCTAGAGGAGTCTAGATTAAAAATCAAAGACTACAGAACCAACGTGTGACATCAGATAAGATAATTATATGATGGCTTAATTCGCCATCAGAGGGGGGTAATGATGCAGCTGATAAGCAGCTAGATCCCCTGATACATATCTAAACCGATGAGACATCTTGAGTAACATACGAATAAATATGCACTATAAACGGTAAATAGTTATGGAAATAAAATTGTGAGAAAACGTAGTTACTGCATCGTAAAAGCATGTAGATAAGAGGTAGGATAGATGAAATCATAAACATTTAATAATATAGTTTCATATTTTATTAAACAGCTTCAGTTGTCATTTCAACTTGTACGAAAATGTTCAAGTGATTTACTCACAAATAAGATTCCTGACCATCCTTATTGAAATAATCGTGTGTGTGAAGGATTAATGAAATTTAACATGATTTAGATAACTTAACATATGATGCTGAAGGGTTTCATTCTGAATTTCATCATGGCATATGTGAAAATGTGTACCAAAAGTGACAAGAGAAAAGTGGTGCTGCATAGTCCTATTTAGTGTAATTGTTCTGAAACCTGTACGTTATGATCTTTATATATGTACTAATGTAAATCTTTTGAAACAATATTAATATTTTCTGATTTGAAATTATTTTACACGTTAGTACTTTGAAAAGTAATATGTCACACTTATATGTGATCTTTGCAATCTAACAAAGAAGTATAAGCTGAAACAATTCCAGAATATTGATCTGCTATGAAATGTATATTTTTATGACTTTTATATTCTGCACACTTTAAATTGACTTTATTGTAGGCCTGCTTTTTGTTTCTATTCTGTGCAGTCTTGCTCTTGTGAGAAAGTTTCATAAACTTACAGTGTGAAGCAAAACTGTCTTACAAGAGGAGTTCTCACTTACTTACAAGGACTATTAGCAACAAATGTGATACTTTGGGAACATTTGGTATGGGAAACCGTCCTCTTGAACTTGTTCATGTGCCTAATGCTAAAGGATCATTGTTTGGAAGTCTACGTATACTGGATAGTCCGACAAAGTATATGCCTTGCATCACCTCTTTCTATAAGATGTGTCTTCTTTATGTCTCATGGCAATCATCCTACATGAACTGACCAATGGACTATGTGGTCTGGGACGATGAGGTGACCAAGGACGTGACATCCCCGGAACTAGAGGATTATAATGTACATTGATCTGAAGGATTTGGAAAAAGAAATTCTGATGCAGAGGGACTAATGCGGAGTCTGACTCTTGCTGATACAGAGGCAGATGCTAATAAGTTTGCAGACATGACAGAACTTACTTGTTCTGATCAGACACTGCCTTTGAGAACTTTTGTGGATTCTATGTACTTTTCTTGCTGACTGACTAATACGCTGTGTGTGCCATTCGTGGACTCTTTCTTGATGGGAAACTGTCCAGGAGCTGTAATGCCTCATGTGTCTGCTGAACTTTCTAGATCTTTTACTTACTGTATGTCAACTCTAAACTAAGTAAATTGACTAGCACTCTTTAGATCCTAAAAAATGTGTTAATATACTACCCTTTGAATATCTTTGATTAATTTACTTTTACCTAAATTATAGACTCTGCAGTGGCAGCTCCTTCGCTAACGGGGAGGGGGCATCGCCTCACTTCTTTTCAGCCGTGTACGAAAAAATAAAATGATAACAACTCAATGTTATCATTTTATTTTTAGGTCGTGCCTGGGCAGTGTGTGCGCTGCTCTGCGAGGCATGCTGCACTTGAGTATGTACTTGAAGCCCCACCCACTCTCCGCCCATATTTGCCATTGGCTTGTCTCATTGTCTTTCGTAAGTGCTGGCTTCTGATTTATTATTAGGCTTGTTAGTCCCTCCTTAGTACCGCCTTGACTTCATTTGTAACCTCCCATGAGGACTGGCTCTTTTACTTCTGTTCTCACACTATATGTCTTATTTTGTCTGTAAGCACTATTTTCTTAAATGAGTTTCTCCTACTGCAGGCACGACGTGCTTTCCTGCAACTTTCAGCACGCCATGCACGCTTTCACTTTCCAAGCAGGCCGGGACAATGGCAGCTGCTTCTTTGAAATGCAATAGGTCTCGCATTTACAAGAGTTTGAGCTATTGGCATTGTAAATGACAATGCCTTTTATTTATTTGTTAATTATCAGAACAGATAATTAAAAGGCATTGTCATTTAGAATGCGAATAGCTTAAACTCTTGCAAATGCAAGACCTATTGCATTGCAAATGTTTTTCTCTTGTTGCGGGCGCGGCAGCTTTGCGAGGCGGGCTGCTCTGCTGAAAGAGCAGGGAAGGGGAGGAGTGGTTTTCACTCCCTACGAGCCCATGAATGTTTGGCCGGCCAAACATTCATGCGCACATAGCATGTTCTCCACCCAGGCTGCATTAAAGCCTGGGTGGAGAACATGCCCAGGCCCCCAGTACCCGTCTGAGCGCTGAACCACGGTCCTCAGACCAATCACAACGCTGCAGCGTTGCGATTGGCTCAGGGGAGCCTGTGTGCTTCCTAGGTCCTTCTTGTTCCGGCCGGAGGAAGGAGTGAAGAGACACGACGAGGAGGACGCGGCAACGCGCACAGAAGGTACATTTTATTTAATTTTTTGGGGGGACTGAGGTCCCATTCGTAGCAACTATCTGTTTCTCTGCTGAGAACATCCGCTAGTGTGCTGTGCAGGCCTGAAATGAGTTCAGCTCTGAGAGAAATCCCATGCTCCGTTGTCCACTTAACTCTTGAGCTTCTTGTGAAAGCATGAGAGACTTGGTTCCCCCATTTGGTTATGTAGAACATACCAGTCGTATTGTCCGTACAAACCAGCACAGAGGCACCTTCTACCCTCGGTAAAAAGGCCTGTAGAGAAAGGAATATGGATTTTAGTTTCAGACTGCTGATGTGCTTTAGTGTCTGAGAACTGGACCATTTGCCTTGAATCTGGAGGTCCTGTAAGTGTTCTCCACAGCCTTCCCTAGAGGCATCCGTTATGAGGATGTAATCCGGAATCTCTTGCAAGAAAGTGAGGCCCTTCGAGAGATTTGGATTGTGATACCACCATTGCATTGCTTCTTTCATGACCATTTGCAGCCACTGATGTTGAAGGTCCTCCTGGAGAGATCTCATCTTGAGTCTGGCTGAGGGCACTAGGTCTATTGCTGATGAGCACATTCCTAGGAGCGATTTGTACCTCCTTACGGAAACAGACCTTTTTCCTGAGATGGCTAGCGCCAACTGCTGTAGTCTTATCTGGCATTCGTCCGATAGAAAGGCTTTGCATTGGACTGTATCTAGTCTGGCTCCCAGAAATGATATGATTTGGCTGGGACGAAATGAAGACTAAGTTCACTCTCAGTCGTAGCTTGTGGAACAGTTGAAGACAAGAGTTTGTTGTTCTGGTAGCTTGTCGTGCTGTTGGCGCCTTCAGCAGCCAGTAGTCCAAGTAGGGGAATACTTGGTAACTTTGAGAGCGAAGGGCTGCAGCTACTGGAGCGAGGCATTTGACAAATATCCTGGGTGCCGATTTGAATCCAAAAGGGAGGACCTTGTATTGGTAGTGGGTACCAGCTACCGTAAACGTGAGGAATTTTGGATGGATGGGGATGTGGAAATATGAATCTTCCAAATCGACGGAGGTCATGAAGTCTCCTCTGTGGAGGCGACACAGGATCTCGGCCAAAGTAACCATCCTGAATATTTGTTTTTCTTAGGAACTTGTTGAGCTTCTTGAGATCCAGTATTGGTCTCTACCCCCTGATAACCTTATCAAGAAAAAACAGGAGTAGAAACTCTGACCCCTTTGTAGAGTTGGAACTTACTCGATTGCTCCTTTTGAGAGCATGATTTTTGCCTCCTTGTGCAATAAGTGAAGACGAGAGGGAGGGACTCCTTTGGGTGGAGTAGTGGAAGGTCTTTTCGTGAAATCTAGAGTATGACCAAAGGAAATCCAGATCTAATACCCATTGGTCCATTGTTATGTTCTTCCAATGTCGCAAGAAATTGGAGATCTTCGCACCCATAGGAGAGGGAGGAGGAGAGCCGGTACCCGGTCCAGATAATTGTTTTCTTCCGGTGTCTCGTCCCTGGGTAGGTGTTCTTTTGCGGCCACCTGGACGAGAGAAACCAGCTGTAGAGGACTGACAGTATGTAGGAGGCTAGTAGGTTTGTCTATACTGCGGCTGATAGGTCTGGTACTGGTATGTTCTCTGATAACCGCCTCCGTATGCGGTGAAACCGCATCCCTTCGCCCCTCTGAAAGGCATTTTTCTATTTTGAAGGGTGCCCAAAGTCTTTGCTGTGTCAGTGCCAGTATTAATAGTTATCAGAGCCTTGTCAATATGTTTGTCAAACAAAGAGTCCCCGTCGAACGCCATGTCTAATTTCTTTGTCTGGACTTCGGGTCTGAAGGTAGAGGTTTTAACCATCCCTGGTGTCGTAACACTGCCGCACCTGCCAGCAGGCGGAAACCTGTATTGGCTATGTCCATAGCACAGTCGACGGTCTCTGAGGCCGCTCGCTCTCCCTCCAATAGGATCTTTCTAGCCTTTTGCCTCCTATCTTCTGGGATGAGGTCTAACATAGAAGCCATGTCAGTCCACATCTCGTAAAGGCCGATGATTGCTAGAGCGTTGGCCGCCCGAACTGTAACTGCAGTAATGCTGGAAAAACACTTTCACATAATGTCGAGTCTGCGCCCCTCTTTATCAGGGGGAGTTGTGATGGGAGTGGCTGAATTTTTCGATCTCCTCTGTGCTGCCTGCGAAATGACGGAATCTGTTATCGGGTGACTTTGTAAAGCAAGAAGGGGAATCCTCTGGAGAACTATATTTCTGATCAATCCGAGGGAGCACTGGCGATATCAGGCCGGTGTCTTCATAATTTTTACTCCCTTCTGCCAGATATAGTCAATTATGGGGATCAATCGTACAGATTTTCTAGTTTCCTCTTTGAAGTTGTACAGGAAACAGTCTGTATGCTTCAGTCATTGGCAGATGAAACCTGGTGGTTGCTCTTTCCATTAAATTGAGGAACCCCCCAATGTCTTCGGGAGGCGAGTCCGCTTGATGATGTGGCGGAGGGGAGGGAGTGGGGATAATGTAATCTTCCAAAGGATCCGTAGGTGGGTGAGGATCTTGGATCTCTCCTTCTCTATCCTCATCTGAGGACGAAGGATCTTATGTAGCAGGCGCAGTTATTAGTGGGCGCGGTGCTATTGTAGGTGTGGTGGTGGCAAAGACGGTGTTCTTGGACGTTCTGACTGAGGTGGTTGTGGTTCTATTTGGTCAACCAAAGGTGGAAACCTCTGTCTGTAGTCAGCCAGCATGGCCTGAAGGTCCTGGATAGAGAAGGTGGCATGTGTGACATCTCTCTAGGACGAGGGTCAGGAGGATACCATAAAGTTGGGCATGACGTGGTGGAGCTAGTTATGGTTGATAATATTGCTCCTCATCCTCATAATCATAGTGCTCCTCCTGGCATTTGACGTGTAATTCAGACGGGCTGTAGGCCCCCCCATACATTCCATCATCATCATTAGATTCTTGTAAATCCAACAAGTGTGAAGGAGGAAAATGGGAAATCTTACTGAGTGAAGACACCTCCGGATGCAGAAAGGTTTTCACCACCTTAGCAATATTTACCATAGTCCATGATGGCATAGACGATACTGTAATTATCGATACAGGAATTTCTCGTCGACGGCAGATCTGCCGTTGACAGGGTTTTCATCAATGGGATTGACGTAGACGATGCTGTCTTCGCAGACGTCAGTGGCGGAATGCTCAACGTCGATGATAGGGAGAGTCTTGTCGATGGTATAGGACCAGAGATGGCTACCGTCGTCATTCCTGCCGCCGACAGCGCTGAAGATACAGCAGTACTTGTAGTCGTGGACGAGCACAGATTTGTCAATGAAGTAGACTATGTTTTTTTTTTCTCTTTCCCTCATGGAATCTGAGGAAGAGGCTCGAGGTCGGTCTTTTTCCTTACTCGAAGGTGGCGGTAGGTAAGGATGATGTAGGCTCTGAGGAGACCTTACGAGTTTCTACTTTTTAGAGCTTGTACTCTCCTGGGAGGGTTTGAGGTGTTTCCTGTCCTCTCCAGAGGTATCCTCCAGGGATCTGGCTCTCTTGTCAGGCAAAGAAGAACCATCCCTCTCCTCGTCAGTTAACTTTTGTTGCTTTGTCGACTGGAGCCACAAAAGCAGCCTCCCCTCTCTATCCCGTAGAGTCTTGGAGGAGAAAGTGGAACACATTTTGCACTGTTGTACCTCCTCGTTGGGGTGGATGCAATACATGCAGTCCTTCTGTGGATCATCCACATTAACTATTTTCCTGCTACTAGTCTTACATTGGCAGAAAAGGACTTTTTTTAATCAGACATGCTTGTTAAATTACATATCCAGGAATAAATCCGGAAAGTTTGAGGAAGAACTGAGTAGAACTCAGGGAGACTCCCTTCACACATGATGTGCGGTGAAAATCTGAGGAAATCCGCCTCTGCTGGGATTGTTCTAGAGGGTGCTAGAAGCTGATTGGTTGTATTCAAAATTTGGTCCTTTTTTTAAGAGGCCATAGATAGGCGATCTAAAGCATGGCATAAGGCCATTATAGCCTATGATATTTGTTAAGTACTGTTTGATTATGTTACTGTGGGACTCCCATTTAGACGACGGGGAACGATTCAAGCATGTGAATCTATGAAAGATACCCCAAATGCTGGATAAGTGGAGTGTTCAATAAAGTTAATACCACTGCTAATTATTGCATTAGATGCTGGCAAAACAGTAGGTGGTTGTGATGAATTTTGTTTCCTGCCTGCAGGGGAGTAGCAGATACATGTGTTAAAGCCGGACCTTGAAGAGATTCCAGAGGGCAGAACCTGATGTTTGCATTGAGAAATGCAGAACATCCGAGATCGTATAGCCTATGTAATTTTGTTAGGACCTATACACTAGAACAAGCAGAAATTGTAATTAATTGTGGGAGGATGTAGCCAAGATATCTGTAGCGTATAGCATCGAAACCAATAGTAAGGGTTAAAATTCCATGCTTTAACACACTGGAAGGATACTTTAGATTATGCTTTGCAATTGGAGGACAGCATGGAAGAATGCCTAGTTGAGAGGTAAGGCTACACACAACTTTACAGACAACCATAAACCATGGGTTAAATACATTAAAGCACAGTTTGTTTTGACACATCCATTCACACATGACTGGCAGTTAGCAACTTGCTGTTAAGGGCCAGGTCCTAAGGTGGAGCTGGGTGCCACCTACACATGTAGAAGCAGATATCATAATTGGACAGAGACCGCAATATCATGTGAACATTTCTGAGAGGGAAGGGTTTGAATCCTTGAAGAAGTTTAAAGGCAAATTACATGACAGTGAAGAGGAACAGTAGTGGCTTTTCAGTCATGAACCAAGTTTGGGACATGCTCCATACACTTGCCATCTCTTGCAGGCATTTTATTTTCATTATTCATTCTTTGTTAATTTCTTCTCACTTGGTTAGTAAAATTGTTGTGGTCCACGAAGGAAGGGCATGAGAAGCCCATTTCCAAAGGAATTGTCACATGACTCTTTACTGTGTCTTGGCAACACCCAGAACATCAGAGATGGGCAAGTAACTGGACTAGATCACCTGGTCTCTACTAGCTTTTTAAGAAGGTGGCAGTCATCACACACGACCTATTTTGAGGGGTGAGAGGCCACATGTAAGTCCCTTGTAAAAGGTACCAAGGGCACTATGACCAGGGAATACCTCGAAGGGCTGCAACACTTATTGTGCTACCCTTAGAGGGGTGTGTATACACACACACACACACACACACACACACACCCACACCCACACCCACATCGCAGGCTGCGTGTTTTGGTGCAGAACAAAGTGAAGAGTTGACAAGGCACACATCCCTGTGTCATGCCTTCAAACCACTACCTTGGCATACGTAAGCCACCCCTCTAGCTGGGTGCACTATATCAGTGGTGAGGGTACAGGTGCATGATCCCTGTACCCCTACAGTGTCTAAGTCCATTCTTAGCCATTGTAAGTGCAGTAATGCCATTAAGAGTACATGGTCTGGGAGTTTGTCATTGTAGGAAGCTGGCTCTGTATATACTATACCAAAGTGAGGTATAGTGTGCACAGAGCCCAGTGGAACCCCAAAGGTAGGCAGAGGTAAAGTTAGATAGCACCTCACTCTCTATTTGTCGTAGTGTGGTCGAGCAGTAAGGCAGTATCAGAGGACAGTGTTAAGCATTTGTTGTACACACAGTCAGCAAATGAATTCACACACTAAAGACAACTTCAGACCAATTCTTTTGTAACAAAAATATTCTTTAGGTATTTTATTGCCTAAAACCAAGCAAGCCTGGCACAGGTAAGTGATAAGAACTTTGCAGTAAATATACAGATTGTAACACAGTTTTTACATTGCAATTGTAAATGTACTTTGATTTGATTACAGTAGTGTTACTGATAATGCAATGCTTTTCAGAATACAGTACATATACTTTGAATGGGATTTTCAGTAAGTTTACAGGTAAGGAAAGTGCTACTTACCAGTATGCATCTGTTCTTGGCATGTAGAGCTGTAGAATTGTATACTTTAGCATAGATCGCCTTCTGGTGTTGGGCTCGGATGTTTGCACTTTGTTTTTGTCAGAGAAGTCTTTGTTAGTCACGAGATAGGTGGCTCCTCCTTATGGTGACAGTGCGCATGGGCATCGACTCCATCCCCAGATTGTTTTTCGCCATAAAGGGTAATGATGGAGTTAGTAAGAAAGTAGAAAAGGATGTCCATGTGTGATGTATCTAAGTAAGATAATACTGCAAGGGAAAAGGTATCCGGGGATGTGGGTGGGCGTATACAACTCTACAGCTCTACATGCCAAGAACAGATGCATACTGGTAAGTAGCATTTTCCGTTCGAGGCATATGAGCTGTAGATTGTATACTTTACCATAGACTATATAGCAGTTTTCCTCCTTAGCGGTGGCAACCTGTATCCATTGCAGTGGTCTGAAAAAGTGTTCTCAATACAGCCTGGTCCACACTAGCTTGTTGTTTTGCTTGCACATCTACACAATATTGTTTAGTGAAAGTGTGCGGTGGAGACCAAGTTGCTGCTTTGCAGATGTCATCTAGGGGAATGTTCCCTAAGAATGCCATAGAAGCCCCTAGTTTGCGTGTGGAATGAGCTCTAGGGGGAATGGTTAGTGTGCGTTTAGCTTTGAGATAGCATATTTGGATGCACTTAACAATCCATCTTGCCATTCCTGTTTTTGAAATGGGATTGCCCTTGTGAGGTGGGGAGAAAGATACAAAGAGTTGTTTAGTCTTTCTAAAGGGTTTAGTTCTTTCTATGTAGTATAGTAACGCCCTTTTGACGTCTAGCGTGTGAAGAGCACGTTCTGCCACGGAGTCTGGTTGAGGGAAAAAAACTGGGAGTTCAACAGACTGATTAAGGTGGAAGGCAGAAACTACCTTGGGTAGAAATTTTGGGTTAGGTCCAAGAATCACTTTACTATGATGCATTTGCAAAAATGGTTCTTGTATGGTTAATGCCTGGAGTTCACTAACTCTTCTGAGGGATGTGATAGCTACCAGGAAGGCTACCTTCCAAGTGAGAAACTGTAACTCACATTTGTGTAGAGGTTCAAATGGGGGACCCATGAGCCTGGTAAGGACAATATTGAGGTTCCAGGCTGGAGAAGGTGTAACTCTAGGTGGAATTATTCTTTTAAGTCCTTCCATAAACGCTTTGATCGCAGGAACTCGAAATAAAGACAAATGTTGTCTGTTTTGGAGGTAAGCGGCTATTGCAGCTAGATGTAGCCGTATAGATGTATATGCCAATATAGATTGTTAGGTCTCGCCTACGCAGCGCGCATGCGCTGCATAGGAGGGGACCTTTTGCAATCGATCAGCACTTTGCCTAAAAGCGTGCACGTTTTGCATTGCTTTCTATTGCAACGCATGCACGTTTGGCATTTCCCTTGCGGGAGCGAGCATTGGCGCCATCTGTTAGTAATTATCTTGAAAACAGATGGTGCCCCTGCTCGCTCCCGCAAGGGAAACGCTGTGTGTGTCTGGTTAGGTCTCGCCTAGGCAGCCCAGCAACAACACCTTCACAGATGTGTGAAGGTAAACCCGTCTCATGCACGAGAAATGTCAGCGTCTACGACGTCTTGTACAACAAAGCGGCGTATAACTTGGTTGTTTCTCCGAGAGAGGCGGCCCTTTCACAGATTTCCATATTAGGTTTATGATCGTGCTAATGGTGTTTTTCAAATACACAAACTAAAGTATTCCTGTAAACTAATTATGAATTGTCATATTTTTCCCAAAGAAAATGAATGGGGCGCACAGAACAGTAGGTTACTAGAGTGCATCAAAAAACAAAGTCACGGGTCAACGGTGCATCCGGGAGGATCGCTCAGTGAGCTGAACACTGGCCGCTGAAAACGAGATGTTTGGGATGTCATGAGTTGGCATCCCGTCGAGTCAGGTCCCGGCCTCAATCCTATTAATGTCGGTAAATCGCGCACCATAAACTGCCGAATGCTAATACAGTATTCCCGAAAGATCTTCATACACGGGACTTCGTGGTCCTGGAGAAAAAAAGCTATGAATCGCCCAGAAACTGTAAGAACTTTAAGACAGGGCGCAGTAGTGAGTGGGTGACCCCGTGTATTGTGGAGCGCGACTGCTACAGAATCTTCAACTCTCAGGAACCGCTCTGGCGACTAGGACGGCGGGATTTTATTTTTAGCACGTGTACCAGTCTATAGACTGTTATCAATTCTATCATTCAATCATTTTTTTTATTTTGTCTTTTGGAGTTTCTATTACACATCCGATGATCATTTAGCAGGCAGGGAGTTTTTACTATGAACCAAAAAAATGGAAAATTAGATAGCTCCGTCAGTTGATGCACCTGCTGCAGTGAACTCTCTGCAAACCGAGACCCACCCTTTCATCATTTCAAAGTCAATAAAACATAAACCATTGATTTTTATGAATGGCAACTGTGGCTGTTGGTTAACAGACAATGCGGGTGTGGTATATTCTATAATATGTGAACTATATGAGCCAGCATTAATGATTATGAATATTATTATTATCACTATTATTTTTTATAATTGTTATCATCACATAATTAGTCTTCTTTAATCTAGCCAAATGGCCCAGTAGAGCAATGCATCCTCTAAAATACCAGCGTGTGACAAGCCCGAAGCGTGCGACGCCCCATTCATTCATCCTCCTACATGTCAGAGATGACCCAGCCTTTCATCATTCCAAAAGCGAGAATATAAAAACCCCTTCAGAATTTTTTACGAATGGCAGCTATTGCTGTTTGGTTAACATTTTAGGTGTGCTGTCTACCATTATTCCATGACATGTATCAGAAGTGGCATTATTGTTACTGATAATTAAAAATATTATTTTATTAGCTATAAAATTACTCCAGAGTAATGCCTCCTAAAAAAAAACCATCAGTGTGTCTCACAAACCCGAGTCCTGACTCCCATGCCTCAGCCTTTCATCTTTCAGAGGTGGATAAAAGGAGTGCGACAGAGACCGATTATAACGTATTATTCGTGCAGCGTGTGTGGTGGTGGGGGGCCTATATAAAGCAGAAGCCCTCGCGAGCGCCGCAGTCGCCTTACCTGGCCTTTAACTCCTTGTAGTCCTCGCGCACTTTGCTGAGCTCGAGCTGCAGGCGCGTGCAAGCTCCTTGGCCACGGAGTCGAGGGTCTTGCGCGTGTCCGCCAGATCCACCTCGTAGGCCGACTTGATGCCCGTCACATCGCGGTTCACCACCTCCTCGGACTCTGTGATGCGCAGGCGCAGCCCGGCGTTCTCAGACTCGAGCGAGCGCACCTTGTCGATGTAGACGGCAAGCCGGTCGTTGAGCTTCTGCATGTCCTCCTTCTCCTGCAGGCGCGTGATGCAGTTGGGCGACGCCTGCGCGGCCGCTGCGCTTCTGGCCGGGGGTCTCCATGGCGGCGAGGGAGGGAGAGGCTCGGTCGGTGTCCGTGCGGGGTCTAGAGGGAGCAGCAGGCAGCCTGGCTGTGCTCGTCGGTGCCGCTGGCTGTCAGTGTGCCCGCAGCTCCCACTCCAGCTCACATATCCCAGCCAGGCCCAGGGAGGAGCGTGCTCACTCCGCCGGCCAGGGCCGGCTTTAGCGCTGGTGGCGCCCTGTGCGACAAATTTGTTGGCGCCCCCAATGACAGCATCTACCACAGATTTCCTCTCTACCACCATTTAACAGTGCTCCTAAAGTCTCTATAACCACTCTCTCTCAGACTGATTCAGTTTTATAGCGCCACTCATACCGGTGTAGGGTGTCAGAGCACTTTAAATCACACACACATGTGTAAATCAGTGTATGGAAAAGGTTACATAAGACAGAGGACTACAGGGTGTAGGAGTCACATGTCATCTATACTGGTAGGCAGTATAGTTTAAGAGTCCTTGGTCTGGAAAAGCACAAATTCAGAATTTAAAACATAACATCATTGTTAGGGGTTTTCTTTAATAATAAAAATTGATTTCTACTACCCAAATGAACCCTTTTTGCCAGTTTAGGATAATGATAGACTGGCGAAAAAGACATATAGCACGAATACATATCTTGTAGTATGCATGCAGCTCTTTGATGACAGTTAATAGCTCACTATGCTATATTAAGATTTTAACTTATAAACTGCAAGTAACAAAGGATCCCAGGGACACAAGTAGTAACCCACTTACCTGTTTACATTATCTGTACTTTGTGATCTGCATGGTACACATTCTTTGCAATAGGCATATTAACCCACTGCACTACCTTACTATGAGTTAAAACTTCCACTTGACAAACCTACGATCTTTCTCCAGCAGGAGCATTAATCACTGGAGTGATCTTGACGTTTTTATTGATGCCTGAAAATTACTGGAAGCAAGGAACGCGGCAGCAGGTGCTTTTAAAAGGAAAATATACTTGCAAACAGGCGCCTCCACCCCAAGTCAGCGCCCGGTGCAGTGGCACCGATCGCACCGCCCTAGAGCCGGCCCTGCCGCCGGCCCCACCCTCCACTTACACACTTCATTTTTTTCAAGTACAAGATCTTTTAACAGGGAGAGATCTGTAACTATTTAAAACTGGAGAGAGAAAAAAAGCTATGGCAGAGTTGTTGTTTTTTGAAACTTTAATAGGGTTACGAATAAGTAACATTGCTGGGATCGGCATTCCAGATTTTTGTAGCTCTCGTTTAATAATCCCTGAATGTATCTGTTTGTAATTTACAATTTTAGCAGAAATTTCATTGAAAAACAAAACAAGCATTGGCATAGCCAATAGGTCTCGCCTTTGGGACCTTATAAGTGTTTAGACATGCAACAGTTGATGTTGTTGCACCAAGGATATTGTACTGCATAACTAAATACTTATAAGGTTCCAAAGGCGAGACCTATTGGCTATGCCAATGCTTGTTATAGATGCAAGAGATAACAGATAATGTTTTGAATGGAAGCATCTAGTGGGTTGATGTTGTTATTTGTACAATAAACAACAAAATCGCTTGCACTTTGCTGCATAGCATGCTCTTGTGGTAGGACGTCTAGCCTCTTTGATGACGTTCATACAATCTGGTGGAAGATTGAGGTAGCCAAACTCTAGGACCTCAGGAGCCAGATCGCAAGATTGAGTTGATTGGGATCTGGATGTCTTATCTCTCCATGGTTCTGTGTAAGAAGCTTGGGTGAGAGGTGTAACTTTTGATGAGGTACCACTGATAGTTCCAGTAGAGTTGTGAACCAAGGTTGTCTCGCCCATGTTGGAGCAACTAGGATCATTGTGAGGAGTGTTGTTTGAGCTTTCGAACCAGTAACGGAATGAGAGGGAGAGGCGGAAAAGCGTATGCAAATTTGCCTGACCAGTTCATCCATAGCGCATTGCCTTTGGACAATGGGTGTGGATACCTGGAAGCGAAGCTTGGGCATTTTGCGTTGTGATGTGTGGCGAACAGATCTATGTCTGGGTGCCCCCACATTTGAAAAAAAATGGAAGAAGAACTTTAGGATGAAGTTTCCATTCGTGGATGTGCTGTGTTTGTCGACTGAGCAGATCCGCGATCTGATTGTGTACTCCCGGGAGATGTTCTGCGAGGAGGTATATCTTTTAAGCAATAGCTCATCTCCATATATTTTGCGCTAGGCGTGAAAGTTGGAGAGAGTGCGTCCCCCCCCCCCTGTTTTTGAATGCAATACATTGCTGTCATGTCTGTACGTATTAGGACAGCTTTGCGTAGTAGCAAGAGTTGAAAAGACTTTAGTGCTAAAGAGATTGCTAGTAACTCCAGGTGATTTATGTGGAGTTGTTTTTGTCGAGGGGTCCATAAACCCTGAACAGTTTGACTTTGTAGATGAGCTCCCCAGCCGGTGAGCGACGCGTCTGCTGTTAGTACTATCTGTGGAACCGGGTCGAGGAACGGCCGCCCTTTGGAAAGGTTTTGTGTATTCCACCACTGCAGAGAGCGATGTGTGCGGCTGTCCACCAACACCAGATCTGTCAGCTGACCTTGAGCCTGCTCCACTGATGTGCTAAGCATTCCTGCAATGGACGCATCTGGAGTCTTGCATAAGGGACGATGAGGATGCAAGAAGCCATCATCCCGATTAACTGCATAAACACTCGAGCTGGCAACGAGTGTTGAGGCCGAAATTGTAATATTAGAGCCTGCATGGAGTGAATCCTGCCTGGATTGGGGTATGCTAGAGCTCTTGAGGTGTCTAGAGTAGCCCCTAGATACTGTTGTATGTTGGATGGTTGAAGGTGATACTTGGTGAGGTTTAATGTGAAACCTAAGTCGTGAAGTAGATGGATAGTCCTGTGTGTGTGCTGTACACAACTGTTGTGAGATTTGGCTTTTATGAGCCAGACGTCCAGATAATGGAACACATGGATGTGTTGCCTTCTTAAATGAGCTGCTACCACTGCGAGGCATTTGGTGAGGACTCTGGGTGCTGTGGTTACCCCGAATGGGAGGACTTTGAACTGATAATGTTGCCCGTCCACTATGAACCTGAGATACTTTCTGTGAGAGGGGTGAATAGGAATATGAAAGTAGGCGTCCTTTAGATCCAGAGTGGAGAGGAAGTCGCCTTGTTGAAGTAGTGGGAGCACCTGTTGGAGAGTGACCATGTGGAAGTGGTCTGATTGGATGTAGAAGTTTAGGGGTCTGTGGTCTAATATTGGCCTGAGAGAGCCGTCCTTTTTTGGAATCAGAAAGTAGAGTGAGTAAACCCCTGTGCCCTGATGGGGTAAGGGGACTGGTTCTATTGCATTTTTGTGTAGTAGAGAGAGAACCTCTTGTTTGAGGAGAGTCAAATGTTCTGTGGACATTGGACGGTGTTTGGGAGGAATTTGTGGGGGACTGGATGTAAGTTCCAGGCAGTAACCATACTGGATAATTTGTCTTACCCACCTGTTTGTAGTGATGGAATTCCAGACAGGTAGGCACTGTGAAAGGCGTCCCCCGACAGGTGTGGAATGGTCGGGGGGAAGCGCAGGGAAGTCACTGCTTGGTGGTAGGGGAGCTGCGGGTGCTATTACCCCGGCCTCTGCCCTTGTTGATGTTACCCCTGTAACCTCCCCTAAAGTATCCTTTTGAAAAGGAGCTCTGATTGGGGCTTTTGTAGGATGAGGATGGGTGCTCTGATGTGTTGGTTTTAGAGCCAGCCCTATAAAAGGAGCGTCGAAAGGAGCCTCTAGGAGAAGATAACTGCAAGGCTCCCATAGACTTAGCAGTTTCCATGTCCTTTTTCATCTTTTCTAAAGATGTGTCCACTGTAGGGCCAAAGAGGTGCTCTTGGTCGAAGGGCTGATTAAGGATACTGGTTTGCACCTCTTGTTTAAATCCAGATATCCTGAGCCAAGCATGTCTGCGTAACAATACGCTAGTATTGACTGCGCGAGACGCGGTGTCCGCTGCGTCTAGAGCACATTTGATTGATGTGTTTGTGATTAATTTGCCTTCCTGTATGAGGTCATTGGCCTTGTCTTTGTATTCATCAGGTAGATGTTGAATGAGCTTCTCAAGCTCATCATAGTGAGCCCTATCATACCTTGCCAAGAGAGCTTGTGTGTTGGCTATTTTCCAATAGTTTGCAGCTTGAGACGCCATATGTTTGCCTGATGCGTCTAACAATTTGGATTTTTTATCCGGAGACGGGGTGTCACCTGAACCTTGAGAGTTGGCCCTTTTACGTGCATTAGCTACTACCAGGGAATCTAAAGGAAGCTGACCCTTAATGTATATGGGGTCACTGGGAGCTGCTTTGTATTTCTTGTCTATCCTGGGGTTAAGAACCCTGGTCATAACAGGGTCTTTAAACACTTCTGGTGCGTGTTTAATTAGACCTTTTAACATTGGTAGGACGTGTGAGGACTTTTGTGGCTGAGCAAAAGTTTCTAGGAGAAAATCCTCCTCTACAGGATCTGAATGTAACTTCACCCGGTGATATGTTGCTGCCCTATTGATTAGTTGGGCAAAACCTACATTATCGTCTGGTGGGGATGGCTTAGAGGGATAAAGATCTGGGTCGTTGTTTAAGTCAGGATCTGTATTATAGTCCCTCCATGGATCTGGTTCCTGTGGGGTATCATTATTATCATCATCATCCTGTTGTGGAACTATATTATCATCCCCTTGTCCGATCCCATCTCCATAATCACTATCCTCTGGTTGTGGAAGTGGAAAAGTGGGTTCTGGAGAGTGTACTAGAGTGATCAGTAGATTGGGATCAGTAGGTGGAGGAGGAGGTGTAGGGGGTGGAGAGGTGTTAGTGCCCATTTCTATCTTTTTAGCACGAACTGGTGAGTCCTGCAAATGGTCCGGTTTCCTCTTTTTATGTTGTGTGGAAAGAATATGACCAGTCTTTGAATCAATATAAATTGTTTTCTGGTTTGGATCCGGTACAAAAAGTTCTTCGGATCCGGTGTTCTTTTTCGGTGCCGAAGATTTTTCCCTATGAAGAGTCTTAGACTGTTTAGGCATAGGGATAGTGTTCGGTTTGGAAGCTTTTTCCCGCTCCGAAGACTTCGGTGTAGGTTGTTTTGGCTCCGAAGGCTTGTCTTTTGGGTGTTTAGGCGCCAAAGGTTTATCCTTGGATTGTTTCGGCTCCGAGGTTTTCGGTGTCGAAGTTTTATCCTTTTGCTTCGGCTCCGAGGGTTTGTCTTTCGACTGTTTCGGTGACGGAGGGTTTTCCGGTGCTGATGGAGGAGGGCGTGGCATATTGGAGGGCTTGGACTTTGGTGCCGGAGGTGTTTTTTTTCGGGACCGGAGTGGGGTTGGCTCGAGCCCAAGCCAGAAGGCTTGTCTTTGATTTTCATAGCCGGGCCCGAGGCATCTGAAATGTTCGACCGGTGTGGACCTGGGCCCTGTGGCGAAGGTGTTACCGGAGCCTTCGGTATTGGCTTGGGTGGGGCAGAGGTCTCGGTACTCACGGTCCGCTGAGCGGGAGTGACTGCGTCCTCGACGTCGGAGTCATCTGCTTCGGAGACTGAGACCTGTTCCTCCTGGGCTTGATTCGAAAGGTTGTCGGGGCCTGGATGGAAGATGTCCGGAATGGAGCCGCTTCCTCAGAACATTTCGTGGCGTCGAGCCCGATGATCACGAATGGTCTTCTTGGACTTGAAAGATAGACAAGCCTCACAGGTATCCTCTCGGTGTTCTGGAGAGAGGCAAAGATTACACACTGGGTGTAGGCCCGAGTGTGGGAATTTAGCACCACACTGGGGACATTTCTTGAAGGGAAACCTTTCCATCGACTTCAGTCGTGATCGGCGCGGGTAGGCCCAACGGCCCGCGTCGAAGTTTATCAAAGTTTTTCGGTTGTAGAAGATGCGCGTCGAAAAGGGAAAACGCAATCGAGACAATACCGTCGAGTGGTAAGTGATTGAGCGTCGAAGGGGGTTTCGATAGCGACACCGACCCGGAGCGCAGCAAGTCACATCCGAACCCGATGGCAGAAAAAAACAATCTGGGGAGGGTGTCGATGCCCATGCGCACTGTCACCATAAGGAGGAGCCACCTATCTCGTGACTAACAAAGACTTCTCCGACAAAAACAAAGTGCAAACATCCGAGCCCAACACCAGATGGCGATCTATGCTAAAGTATACAATCTACAGCTCATATGCCTCGAACGTTACTTTTGGATTACTTTTGTTACTCAGAGTAGAATACCTGGATACTACTCTGGGACATTTCCTGTAAACAGGTAAGTAAAATCGTTTTTGTAAAACAGTACAATTTTAAAGAATTTCTTTAGGTTTTCAAACTTCACACTTTTTTTTTCACAGAAAAACAGTCAATGTTATCCTATGGAGGAAAATAGTCTTATCGGTTTTGAGGTATTTGGTAGTGGGAGTGGCGGTTCTGGGGGTAGACTCAGGGGTCCCCCAGGGTCAAGGATGCACTCTAGTTACACCCTCTGCAGCATTAGGGCAGCCGGGTGCAGAGTGCTGAGGCCCAATGTTATCCAATGGGGCTTAGGGGGCCTCCGGTTGGTGGCTGCTGGCAAGCAGGCCACTTGGTTGTGGGAGCAAAGCTCCTGGACTTTAGCTCAGGGCAAATGGGGAAACAAAGTAGCAGCAAAGCGGCACCCTAAGCGTCACTAGGGCGGCCGGGTGCAGGGTGCTGTTTCGACATCGGGCGCCCAGTTGTTTTCAAAGGGGAACCTCTGGTTTGAAAAGGCACTGCAGGCTTGGGGACGAAGGTCTTCTGGGTGCGACCACCACTTCGAGAGGTGAGTTGGGAAGTTAGGGGTTGGTTAGGCACCGTTGGTTTGGGCACCCAAGGCCGTGGGGCGTTGGGTGCAGGGGTGCCTTTTGGGGTCGGATCTTCTTACCAGCTCCTGGTCGCGGTTGGGGGAACCTTCTGGATTTAGGCTGCAGGCGTCGGCTGGAGGCTTCAGGCATGTCAGGGGTCGCCGGATCTCGGGTCAGGATCGCTGGGGTGACCTCCTCTTGGTGTTTTGCTCACTCGAGCTCGGGCCATGGACGGCGGGTGCAGAGTGGTGCGGATTCGCGGTTTCCGGCCGGGGCCAGAGGTTGCAGATGAACAAATCCCAGTGTTCACGGGAGACAAAGTCTTGGGGATTGAAGGCCCTCCAGGGTTTTCGAGGTTGCTGGCTGCAGGACACACAGGGATTTCGCAGGAGCAGGTTCGAGGGGGAGACAGGCCGGTAGGGCTGGGGCCAAGTCAGTGGGCGTCTTCCTCTTGTTAACTTCTGCACAGCTGTTCGGTCCTTCTTGTCTGAGGAAGTAAGGTTCAGGGGTGCCCCTAAATACTAGATTTAGGGGCGTTACAGGTAGGTAAAAGGCAGGGACCAATGGGTCCCTTCCCTGGGGTGGGTACACCCCCTATTATGCCACCCTCCAGTGGGAGGGGGGCATGAGCCTGTCCCTGGTTGGCTGAGTCCCCCCATCTGCAAATGGTGGGGACAGAGTTGTGCTTCACCTCGCCTCCCCCACCTGAGGGGTGGAGTTGGCAGAGGTGGGCACACCTCTCTTCCTCACTTGTTTTTCCCGCCGGTTCTCCCGCCCAAAGTGGGGGTCAGAACCAGTGGGGACCAGTTGCTGAAAGCAGCAAGTGGCCTGGGGAAGCTCACAAAGGTGGCAAGCCTTTGAAGCTTCCCCTTCGTGAACCCTGCCCATCCTGGGGAAGGAGGCTTGGCACCTCGTCCCAGGATGTGCATTGTTTCAGGCCCCAGAGAGCAGCAGGCTCTCGACCCAGGGGTCCATTAACATGTCTGGTGGTGGCAGCTGAAAGCAGCCACTCAGCCTGGACACTACTGGTAGGTTAGTTTTCAGGGGGCATCTCTAAGATGCCCTCTGTGTGCATTTTTGATTAAATCCCACACTGGCATCAGTCTGGGTTTAATGTGCTGAGAAGTTTCATACCAAACTTCTCAGTTTTCTGTGTAGCCATTATGGTGCTGTGGAGTTCGTAATGACAAACTCCTAGCACCATATACTCTTAATGGCAGCACTGCACTTACAATGTCTAAGAATGGCCTTAGACACTGTAGGGGTACAGGGCTCATGCACCTGTACCCTCACCACTGGTATAGTGCACCCAGCTAGGAGGGGTGACTGATCTATGCCAGGGCAGTGGGTTGTAGGCATGGCACACAGATGTGTGCCATGTCGACTCTTCACTTTGTTCTGCACCAAAACACGCAGCCTGCAAAGGCAGTGTGCGAGTGTAAGGGTACAGGAACTCTAAGGGTGGCACAATAAGTGCTGCAGCCCTTAGAGGCCTTCTCTGGTCACAGTGCCCTGGGTACCTGTGGTACCATTTACCAGGGGCTGACCTGTGGCCAGAGATGCCAATTGGATTTAGGCTTCAATGCAGTTTTAGGGAAAGAACATAGGCCCTGGGTACCTGATTAGCAGGAGCCCAGGGCACACTCAGTCAAAGCACATCAGCAATTCAGCAAAAAGTGGGGGCAACCATGCACAAAGAGGGCACTTTCTCAGTCATTACAAACTCCAATGCACCATAATGGCTTTACTGAAAACTGGGAAGTTTGGTATCAAACTTCTCAGTACATTAAATCCACAATGATGCCAGTGTGGGATTTAATAAAAAATGCACTCGGAGGGCATCTTAGAGATGCCCCCTGAAAAACTACCTAACTCTAGTGTCCTGGCTGAGTGGCTGGTCGCCAGCTGCCACCACCAGAAATGTTTCTGGACCCCTGGGTCGAGGGCCTGTCGCTCTCAGGGTCCTGCAACAAAGCACATCCTGGAGCGAGGTACCAAGTCTCCTCCCCCAGGAAGGGCAGTTTCCACGAAGGGGAAAGATTGCCGCCTTTGTGAGCTACCCCAGCCATTTGCTGCTCCCAGCAACTGGCCCCCACCGGTTCTGACCCCCACTTTGGGCAGGAGAATCGGCAAGAAAACCAAGTTAGGAGGAGAGGTGTGCCCACCTTTGCCAACCCCAACCCTCAGGTGGTGGAGGCGAGGTTAAGCACAACTCTCAGTCCCCTCCATCTTGCAGATGGGGGGACCCAGCCAACCAGAGTGAGGCTTATGCCCCCCCACCCACTGGAGGGTGGCATAATAGGGGGTGTACCCTCCCCAAGGATGGGACCGATTGGTCCCGACCTGTACCTACCTGTAACGCCACTAAATGCACAAGTTACTAACTTGTGTAACGATATATCTGTAAGAGACAGTAGTTAGTGACAGATTCCTTACCTTAGAATATCCCCAGGCGTCAGACTGGATCCGGAAAGTTTTTGCGTAGCAGTACCCTTGCGCGTCGGTAGGCGGCGTCGTGCGGCTCCGCGTCCGTCGTCGGCACCGCCGGGATGACATCGCGGGCAGTACTTAGACGCCGCCCCTGCGCGCTGACGTCAGTTCTGTACACGACTTTCCGCGTTAGGAACGCAGAGCCATGCAAGAAGCTGACATAGGTGTCTGAAAAATACTAGGGCCCTGAAAGGGATGTCCTTAACCCTAGAAATCAGTTCGCAGAACGGGGAGGATGGGTGGGGCGGTAAGGAATCTGTCACTAACTACTGTCTCTTACAGATATATCGTTACACAAGTTAGTAACTTGTGCATCTGAAAGAGACACGTTAGTGACAGATTCCTTACCTTAGAATAGATACCCCAGCAATACTAACCCCGGTGGTGGGTCTGCGAACAAAGATCAGACAAGGAAGTCCCGGAGGACAGAACGGCCAAAGAAGCCGTCCCTCCGGACCTGACCGTCAAGGCAGTAATGCTTTGTAAATGTGTGCAGCGAGGTCCACGTAGCTGCCTGACAGATATCCTGCAGCGGAACACCGCGGCCTAAAGCCGTGGTAGCAGCCGTTGCCCCGGTGGAATGGGCACGCAGCCCAACAGAAGGCTCCTTCTTAGCCAAAGAATAGCAGGCTTTGATACACAAGGTTACCCAGCGGGAGATGGTCCTCTTGTGCACCGCCCGACCTTTTTTGGCGCCCACGTAGCCAACAAAGAGCTGGTCATCCACCCGGAAGTGTTGTGTGCGGTTGATATAAAAGGAAAGCGCACGTTTTGGGTCCAGACGGTGGAGCCTCTCTTCGATTGGAAGGATGCAGAGGCGGAAAGAAGGTGGGCAAAGTGATGGTCTGCCCAATGTGGAAGGCAGTAACCACCTTTGGCAAGAAGGACGGACGCGTCCTAAGAACAACCTTGTCTGGATGGACAGACAGAAAGGGAGGTTTGCATGATAGAGCCTGGAGCTCACTCACCCGCCGAGCGGAGGTGATGGCCACCAGAAAGGCTGTCTTCAGAGTCAGAAGACGAAGAGGACAGTTATGTAGAGGCTCAAAGGGAGCGCACATGAGAAAGGTAAGAACCAAGTTCAAGTCCCACTGAAGCATCACAAACGGAACAGGAGGGAAGAGGTGTGTAATGCCTTTTAGGAACCTGTTAACAACAGGGGACTTGAAAAGGGAGAGCTGATCAGGAAGCATGAGGAAGGCCGAGATGGCACAAAGATAGCCCTTGATGGTACCCACGGCAGAACCCTGTTGGGCCAGGGAAAGAAGGAACAGAAGAACCTCAGAAAGAGGGGCAGAGAGGGGATTCACAGCCTTTGCTGTGCACCATGCCACAAACTTGTTCCACCTGCAGGCGTATACCACCTTAGTGGAGGGACGCCTGGCTGCCAGAATCACATCACAAACTTCGGGAGGCAAGTCGAAAGGAATCAACTGCCGCCGCTCAATCTCCACGCAAGCAGGTGGAGGCTGGACAGGTTCGGGTGGAGGACCGTCCCCTGCTGCTGCGACAGAAGATCCTCCCGAAGAGGCAGACGGATCGGGGGGATCGACGCTCATACTGAGTAGCTCGGGATACCAAACTCTTCGAGCCCAGTCCGGAGCCACAAGGATGACTTGGGCCCGGTCGCGCCGAATCTTCTTCAACACTCTGGGTAGAAGTGGTATAGGCGGAAAGGCGTACAACAGACCGCAACTCCACTCGCGACGAAAAGCATCGCCGAGCGAGTGCCGCCTTGGAAATTCCAACGCGCAGAACTGATGACATTGTGCGTTCTCTTCGGTGGCGAATAGATCTAACCAAGGCTCTCCCCACTGCAGAAAGAGTCCTTGCGCCACTTCCGAGTGAAGACGCCATTCGTGATCCATCATGCACCTGCGGCTGAGTTCGTCCGCCCTGGCGTTCAGGGAACCTGCCAGGTGTTGAACCATCAGGAACATGCCCTGATGTTCCAGCCATGTCCAGAGGCGCAGAGCCTCCTGACAGAGGGTCCACGACCCCACCCCGCCTTGTTTGTTGCAGTACCACATGGCGGTGGTGTTGTCTGTGAACACCTGCACTACCTTCCCTTTGACAGAGGGAAGGAATGCCTTGAGTGCAAGTCGGATCGCCCGGAGCTCCAGAAGGTTGATATGGAGCCGGGACTCCGCCGGAGACCAGAGGCCTCTGATCTCCGCCTCTCCCATGTGACCGCCCCATCCCAGAAGGGACGCGTCCGTCACAACTGTGTGCTCTGGCTGGGGAAGGGAGAGGGATCTGCCCATGACCCATTGCCGGTTCGAGAGCCACCACTGCAATTGTTTTGCAGTCCCCTCCGAGATCTGGACGTGATCAGACAGGTTGCATTGGTGCTGCGCCCACTGGAACTTCAGGTCCCACTGCAGAGCCCACATATGCCATCTGGCATGATCGACCAGCAGGATGCAGGAGGCCATGAGGCCCAGCAGCCTCAGGGTCATCCGTACCGAAACCCAGGATAAAGGCTGAAAGATCGGAATCATAGCCTGAATATCCCGAACTCGCCGTTCGGGAGGATAGGCCCGAAACTGCGTCGTGTCCAGAACTGCTCCGATGAAAAGGAGCTGTGGAGAAGGAATCAGATGCGACTTTGGCACATTGATGGAGAACCCCAGCGAGTGCAGGAGTTCGGCCGTAGTCTGGAGGTGGGAGACGACTGCCTGGGACGAGCCCGCCTTCAGCAGCCAGTCGTCGAGGTAGGGGAAGACTGGAACCCCTGCCCGGCGCAGATGAGCTGCGACCACCGCCATCACTTTCGTGAACACCCGAGGGGCACTGGTAAGGCCAAAGGGAGCACGGTGAACTGAAAATGCTCGAGGCCTACCGTGAACCGCAGGTAACGCCGGTGGGCCGGCAGGACGGGGATGTGGAAATAAGCGTCCTGCAAGTCCAACGCTACCAACCAGTCTCCAGGGTCGAGGGCAGTCAAGACCTGAGCTAGGGTGAGCATCTTGAACTTCTCCTTCCGGAGGAAGCGATTGACGTTCCGGAGGTCTAAGATAGGACACATGTCCTCCTTGTCCTTTTTGGGCACCAGAAAGTAGTGGGAGTAGCAGCCACGTCCTACTTCTGGGGTCGGAACATGCTCGATGGCCCTCTTGGCCAAGAGGGCCGTGACTTCCTTCTGCAGAAGCACCAAGTGATCCCCTGACATGCGGTGGAATTGAGGTGGCATGGCTGGAGGGGTGGTCTCGAACGGGAGGGAGTAGCCCCTTCGGACAATGTCCAAGACCCACCTGTCCGAGGTGATGGCACGCCAGTGGTGAAGGTGATGGCGGACCCTGCCCCCTACTGGCGTGCTGTGCACCTGAAAGGAAGGACTAGGAGGGCTTGGAGGCCGCGGACGGGGCGGAGTTGGTGGCCTGACCCGCACGCTGGTTGCCCGACCCGCCACAGCGGGAGCCACGTCCTCGGCCACGCGAAGACGCTTGCTGCGCGGGCCGGTGGCTGGGCAGCGGACGTGACTGGGCGCCCCTTCCGTGGCCACGAAGGGGCGAAAAGCAGAAGGTTAGCGGAGGGCGCACAGCAGAAAGGCCCAGGGACTTGGCAGTAGCCCGTGAGTCCTTAAAACGCTCCAGCGCATGGTCTGCTTTGGAACCAAAAAGACCGACTCCATCAAAGGGCATGTCCATGAGTGTATTCTGGACATCACCCGAGAAACCAGTTGTTCTCAGCCAGGCGTGGCAACGCAGCGCCACCGTCGTTCCAGGTGCCCAAAAGAACGTCAGACAGTGCATCATTAAACGGCAGCAATGGCTCCGAGGAGGTAGCTGCCGGCTGAAGCACTTCCGTCAGGAGGTTAGTCCTGACAGCCACAGTAGGCAATTGGAGGTGTAAGGCTCCAGCTGCTCTACGCAACACCGTTGCGAAATTTGCTCCCTCCTCCGTAGCCACGGAAGGAGGAGACAGCATGCCAGTGTCAGGAGAAGTGTCCAGACCACTGGCATCCCCAAGTTCCTCTGCCCAGTCCTGATCATACTCACACTGCTGTGTGAGAGGGTCTTCTGACCCCTCCCAGCTCTCCTGGTCCTCCTCCGATTGAAAATAAGGAGGAGGGGGGACGTCAGGGACCCAACGTCTCATTGGCGCCGGAGCCGGCGTCGGGCGACGTCGGTCCCACGCCGCGTCCGGAGAGAACCGGGGAACGACGCCGCCCGGAGCCCCGGACGGCGTCAGGAACGGCACCGGGGGCATCGGCGTCGGCAGAGGCGTAGTTAGGTCAACCGGCGTCGATGGGGGTTGCGGTACCACCGGAGCCGGGATCGAGGCCGGGGCCGAAGCCGGGGCCGGGAGCGAGGCTGGTGAGACAGGCGGCGCCGGGACCGGAGTCGTCGGCGGCGCCGGGACCGGAGTCGTCGGCGGCGCCGGGGCAACCCCATCAGGGCACGCGGGGCCCGAAGGCGCACCGGAGGGGCCTTGAGGCCCGAAGAGGCGGGCCATGGCCGACAGGAATGTCTCTATCTCGGCCGGAGTTGCCCCCGAACCCGGGAAGGACGGGTAATGCGGGGGCGGCTCCATAGGCACCTCCGGAGCCGCGGGGACGGTGCCGACAGGGGCCTCAGCCGAGTCGCGAGACCGGCGAGGCGAAGACTTAGAGCGATGGTCCTTCTTAGACTTTTTTTGCTTCGACTTACCCGAGGAGTGCGAAGACTTGGACTCCGACGACCGGCGAGGACTCCGCGACCGGCCCCTCGACCTCTCCCGTGACAGGGGCTTGGTGCGACGCGGAGCGGACTGCCGGACCTGGAGTAGCTTTCGAGACCGCTCTCGCAAAGCCTTCGGGTGCAAGGCCCGGCAGTCGGAACACGACTTCGTGTCGTGGTCGCGGCCGAGGCAGTAGAGACAATCCTGATGCGGGTCTGTGATCGACATCATTCGACCACAGGCGTCGCATGGCTTGAAGCCGGGCATCCCTACCGACACCTCAGAGCCTATATGACTCGAAGAAAAACAGTGAAAAAATCACCAAAACGTTTAGTCAAAAAATTACTAGGGCACTGCTCTTCCCGGATCTGCGCTTACTGGCGCGGAAAAAAGAAGAACTGACGTCAGCGCGCAGGGGCGGCGTCTAAGTACTGCCCGCGACGTCATCCCGGCGGTCCCGACGACGGACGCGGAGCCGCACGACGACGCCTACCGACGCGCAAGGGTACTGCTACGCAAAAACTTTCCGGATCCAGTCTGACGCCTGGGGATATTCTAAGGTAAGGAATCTGTCACTAACGTGTCTCTTTCAGATTTAGTATTTAGGGGCAACCCTGAACCTTGTCTCCTCAAACAAGAAGAAGGACCGAAGAGCAGTGCTGAAGAAGAGGACACCAACTTACTTGGCCCCAGCCCCACCGGTCTGTCCTGACCTCGACCAACTACAGCAAAATCCCGATGTGTTCTGCAGCCAGCAGCCCCCAAGAACCCGGAGTACCTGCGCTGCCTTCCCAAAACAGACTGTCTCCTGTGAGCAGCAGAATTACTCACCCACAGACTCTGGCTCCGGCCAAATCCCCGAGTCTGCAACACTTTGCACCCGACGCTCACGGCCCGAGCTTGAGTGGCCCAACACCACGAGGAGGTCTCCTTGGCGATCCTGACCTGGGATCTGGTGATCCCTGACCTGCCTCAAGTCTCCAACCGACGCCTACAGCCCCTTTCTGGAGGATCCCCCCGACCGTGACCGGAGCCGGTAAGAGAAACCAGATGCCAAAAGACACCCCTGCACCAGATGTCCCACAGCCTTGGGTGGCCCAACCGACGGTGTCTCAGGATCCCCAGGCATCCCAACGTACCTCTCCAACTGGTGGTCGCCTCCAGGAGATCTTCGCCCCCGAGCCTGCAGTGTTTGTTGCAACCGGAGAATCCCCATTGAAACTAAGAGGGCACCCGACGTCAAAACAGCACCCTGCACCTGGTCGCCCCTGTGCCACTGTGGGTGCACCTTGTGCGCTAAATAGGATCCCCCTGAGCATAATATCAGGAGCTTTGCTCGTGAGCAGCCACCAACCAGAGTCCCCCTATCCCACAATAGATAACATTGGGCCTCAGCACTCTGCACCGGGCCGTCCTAGTGTCGCTGAGGGTGATTTGAGAGTGCATCCTCGACCCTGGGGGAACCCTGGCTCCAACCCCAGAATACCTACTCCAAAACCTAAGTACTTACCGATAAACCGTTAGGAAAATGCTACTTACCAGTATGCATCTGTTCTTGGCATGTAGAGCTGCAGATCCTCACACTGTGCATTAGATCGCCATCTGGTGTTGGGCTCGGATGCTTGCACTTTGTTGTTGTCTTCGAAGAAGTCTTTGTAGTCATGTGATAGGTGACTCCTCCTTTGGACAATAGTGCGCATGGGCATCGACTCCATCCTCAGATTGTTTTTCGCCATATTGGGGAGTGATGGAGTTAGTAGAAAAGGAAGGAGATGTCCATGTGTGTGTATCTAATTAAGATAGGACTGGAACACATACAGGTCCCGGGGAGGTGGGTGGGCGTGAGGATCTGCAGCTCTACATGCCAAGAACAGATGCATACTGGTAAGTAGCATTTTCCGTTCGAGGCATGTGAGCTGCAGAGCTCACACTGTGCATAGACTGTATAGCAGTATCTCCCCTAGCGGTGGTCACCTGTATGTGTTGCAGTAGTTTGAAAAAGGGTTTTAAGGACAGCTTGGCCCACTGAAGCTTGTTGCTTGGCTTGCACATCAACACAATAGTGTTTAGTGAAGGTGTGTGTTGTAGACCATGTGGCTGCCTTACATATGTCTTCTAGGGGAATGTTCCCTAAGAATGCCATGGAAGCCCCTAGTTTGCGTGTTGAGTGCGCTCTAGGGGGAACTGATAATGTGCGTTTGGCTTTTTGGTAGCAGATTTGGATACATTTAACAATCCACCTTGCAACCCCGGCTTTTGAGATGGGATTACCCTTGTGTGGTGGAGAGAAAGCTACAAACAATTGTTTGGTTTTGCGAAAAGACTTGGTTCTGTCAATGTAATACACAAGGGCTCTCTTGACATCTAGGGTGTGGAGAGCTCTTTCTGCCACGGAATCTGGGTTTTGGAAGAACACGGGTAGTTCTACCGATTGGTTAAGGTGGAAAGGCGAAATGACTTTGGGAAGGAATTTTGGGTTTGTCCTGAGAACTATTTTATTATGATGTATTTGTAAGAAGGGCTCTTGTATAGTTAAAGCCTGTATCTCACTGACTCTCCTGAGAGAAGTGATTGCAATCAGGAACGCAACTTTCCATGTAAGGAATTGAAGTTCACATTTATGTAGGGGTTCAAAAGGTGGTCCCATGAGCCTGGTAAGTACTATATTAAGATTCCACGCTGGGGAAGGTGGTAATCTGGGAGGTATGATCCGCTTAAGGCCTTCCATAAAGGCTTTAATGGCGGGGACTCTAAAGAGTGATAAGTGTTGCCTGTTTTGTAAGTAAGCAGCAAGGGCTGCGAGGTGCAGACGTATGGATGAGTATGCAAGATTACATCTTTGCAAATGTAGCAAGTAGCAAATGATGTTTTGCGTGGAGGCCTGTAATGGTTGGATATGATTGTTAGTGCAGTAAATAGCTAATCTTTTCCATTTTGCTGCATAGCAGGCTCTGGTAGTTGGGCGTCTAGCCTCTTTAATAATGTTCATACAGTCTGGCGGTAGGTTAAGGTAACCGAATTCTAGGACTTCAGGAGCCAAATCGCAAGGTTCAGTTGAGATGGATCTGGGTGCCTTATCTCTCCATGGCTCTGCGTTAGCATTGATGGGGAGAGGTGTAGTCTTTGGTATGGGACTACCGATAGTTCTAGTAGTGTGGTGAACCACGGTTGGCGTGCCCATGTGGGAGCTACTAGTATCATTTTTAGAGACTGTTGTCGGAGGTTGCGTACTACAAGTGGGATCAGTGGTAGCGGTGGAAAAGCGTACACAAATCTGCCGGACCAGTTCATCCATATCGCATTGCCCTGGGACTGCGGGTGTGGAAACCTGGCGGCGAAGGTTGGGCATTTTGCGTTTTGGTGTGTGGCGAACAGATCTATGTCTGGCTGGCCCCACATCTGGAAAAAAGGTAGAAGAACTTGTGGATGTAGTTCCCACTCGTGAATCTGTTGTATCTGTCGACTTAACAGATCGGCAATCTGATTGTGAACCCCTGGTAGGTGTTCTGCTAGAAGGTATATGTTTTGTGGAATGGCCCACCTCCAAATGTCCTGTGCCAGTTGGGACAGTTGTGGAGAGTGTGTCCCCCCCCTGTTTTTGTATATAGTACATGGCTGTGATGTTGTCTGTTCGGATCAGGACAGCCTTGTTCTGTACGTGGAGTTGAAAAGATTTGAGAGCTAGGAATATAGCTAGTAACTCTAGGTGGTTGATGTGGAGCAGCTTCTGTTGAGTGGTCCACTTGCCTTGTGTTGTATGATCTAAAAGGTGTGCTCCCCATCCTGTGAGTGATGCGTCCGTGGTTAGTACTATTTGTGGAACCGGCTCTGGGAACGGCCGCCCTTTGGACAAATTGTTGGTGTTCCACCACTGCAGAGAGCGATGTGTGCGGCTGTCCACCAACACCAGACTGTAAGATGTCCGTGAGCCTGGTTCCATTGGTGCGCTAGGCACTCCTGTAGAGGACGCATTTGAAGTTTGGCATAAGGGACGATGAAAATGCAAGATGCCATCATGCCGATTAGCTGCATAAACACTCTGGCTGGGAGAGAGTGTTGTATTTGAAACCTGGGGATAAGGGTTTGTATACTGGCTATCCTGGCTGGGCTGGGGTAAGCTAGAGCAGTGGAAGTGTTTATTGTGGCTCCCAGATATTGAAGTATATGGGAGGGCTGAAGGTGCGACTTGGTGTAGTTTACTGTGAACCCCAAGTTGTGTAATGTTTGTATTGTTTGGTGAGTGTGTTGGACACACTGGTTGAATGATCTGGCTTTGATGAGCCAGTCGTCCAGGTATGGGAAGACCTGTATTTGTTGTCTTCGTAGGTGCGCTGCTACTACTGCAAGGCATTTGGTAAACACTCTTGGAGCAGTGGTGACTCCGAATGGAAGTACTTTGAACTGGTAGTGCTGTCCATTGAGTACGAACCTTAGATACTTCCTGTGAGCAGGATGTATGGGAATGTGGAAATAGGCGTCCTTGACGTCTAATGTGGCAAGGAAGTCTTGTTGTTGTAGTAAGTGAAGCACTTGCTGGAGAGTGATCATGTGAAAATGATCTGAATGGATATACTGATTGAGGGGTCTGAGGTCTAAAACAGGCCTTAGAGTGCCATCCTTTTTGGGGATTAGGAAATACAGGGAGTAAACCCCTGTGCCCCTCTGTAGTAGAGGAACTGGCTCTATGGCGTGCTTTTGAAGCAGGGAAAGTACCTCTTGCTGTAAAAGCGTAAGATGGTCTGCGGACATTGGACGCTGCTTGGGTGGTATGTTGGGGGGGGGGGGTAGCTGTTAGTTCCAGGCAGTAGCCATGTTGGATAATTTGTCTTACCCACCTGTCTGTTGTAATGGAGTTCCAGACAGGTAGGAACTGTGATAGCCGTCCCCCGACAGGGGTGGTGTGGTCGGGGGGAAGTGGAGGGAAGTCACTGTTTAGGAGTGGTGGAGGTACGGGTGTTATTACCTCGACCTCTGCCCTTAGTGTTGTTGCCTCTGTAACCACCTCTAAAGTATCCTCTATTGGGAGAGGTTTGGGTGGTGCTTTTACATGAAGAGGAATTGTCTGTGGTGTTCCTAGAGCCCCCTCTGTAGAAGGAGCGGCGAAAGGAGCCACGTTGTTGTGGGGACTGCAATGCTCCCATTGACTTGGCAGTGTCAGTGTCCTTTTTCATTTTTTCCAGTGCTGTGTCAACAGCAGGACCAAAGAGTTGGTTTTGGTTAAATGGCTGATTTAAGATGGTAGTTTGGACTTCTGGCTTAAAACCTGAAATACGGAGTCAGGCGTGCCATCTGATGAGTACGCTAGTGTTGACGGACTAGCGGCGGTGTCGGCTGCATCCAGGGCGCACTTAATGGAGGCATTTGAAATAAGTTTGCCCTCCTGAATGAGGTCATTGGCCTGTGTCTTGTACTGATCAGGTAGGTGTTGCAATAGGGTCTCTAGCTGATCATAGTGGGCCCTATCGTACCTAGCTAGTAGTGCCTGGGTGTTAGCTATGCGCCAGATGTTGGTGGCCTGCGCAGCTACACGTTTGCCAGATGAATCCAATAATTTTGACTCTTTGTCAGGGGGCGGAGCATCCCCTGAAGTTTGGGAATTAGCTAGTTTACGAGCATTAGAGACGACCAGGGAGTCAAGAGGGAGCTGACCTTTGATGTAGGCGGGGTCATCAGGGGCAGGTCTATACTTTTTATCTATTCTAGGGTTAAGGATCCTGGCCCTTACAGGGTCGTTGAATATTTCAGGGGCATGTTTAATGACACCTTTGATCATGGGTAAAGTTTGAACAGTTTTTTGAGACTGTTCAAAGGTGTCTAGAAGGAAATCTTCCTCTGGTTGGTTGGTGTTTATATGCACCCCGTGAAAGACAGCAGCCCTTTGGATAAGTTGTCCAAAACCAATGTGATCATCTGGTGGAGATGGTTTTGTGGGATAAGGTGGAGGGCTGGGGAGGTCTGTAGGATCTAGGGGGTCGTTGTAGCCCCAGTCGTCCTGTGGTGGGTTATCTGGGTCTAGAAGTAGATTATCAGGGTCATCACCATACCCCATGTCGTCCTGATATTCATGTGGTGGAGAAGTTACAGGCTGAGGCGGTGTAACAGGGATGTGGAGAGGAGGGGTGTTAGATAGAGATATAGGAGAAGAAGGAGGCCTAGGGGAAGTAGAAGAGTCCTTCTTGTTTGGAGGGACAGGCTTGTGGCGTGGCACAGAGGAGATATGTCCAGTGTTAGGATTAATATGTATTTTCTGTTGATTAGGATCGATGGGATCCGGTCGAAACAGTTCCTCCTCCTGAATATTTGGCTTCGGCGCCGACTTTTCGGTTCCGAGCGCGGTGATGGCTTTTTTGGATGTTCTTTTGTCTTAGAAGGCGTAGGGAGTCCTTCGGCTTAGCTACTCGGCTCGGAACAGCTTCGGTTTAGGTGCTGTGTCGTGGAGCCTGGGTTTCGGCGCCGAGTGATCCGCATGCTTGGAGGCGGATTTTGGGACCGAACCGGATTTCGGCGCCGGGTGTTCTTTCGGTTTCGGCGCCGAAGGTGCCTGTGGAACGGACACGTGTGGTTTGGTCGGTGCCGAGGAGCCGGAAGGCTTTATTTTCTTCTCCGGCGCCGAGCCGGAAGGCGGGGCGTCCGAAGCACGTTTACGGTCGCGACTGGGGCCCGCAGGCGAAGTGTTGACCGGTGCCTTCGTTTTTGCAGGTGGGGTTGGGGCAGGGGCAGTAGTACTCACTCGTTGCCCTGGAGTGATGGAACCGTCCGAGTCCTCTGCCTCCGAGATGATAGTGAGGTCTTCGGAATCTTCCTCCGGAACATCGGGACCCTCATCGAAGATATTGACGGGTTCCGGAGCGGACCGTTGCGCCATGATGTGCCTTCGGGCTCGACGATCGCGAATGGTCTTTTTGGAGCGGAAGGAAGCGCAGGCTGGACAGGTGGCCTCGTTATGGTCAGGTGAGAGGCACAGGTTACAGACCTCGTGGTGGTCACTGTGGGGGAACTTTGCTCCACACTGGGGGCATTTCCGGAAGGGCGTCCTTTCCATGGGCAGTAGGCCTTACGGCGTCGATGGGCCCAACTGCCCGCGTCGACGGCTGGAAAGGAGATCGAGGAAGGGACGTCGAGATGTTGATATCAAGTCGTGAAAAACGCTGAAAATGAAGTTTCGAACCGGAGGGTCGAAGTTGCATCCGAACCCGATGGCGGAAAAAAACAATCTGAGGATGGAGTCGATGCCCATGCGCACTATTGTCCAAAGGAGGAGTCACCTATCACATGACTACAAAGACTTCTTCGAAGACAACAACAAAGTGCAAGCATCCGAGCCCAACACCAGATGGCGATCTAATGCACAGTGTGAGCTCTGCAGCTCACATGCCTCGAACACACTGTTTTCTCCCATTGACTGCTCTTCTGTGAAAAATCTTTTAAGTGTGGAGTCGGTTTATATGAAACCCTAAGAAACTGCAAATGTACAAAAACTGATTTACTTACCTTTTCTCTAGGAAATGTCCCAGTGTGATATCTAGGCATTTCACACGGAGTACAAAAAGTAACTTGAAAAGTAACTGAAAAGTAACTCAAATTGTTTTACAAACAACCTACTTACCTGTAACCAATCCAATTGCACTCAGCTGCATTCAAACTGTATTTAACTGCATTATTCTTGCAAAGTGTTGTTACCTGTACCAGGCCTGGCTTGGTTCTAGAAATTAAAATACAACTAAATAATATTTTTATACAAACAAATTGGTCTAAGTTCAGTCTCTGAGTGTGTGACATAATTTCATGCCCGAGTGTGTACAATAAATGCTGAACATTACCCTCTGATGAAGCCTTACTGCTCGCCCACACTACCACAAATAGAGAGTAAGGCATTATCTACTTTTACCTCTCCCTACCTTTGGGGTTCCACTGGACTCTGTGCATACTATAACTTACTTTGGTAAAGTATATACAGAGCCAGCTTCCTTCAGAGGGTATCTGAAGAAATCTGTTGCAGTGGAAGGAACACTAGACTTTCACAGCTAAGGCAATAAAACAGCATGTTTGAGGGTCAGAAATATAATGAGAATGAGCAAGAGCAACAACTCTGATTCTGCAACATGGTGTAAGGGGAAAGATTAATGGCTACGGCTTTTTTTTCCCCACAGTTTGAAGCAGCGCTCTTAAGACTTCCAAAGCTACTCCATAGGACTGTCACAATAACTATTTTAGGGAAAGAATCCTCATCTAATTATGTTTGTAATTTGGAAAACAGACACTAAAATGTCATTCCTACAGCTGCACACTGACAAAGTAGTGATAAGGGAGAAGGATGATAATGGGCATACACATTAAAATTGTGTAGCTTGTGTGTTCATCCAAGGAGTGGATTTACTAATAAAAATGACCTGAGAAGGTACACAAGAAATCAGGGTTCCAGCTAAAAATCAAAAGTAAAGGCAGCAGTTCCTCTAAATCTGTTGTTTGCTAACCACTCTCTTCAGAGATAGTGTAGGCTAGCCACACCAAAGGCAGCAAAATAATTATTTCACACTTTTACATGAATAATATCCTTTTCCTTTTGACATTATGATTTCCAGAAACTGCTGGCTGGGCAGTTAAAGCACTTAAATCAACATACCAGTGACAGCATTTTTCATGTTCGCCTTCTCCACCTGAGAGCTCGAAGGTACACGTGTCTTCATTGGTGGTGTATCACCTTGAAAGAAAACATGGTATATGTTCACTCCATGAATTTCTTGAGTGTACACAGAAAAGTACACCCAACATGCACAGAAGCTGAAGCATAAAAGTAGTGCCTGAATCAAGGGCCTTAAAGCTGATTTAACTTAATTTCTAAAGGCAGCCCTGTTCTCAGCTGAAGGAGGTTCTTATCTTATCCCAAACAATTGGTGTTCAGAACAGGTTAATGTTCTTTCAAATTTTTTTTTAGAGCAATGAATAGTAAAAGTTTATAAATGCACACCTGCTGTGTTAGTCACAAAGTCATTGTTAGCAACCGAACATGCAGAGAAATGGCCATATTAAGGATAACGGAATCAAGCTGGAAAACGTCTGTTTCAGACTCGTCATTTGCTTTTTTTTCCTCAATAAAATAATCAATTCTCCTAATTGCATATTGTAAATGGATGGTCTCGAACCCTCTGATTAAATTAGGGCGGAAGAACTACTAAGGATATAAATTCTACCTAGATAATAAATAGATCTATCATGAATAGACACCACCTTTATAACCATGGCAATAAGTTTTTTTTCTAGTTCTCACATTTCAATCATCACAGTAATGCCCTTGTACAAAGTCTCAACCAAGCTTGTGTTTCTCATACAGTCTTTGAATCATGATGTGACCACCTTTCTCGTTTTGTACGTCATTTACTATAGGAATGTCATACCGCGTATGTCAAATGAAGAAGAAAAATGTACAGGTTCCATTACAGGCCCAAGGAAGTTATACTGCATCAGAAATTGCAGATAGGGGTGTTATTTTCCATGTGCAGTTTTACCACATAATCCTGAGATGTTCATGTGTGAAAGGGGAGAATAAGGAAAACAAAATTACCTGTAATTCTAGCTGTCCTTCACTGGAATCTCCAATCAAAGCACTGAGTAGTTGTTTGGAGACTTAAGATTCTGCCTAAGAAGCAATCAGTGCCCTATATTTCCACCGGAGAAGGAGGCCTATGATTTGGATGGAGATTCCCCTGAAGGAGAAGGAAAAGTTTACTTACCTGAAACAATACTTTTGAAGCTTGAAGATGTTGTGAATCACTTTGTGCTTAGTCTGCCATCCACTGGTTGGGTCTGGAATTGTCCCTAGTGACTGCTGCTCCGTTTTGCCTCAGTTCGTAGTCACCAGCTTTAGATAACAACCTGCCACCCCCCCTTCCAAACGTGACTTATCGTTTTTTAGGACTGATTCAATGCATATTGTACTACTGTAAAACCTTTATGACTAATCATACCACTTTATTGGTGAGGTGGCTGGGTCGCATGAGTGAAATACAGCAGAATCATAAAAAGAGTTCAAGCAGAAAAACTATTGCTAAAGGTAAGTAGCCTTTTTCTTTCCGTCATACAGGCTCTGGTCATGTCCAGTTTGGACTACGGAAATGTACTGTATCTAGGCGCAGATAAGATGTTCATACATCGCTTGCAAATTGTTCAGAATGCTGTGGCTAGGCTCCTTTAACGCTTACCCAAATATGTTTCAGTCTCTCATTTGCTCAAGGAACTTCATTGGCTTAAGGTTGCCAAACGTATTGAATTTAAAGTACTGTGCTATATGTTTAAGGCCAAATTTGGCCTGGGACCACGTTACATTCAGGATCTGTCTATCTGGGTCCTAAGCTTTGAAATTCTTTGCCGGACGCTCTAAGGAACTGTGATTCATTTCTTACTTTTCGCAAGATGTTGAAGACTTGGCTATTCCGAGTCAGCACTGTGTGATAGTAGATCTGAAACTGCCCTGCGCCGGGAAACAATTTGGGGTAGCTGTGGGCGGAGCTTGCCTGCGCCCAAGATGGCTGCATGAGCCATGGGCTCCGTCCGATCTACACACTATCCTGCATTAATCCTGCATCAATGCTCGCTGCTCAGCCTTAAAACTACTATGCCCGAGTAACGGAGCACTCGGTGATCATCCGGTGCCGTTTCTGGGGCGGAGAGGTGCCATTGTGACGACGAACGGCGATCGTACGCACTGAGACGCGACGCATCAGTGGCCGAGCTGGTGACACAGTTAGCAGCGGCATGCCGAGCGGGTGCCCCGCGGCCCACACGAGCCGCGTCCCAGTGTACAGAAGCAGCGATCCGTGACCTTGCAGAGATGTGATACGCCGCGCGATCCACGGACCGCTGCTGGTAAAAGTGCTGCGGCGGACAGGAGCGGCCGAGCGCGGATCGGCGGAGGCCTTCCGGGCCCGCTCGGTGGAGGTGAGGGGTGCGGTTAAGACCTGCGGGCGGAGGTGAGCGCTTGTGCCTGAGACTCGCCTTACATGCTGTTGGGCTGTGATTGGCACGGACCAGACTGCTGCAAGTGCTGCGCGTCCTCCCGTTTCCCCCCTCTACGCATCCCGGAGTGCTCACGAGGGGCATCGACGAAACTGACCGCTGAGGCTGGCCCTGGCCGCGCCATTTCAACACAGGCCGCGGCAAGCCATGAGAGACGCGCGCACCGCGAGGCAGGAGAGGTCAGTGCTGTCCGAGTCTGCCAGGTGTAAGCGCACTTTCATTTCCTGGAACTGTGTTTAACGCTGGGGGTTGCTGGTATATACAGAGACCCCCCCCCCAATTACTGTGCGACCTGTTTGCAAGGCCCCAGAAAACTGCCTCACCTAACTGGGAGCTTCCGGCCTGTTGACTGCCCAACCCTGATCCATCGTGTTGGGGGCGATGCCTGGTGACGCATATTGGAGTTAGAGGTGGGAGACGTTCCTGGCGAGCAATCGGACCTTCCCTCATCGCTGGACCCAAGAGAGATAACCATAATGTCACGACTCTGATGTTTTTTCCTGCACACCTGCCCTGGCTGACGGGCCACTTTGACTATTTTGATGCGGCTGTGAGCTCTCCAGGTTTGTTGTTTCTGCAGGCAGGCGCTGTTGGAACATCGTGCGTCCTATTAGCACGAAGAATCGCACACTCCGGCTGGAAACATGGGGAAGGTAGACAAAAATCAACCCAAGCTCCAGTTCGAACAACGTACAACCAGGCCTCGCGAACAGACGCCGGATGGGGATTCTATCTCTCAGACCGTAGAGCCTGATCAAGTGGAGGGCGACATACGCGTCATGTTGGCAGCCATGCAAAAGAGCTTAACTTCCATTGACAGTAAGATTGACTCCCTGTCCTATCGCATGGACCGTATGACAGAGCGCATGGACAGGCAAGTCGAGAGGATAGATATGACGGAACGCAGGGTCACGGAGGTCGAGGAAGCTCAAAAAGAATTGAATTCGGAACACAAACAGATCGGCAAACTACTGCTCACGCTTCAAGAGAAGGCGGAGGACCTTGAAGCTAGGTCCCGACGCAGTAATATCCGAATTACCGGCCTGCCGGAATCCACAAGTGTTGGAAATTTGGAGTTATTTGTAGAGCAGTTGCTGACGACATTGCTGGGCCGTGACACGTTTTCTTCAATGTTTGTGGTTGGGAGAGCACACCGCTTGCTGGGCCCAAAGCCCCCGCCGGGTGCTGCACCTAGGCCTATCATCGCCAAACTGTTAAATTACAGAGATAGGGATGCAGCACTTAAGGTGGCTCGGGATAAACAAACACTGCACTATGAGGGGTCGAACATTTCTCTCTACCCGGATTTCACGGTACGTGTGCAGGAGGCACGCAGACAATTTGCTCCACTAAAGAAACAGCTGAGGGAACAAAATCTTGATTACGCCATGCTGTATCCGGCACAGCTCCGGGTGAACCGCCAGGGCAGATCTCACATCTTTACTGATCCCAGGTCTCTACAGAAAGCTTTGAAAGACTGGGCCAAAGAGAAGCCACATGGCTCTGCATCGCCTGCCCAAGAAGAAGCGACAGGTGGAGGCCTTGATGACCACAACTGAAACCTAAGACACTCTATATTGCAGATAAGACTTAACGATTGCTTGGGAATCTTAGGGGACTGTTGCCTCCTGCGCTCTTAGAATTACGATATGGGTTGGTGGGGAGGGATGTGTCGTTGTATGCAGTTAGACGGACGCTACACAGAAGTTTTTGCTATGCTTAGTCCGCACGGGGGTCCATTTCATTGTGATTTGTATGCTAATGTTGAGCTCAGATTTTATATGATCCTACACTTTGATTGATTGATGCATTCTACTAGCCAGATGTTGGACGGAGGGGGCGTATATGCCGACTGAGGAAGGATAGGTAGCGGGCTTAGGCAACATCTGTCCACGCGTGAGTCCCACGTCCTGGAATTGTTCCGATTTGGTTCGGGATTTTGTAATGTCTTTGGTTGACTTTTTCTTTATTTTATGGTGGGCTTGACAGAGGGTATTCGCCATTGCAAAGTTGGGGTATGTATGGCGTGGGTGGGGGAGTACGGAGACCTGTTTTGAGCTTCAATTGTATTGTAATGTTAATTGAATCCATTGCGTGCTGCTTCCATAGGACACGAGGTACACAGGGTGACATTTATGCATCGACATTGCTTGCTACTAGACAACTCATCACTTTGCCATGACACAAACACATAAGATAAAGGTGATGACCTGGAATGTCCGCGGCCTGAACGATTTTCGAAAGCTTAGAAAGGTCCTTTCATACCTCAACAGACATGCTGTCGATATTGCTTTTCTACAAGAGTCACATTTGCCCCTCGGCAGTCGAATGTTTAATTGCAGGGGTCTTCAGGGAAACACTTGTGCTGCTGGGTTCACGTCACATGCGTGAGGCGTCATTACCTGGATCAATCCGAAAGTTGGTCTTAAGTTGGTTCCGACGGAGTCGGACTCGGATGGGAGGTTTGCCATATCGAGGTGTAGCGGGAAGGGACTCGACCTAATATTAGTCAATGTATAAGGCCCGAACTATGATGACCCACAGTTCTACACAACATTGCTTGATAAACTGAGCAGCTATAGGGGGACTGATCAACTATGGGGAGGGGACTTTAATTGCGTTTTAAATACACAGCTTGATAGATCGGGGGGTTCGGACCGGCGACTAGCGGCTGCAGTGCGTACTATTATGGATGTCACCGTGCAGCTTGACTTGTGTGATGTCTGGAGAACACGATCCCCGGGTAACGGTGGGTTCACACATTATTCGGCCTATCACGATTTACACACCAGAATTGACTATTGGTTAGCATCTAGGAAATTGCTCACTCGAATCCGGGACTGTACAGTGCTATCTCGCACATTTTCGGACCACTCCCCGATATTGCTGGTTCTGGACTGCCAAAACACACAAGTCCCTCCATTCACGTGGCGTTTTCCCCCATATTCACTGTTGGATCCTGTTTTTAAAGCTGATCTGTCGAAAGCAATAGACTCCTTTTTTAACACAATATTGGGTCGGTGGACTCCTTTGCTGTAGTGTGGGAGACTTTTAAAGTATACATAAGGGGGATAGCTATGGCTAAGCACTCTGGTGTCCTTAGGTCGCTTCGTAGGCGACTTTCAGATCTGGAGACTAAATTAAAGGTACAGGAGAGGGACCTCCTCAACGGCGCTGATGAACAAGCGGCGGAGGAGCTTACAGAACTTCTAAAAGACTACCATGAGACGGCGGACTCAGAACTTAAACACATGGGTAAATATGCGACTGCTCGCTCTTATGGGGAGAGCGAGCACCCTGGCTCGGTTCTGGCATCCCTGCTGAGGAAACGTAGGGAGACCACTGGGGTGGGGGTTGTTAGTGACGACCAGGGAGTTCCTTTAATGGACTTGACAGCCATAGCTCATAGATTCATGCACTATTATACTCAGCTGTATGCCTCTAAGGCAGGGTGTTCAGATGCGGAAATACTGGACTACTTGGCCCACATCAAGCTTCCTTGGCTTACTGATGCTCATAGGGAATTTCTCATGCGTCCCCTGGACGCAGACGAAATTACAACTGCCCTAATGGGGATGAAATCCGTCAGCGTCCCGGGGATGGATGGCCTCACGGTTTCGTTTTATAAGGAGTTCAAAGACGTCCTCATTCCACACTTAAGTACAGTGTTTGAGGAAATGGGTGCTGACGGACAGATGCCGCCCTCAATGAGGGAGGCACTCATAGTGACGATCCTGAAACCAGATAAGCCGCCAGCTGAGTGCGCTTCTTACCGCCCCGTCTCTTCTTAACGTTGATACTAAGATATATGCCAAGATTTTGGCGAACCGACTGGCCCCTCTTGTGCCGCTACTTGTAGTGCCGGAGCAAGCCGGGTTTGTCCCGAGCAGGAATGTGACCTATAATACGAGAACGGTGTTTGGCGTATTTCAACACACGCGACGGGACGCTCAGGCAGTGGCTGTATTCCTAGATATGGAAAAAGCGTTAGATTCGGTCGAATTAAAGCTCATGCACCATGTGCAGACAAGACTTGGGGTGGGTGACATCTTCTTACAAATGGTAGGTGTTCTATACAATAGACCGTCTGCTAGGATAAAACTAGGTGAGGTGGTCACTGATGAGATCCATATCACCAGAGGCACATGGCAGGGGTGTCCACTTTCGCCGCTACTTTATGCGCTGGTCGCGGAGCCACTGGCTTGTGCATTGAGGGAATATCATAGATATCGGGAATCCGTTTCCCGGTATATCAGCTGGTTATCTCTACTTATGCCGACGACACGTTATTATACATAGGTGACCCAGAATCTAATCTCTCACCAGTATTACGTGAAGTTGTCAAGTTTGGCACAATGTCAGGCTTACAAGTCAACTGGACAAAATTGATAATTTTCCCGCTTACCCCTATCACAGCGCCCTTCACTCCTGATTATCCGCTGCAATGGACAACGGATCCGGTTCGATGGTGGGCAATAAGGTGCACACCGATTCGGAGGTCGTGTTTAAGGAGAACTACGGCGTCGCAATCAGCAAACTTGAAGATGATATAGAGCGCTGTATCCGTCTACCGTTGTCCTTAGCGGGTAGAGTTGCAATTATGAAAATGGTAGTGCTGCCTCGGTTTTGGTTTCTGTTTTCCAACATACCGATGGACCTCCCTAGATCCTTTTTTAAAATGCTCACATCCTTATTGGTCAGGCTTGCCTGGGCGGGCAAGCATGCCTGAGTCAAGTGGGATGTACTGACACTGCCATATCACATGGGGGGGACTGGGTGCCCCAGACCTGGACCTATATTACAGAGTAGCTCAAAGTGCCCTTGCGCACTATTGGATGCATGGCCCGGCTGACGCTCCGCATGTGCAGATCGAGAATGTTGTAGCTAAGCCACTCCCTTTGCCTGCGCTCTTATTTAAACCGCCAGACCGTCGGACTGGTATCTTGGACTCCATCAACACGACGGTGCATGCCTGGCAGCATCTCTTGAAACTGCAAGCGGGCGTGATTTTATACTCCCCCCATACTCCGTTAGAATGGTGCCATTGGCTACCTGTGTGTACTGAGAGCGGTGACTCGAGCGATGAAGGCTCTTCCGATTGTGACGATAGGTGATATGTTCTCCGCTGGCACAGTCAGAACATGGGATGATGTGGTCAAGACGGGGCTCCACTTTTCGACACTGGATAAGTTTCAGCTTTATAGGCTGAGGCGGTCACTACTAGAGCTCTTGGGCAGTGACTTGGCGGAACCGCCGGAAGTGGCTGCCTTCACATATCTAATAAGAACAGACGAACCTACTTGCATTATTTCCAAGCTCTACAAAGTGTCTCAGGGTTATCGGATGAATCACTACACGAAGGCAAGATTGGCTTGGCAGATCGACCTGGGCATAGAAATAGATGGGATGTGGAAATACTGTTGTGAGCGCACGAAACGTATTTCTTTGAATGGGCGGCATAGGCTAATCCACTTCAAATTTCTCAATAGAGTGTACTACACACCTGAGAGGCTGCACAGATACGGGCTGCGAGACACGGCTGCATGTGAACGTTGTGGGGTGGGCACAGCTGATTTCTTCCACCTTGCCTGGCTGTGCCCGGGGATAGCTAACTTCTGGATACAGATTTTCAAGTCATTGGGGGATATCACCGGCACACAATTAACTCCTGATCCCGCGCTTGCTCTGCTAGGTTATTCAAAGCTATTGCCCAAATCTTGTAGAAGACTGATGACATGGGATTGCTGATTGCTAGGCGTAGGGTGGCTGTGTGCTGGTTCCGTGGCCCTTCTCCTACCCTTGCTGGCTGGTCAAAAGACATGCTATATTGTTGCACTCAGTCCGAGAATTATAGCGAACTCCTTCCCCCGCGCAATCGCCCGAAAAACTTTTGGGAGTTATACAAAACGTATCTCACTACAAAAGACAATTCCGAGGGGAGCGTGGGATCCCCTGCCCATTAGCAGGATCATAGGACAGATATGACCGCTGAGAGAATTTGCATGTACTTGTAGTTGTTCTTGTATGGTATTTCAACCTAAACGACTGTTTACTGTGAGGAGGCTAGAGGCCTTGGTTTCCAAGGATTGCAGACACTTGGTGATTTTTTGCTGCATCACTTTGATTTTTGCAGGTATCTGTGTCCCGTATCACCCTTGGTTGTCATGCTATGTAGAAATATTTACACTATGAATGTATGAAGATGTCCTTTGCCGCACGCTGTACTGCTTGCCGTGCCCGCTTTGGTCTCTGTATATTATGTTTTCTGTGTATATTTTCATTTCTGTAGTTTTGAAAACGTAAATAAAATAATTTAAAAAAAAAAAACAATTTGGGGTAGCTGTGTGTGTTACAAGTTGCTAATAATAATAATAATACTTTTGCAGTGTGGATCTTTTCTAGATTCATACACTACACTCAGATTACGCAGTGGTACTGGATCCTTGCGGTAGGCAAGGCTGAAGCGTGAGGTTGCAAAAAAAGAGCTTCATTACCTTCTATCTCACTTGAGCCACCCTATTCACAAGAAAGTCTATGTAGTAGTAGATGAAGGAGTGGACGGATGACCATATAGTGGCCATGCAAATGTCATTAATTGAGACATTTGTGAAAAAGGCTAGTGTGGCCTCTTTTGTCCTGCTGAAATGCATACTGGGTCTCTTGTACAGTGTTTTTCCTGCCAAGTAAAATACTTCAGTATATCCGTTAGACCGATATGACCAAAGAGAACCTAGGAGCCATGCTGCGAGACCTAGGCTGGGTGGTCCAGAGTGACATATCTGCCTCCAATGTAGCATTGGCATATTTTAGGATACTGATATTTTATCATTGCCAGTAAATTTGAAAGTCACATTTGTCAAGCCCACTTGTCACTGCTGGTATCTGTGGAACTGGAGAAAAGGAATAGACAATTGTCCCTGACCATTCTATAGACAAGGCATTTCCTTGAGATAGGGGATGTGGGAACCTGGATGTGTAGTTTTGGCATTTTAGTGTGTTGCGAACAGTTGTATCTGTGGCACTCCCAGTTTTAGAAGTTGGTGTGTGCCACTTCTTGCTCTAGCTCCAACTCATGCAAGATCCTTTCTTCTCTGCCTGTGTCTGCTTCTACGTTTTGTTGACTAGCCAGTTGTACTGCAAGTGTTATCTGTCTTAGAAGAGCCCATCTACAAATGTCCTGCTTTAGCTTGGATACTGCATTCAACTTTGTTCCCCTCTGCTCGTTCAGATAAAACATTGCTGTGTTGAACTTTTGAATTTGTACTGCTTTCCCATCATATAATTGTAAAAGGCATTCAGTGCTAGGATGACAGTTCCAGCACATTTATGTTCTTTAGTACATGCGGGTTCCAATGCCCCTTGATTTTCAGATTTCCGATATGTGGTTATCATCCTGTTTCGGATAAATATGTGGTAACTGTCACTGAGGGGGCAGGTTCTTTGAATCATCTCACTTTCATGATCTTCTTGGTTGTCCATCAGTAGATCTACTTCAGTACTTTTGCAATAACAACCAACAGATCCTCCCAGTTCCACATTGATTGACGATTGACTCAGGAGCCATTCTTACACAGACCTCATATGAAGCCTGGCAAATGGGATTAATAGGATGCATGAAGTCATCGTAAGCAGTAATTTCATTACGGTTTTCACTACAAGAAAATGACCCTTCTGGGAAAAGAAACCATGCTTTATCACTGCCAGCACTCTTTTGGATGGGGTATGCTTTTGCTGCCAAACCAAACTCTGCCCCAGGAATACCTTAATCATGGGAGGGTGAGGACTTTCCACATTCACAGAGAATCCTAGTTTGCACACTGTTTTCATCATCATTTGTATACTGTTCTGGCATTAATTGTGCAAATTCGCCTTTACCAACCAATCCTTTAGGTAGGGGGTACACATTTACATTGTCTTAAGTGTGTTGCTACTACTGCAAGGCACTTTGTAAACACATTCAGTGCTGACTTTATCCCAAAGTGTAGAACTCTGAAGTGGTTATGTTTATGTGAGCAGTTTCCTAAAAAACTGAGGTACGTCTTGTGTTTGCTGTTCATAGGGATGTTCAAGTAGGCAAACAGTAATGCAAAGGAGCATGGGCAGCTCAGTATGCCGCCCTAATCAGGACAGTTATGCCCAGACGAGAGTCGTGTACACACTGTCACTGGAAACAAGCCATACCTAGCTGATGAGCCCCAACTAGAGCAAAACCGATCCTGGAATGCTTGTGTTCAGTGACGACCTGGCATGGCAGTTCTGGCTGGACTCTTCCCACTGGGGCAAGAGTCAAGAATGATTTGCAAATGGCTGGGTCCAAACTGAGATGACATGGTGCGCAAAATAACAATGAATTGGGATGCGGCCAGAGTAATTACCAGTGGCATCCATTAAATTTTGTATACTTTTTGTATACTTTTGTTTGACATGCCATACAGCCCTCCTACTTATGACTTTTGAGGAGGCAAAGGTTGCAAACTGTCTTTCTGAGCCAAGGTATGGGGGAAGTTTGGGGAGGATTTAAACAGGGTATTTTCTATCCCTTCTTGATTTTAGAGGGCAGCTAGGGAAAAATACCACCCCTGATAAAACCATTCTCTGATCCACAAGCCCAAATTAGATCGCCTCCTTTTTTTTTACATTTCCTCATTTTTTTCAATGTCTGCGGTGGTCTAATACTAGATTTCTCTTTTTGGTACTTTTGCTCCCCTTTCGTGATGTTAACCCATTTCTTCCCCGCTCTCCAACCTGGATCTCTAGATGGTGCAACCGAGCCCAACACATAGGGGGAAGGCACATACACCTACTGATCAATTTCGAAAGAAACGGGGTAGGTTACACAGAAAATAGACAATTCCGGTCCCACTCACTGGATGGCGGAAAAATGCATAGCGTATGAATCCAGAAAAAATTCACGCACTGCAAAATACGGATTACAGGCAACATTCCTTTCTGCTTCAAGGGATCTCCATTAATGAGCAAAAGCACTGAACAGGGTAGTAAACCATCCCTTGAAGGAAACAAATGTGCAATCTAAAAAAGGTTTCTCACTGAAGTCTGACCCACCTGAGCATCAACTATAAAATCTTGAATTAAATGACTGACCTTCAAGTAGCTGATATGAAGATCTCTGCAACAGGGGCATTTTTTTATAAAACCTGTTTTTGCAGCTTTGTCTCTTGCAGAACGAACTTGGGTCTGCCAGGTAAAAGATATGCTGGCTTTCTGATAACACACCAGGATTCAAGAAACAATCCACCTGGAAACAGATTGCTTGGAAGTGGATAAGATTGCACAAATGAGCCCATAATTTACAAACAGACGAGGCTATCTCGGTATGTTAAGGTTAAACGTTGAAACTAACGCCAAATGTATGCTGTAAGGATTAGGTTACTCACTCTGTAAGCATCTGTTGGTGGCATGTAGTGCTGTAGATTCACATGCTCTGCATATTCCTGCCATCTAGTGTTGGGCTCGGATGTGTGCAACTTGTTTTTCTTCAAAGAAGTCTTTCGAGTCACCAGTGACTCCTCTTATGACTGGTAATGTGCATGGGCATCGGCTACATTGTTAGATTGATTTCCACATGGAAAGTGAGGATGAAAATGGAGCTTAGAAAAAAAAAAAAATCTGACCATGCAAAAGAGAAAGAGCATTTGCAATAACCTGAGACTTCCAGGAAGGAGGATGGGCGCATGTGAATCTACAGTACTACATGCCGGGAACAGATGCGTACAGGGTAACGCAACGTTCTGTTTGCGACATGTGCAGCTATAAAGCAGTTGTCCCGTAAGCGGTGGACAGCCGGAGGATGTTGCAGAGGACTGAAAAAGGGTACGTAAGACAACTGGCCAACATTTGCTTGTTGGCTTGCTAAGACATCCACACAGCAGTGTTTGGTAAATGTGTGCGGAGTGGACCAAGTAGCTGCTTTACATATATCAGCTATGGAAATATTATCAAGCAAGGCAATGGAAGCCCTCTTTATGTGGGTAGAGTGGGGCCTGGATGGGACAGGCAGTTGCCCTTTTGGCTTTGAAGTAGCAAGTTTGAATGCATTTGACCAGTCATCTTGCTATGCCTTCTTTAGAGAGAGTATAACCCTTGTGTGGTTTAGGATAGGCGATAAAGAGTGTGACTTGTGAAATTACTTTGTTCTATCAAAGTAATAAATTAGGACCCTTTTGACATCTAGTGTGTGTAGAGCCCTCTCTGCCAGCGAATCTGGGTGTGGGGAAAACACCAAGAGCTCAATTGTCTGATTACGGTGGAAGTGGGATTCCACGTTAGGTAGAATATCTTTGGGCTAGTCCTGAGGTTGACACGGTCATTGTGTACTTGGAGACAAGTTCCTCTAGGGTAAGAGCTTGCAGCTCACTTATTCACTCACCTAAGAGATAATATGGCAACTAGGAAGGCATTTTTGAAGAGAGAAACTAAAGAGGGCATGAGTGGAGGGTTTTGAAAGGAGGGCCCATGAGTCAAGTTAGGACCACATTGCGGTTCCAGACAGGGGCATGGGCACCCTGGGAAGGATCACTCGTTTAAGGCCTTCAATGAAGGCTTTGATGACTGGGACTCTGAATAAAGAAGAGTGTTTTCTATTCTGTAGGTAAGCTGCACCTGCAGCCAAGTGCAAGCGGATAACAATGTAGGAAAGGCCTGACATTCACAGATGAAGTAGGTAACGGACAATGTCCTGGACTGTTAGTTTCAATGGATCAATGTGTTTGGGAAGGCAGTAGTGGGAAAATCTTTTCAATCTGGCTGCATAGACGAACCCACAGACCTGATGGAACACTTTCACTTCAAGATACTGGCCAGCCCCACCGCCACCCTCCGAGGAACCCTCATCTACCGACCCCCTGGACCCCGCGGACCCTTCGCCAACTCCATCACGGACATCATCTCCCCGCAGGCCATCGCATCCACCAACTACACCCTGCTGGGAGACTTCAACTTCCACCTCGACAACCAACTGGACCCCAACACCACATCCCTCCTGGACAACCTCCACAACATTAGACTCCGCCAGATCGTGACCGAGCCCACGCACTCAGCAGGACACACCCTCGACCCCCTCTTCACTACAGGAAACTCCATCACCTTCAGCCACACCACCAAACTCCCATGGACTGACCATCGTTGCGTCCACTTCACCTTCAGAACACCCACCATCCACAGACACCAGCACCTGCTCCCACGAAGAAACTGGACCAAAATCACCGACGACCAGGTCATCTCCTCACTCAACAATTCCACCCCAACCATCGCGGAAAACAACGACCCCAACACTGCAGCCCGAACCCTGCATAGATGGATCTCGGACAGCGCCAACACCATAGCCCCCCTCAAGAAAAACAACAATACCCGCGCCAAGAAAGCCAGATGGTTTACCACTGAACTTCGAGAGTCCAGACGCACTTGCCGCCGCCTCGAAAAGGCCTGGAGGAACACCAAATCCACAGAAGCCCACAACAACTTCAGAGCTGCCACCAACGCCCACCACCAACTCATCAGAGAAACAAGGAAAAAAGCGATTGAAGACAGAATCTCCACCCACGCGCACAACAGCAAAGAACTCTTCAACATCATCAAGGAGTTCGCCCAACCCACCAGCGAGTCTGACATCCATCCCTCACAGGACCTCTGCGACAAACTCAGCACCTTTTTCCACCACAAAATCAAGAGCATCTACGACAACTTCGACGAAGACAACCAACACACTGAACCCTCACCAACCACCCCCGACACCCGGAGACCAGCGATTGACAACTGGACAGCCCTCACCACCGAAGACACACTGAAGACAATGAAGTCAATCCACTCAGGGGCCCCCACGGACCCCTGCCCCCACCACATCTTCAACAGAGCCGCCGACACCATCGCACCCATGCTCCGCCACACCATCAACCGCTCCCTGGCGACCGCCTCGTTCCCCGACTTGAAACACACCGAGGTCAACCCCCTCCTGAAAAAATCCTCTGCGGACTCCACCGACATCAAAAACTACAGACCCATCTCCCTGCTCCCATTCCCAGCTAAAGTCATCGTGAAAGCCATCAATAGCCAACTCGCCACATTCCTCGAAGAGCACAACATCCTCGACCCCTTCCAATCCGGCTTCAGAAAAAACCACAGTACGAAAACCGCCCTCCTCGCCACAACAGACGACATCCGCACCCTACTGGACAAAGGAGAAACAGTAGCCCTCATCCTCCTCGACCTCTCAGGGGCGTCCGACACAGCCTCTCACCGCACTCTAATACGCAGACTCCACACCACGCAGGAATCCAGGACAAGGCACTCGACTGGATCCGCTCCTTCCTCTCCGGCAGAACGCAGCGGGTCAGACTCCCCCCTTTCCTCTCGGACCCTACACCTACCACCTGCGGAGTCCCCAAGGGCTCCTCCCTCAGCCCGACGCTCTTCAACGTCTACATGGCTCCACTCGCCCCCATAGTCAGAACCTACTGACTCAACATTGTGTCATACGCAGACAACACCCAACTCATCCTCTCCCTATCCAACGAACCCAACACCGCCAGACACAACTTTCGAGAATGCATGGAAGCCGTCGCCAAATGGATGAAAAACAGCTGCCTACAACTAAACACCAACAAAACAGAAGTACTCATCATGGGACAAACCCCGACGCCTGGAGCGACACCTGGTGGCCCCCCGCCCTCGGAAACTCGCCAACCCCCACGGACTACGCACGCAACCTGGGAATCATCCTGGACTCCGAGCTCAAAATGGACCGCCAGATCAAATCCGTCTCGTCTTCCTGCTTCCACATCCTCCGCCTCCTTCGTAAGACCTTCAAATGGATCCCCCTCGAACACAGATAGACCGTCACTCACGCCCTGGTCACCAGCAGACTACTACGGCAACGCACTCTAAGCCGGAATAAACAAAAACCTCACCCGCAAGCTACAGAACATCCAGAACGCCGCCGCAAGACTGGTCCTCAACCTGCCAAAACACTGCCACATCTCGCAGCACCTGCGCACACTCCACTGGCTCCCCGCCGAGGCTAGAATCACCTTCAAGATACTCACCCACGCACAAGGCCCTCCACGACACCGGACCAGCATACGTGAACAGTTGACTCAAATTCCATGCACCCCAAAGGACCCTACGATCAGCCCAGCTCTCCTACGCCATGGTCCCCCGCACCAGAAAGACCAGATCGGGAGGCCGCTCCTTCTCCTTCCTCGCGGCCAAAGCCTGGAACGACCTTCCGCTCCACCTCAGACAGATATTGCTCCCCATCTTCGCAAGAATCCTCAAAACCTGGCTCTTCGACAGACCCAATTCCTTGTTGGACTGGAACCTGCACCCCCCCTATCCGTAGCGCCTTGAGACCCTTACGGGTGAGTAGTCGCGCTTAACAAACGCCTGATTGATTGAAAGTGGGACACTGATTAGACTCACACCAATTACAAAATCTCAACCATTTTGCCTTGCATGACTTGTTCGTGGACTCTACCCTAGCTTTTGTCAAAATGTGTCTACATTGTTGGGAAATATTTAGCTGGTAAAATTCGTTGTATTCAGGATCTATGAGGATAAGCTGAATGATGCCGGGTTCAGATGAATAACTTGTCCGCAGTTTCTATAGAGTAATCATGGGACTGGTTTGAGTTAAATGGGTCGCTGTTCTGTAATCAGGAGAAGCTCCATGTACCAGAATTGTCTCAGCCACAGCGGAGCTATTAGAATAATCCTGCACGGCTATTGTATCTTGCTCAGTGTTCGTGGGATTAAAGGTATTGGCGGAAAGGCATACGCAAATATGCCTGCCCAAGACATCTGAAGCGCGTTTCCTCATGCCCTTCTGTGCAGGAGCCTGTTCGTATAACGTCACTTTTTTTTTTTTTGCTAGAGTAGCAAACAGATCCAGAGAAGGTGTTCCCCATAAGTTGAAGATTTTTCTGAGTCGACTGTCCGACAATTCACACTCATGACAATCTTTCATGGACCTGCTTAATCATCCGCCCACTGGTTTTCCTTACCTTGAACATGTTCTGCTTTCATGTAAATTTTGTTTTCGATACACCAGCTCCATATGTCCTGCACTTCTCTAGATAGAGGGCGTAATCTTGTTCCACCTTGCTTGTTTAAATAGAACATTGTGGTTGTGTTGTCTGTTTGAATCAAGACCTCCAACCCCTGTACTCTCTGTAAGAATGCTCTGCTCTGAGCCCCAACGCTACTGCCTTCAGTTCTAGGAGATCGAGGTATCTTCTTTTCTTTGTTTGACCATTTTCTGCTCACTTTCAGATCTTGGAGGTGTGACCCCCCAAAATCTTCCATCAAGGCATCCGTTGTCATGATGTAACCTGGAGTCTAGACTAAGAATGGCGACCCCACTGCAATGTTTTCTTCCTTCATCCATTGCATTGTATTGCGCTCACTATTTCTGGTGTGATAAGGACAATGGTCGAATGCGCCCATGTACTGCATCCATTGCTTGCTGAGTTGTCCCTGTAGTGGTTTCATGTACAGCCGGCAGTTTGGGATAAGAGATGCATGATGATATTCCCAGAAATGATTTGAATTGCCTTACTGAAGTGTCCCTTTTTTATAGGATACCTCAATGTAATCATTTTTGCAACCCTCTCTTTTGTTGGGTATTCTTTGCAGGTCTTTGTGTTCATAACTGCCCCGAGAAAAGCGATTGTTGTGTCTGGAGCTATCCAAGATTTATCCTTGTTTATGTGGAGGCCCAGGTCTTCGAAGAGTTAAAGGCATGTCATTGTAGAGTGCATTGTAGCCTGGCGATAATTAGCTTTCATCAGCCAATCGTTCAGGTAAGGAAATACCTGGTGGCCGTTTCTTCTCGGATAGGCTGCTACCGGTGCCATGCACTTGGTAAAAATTCTTGGGGCAGACTTTAGGCCAAATGTTTGAACCCTGAATAGGTAGTGAGTTCTGGCCACCTCGAATCAGATACATCTCCTGTGCTTTACATGTATGGGGATCTGGAAATAGGCACCTAGAAGATCCAACCATAGCATGTGGTCTTCTTTGTTTAGCAACTGAATGATGTCATGCAGCGTAAAATTCTGAAAGATTGCTTTTCAAGGTACTTGTTGAGCTGCCTCAAGTCCAACACCTGTCTCCATTTTCCATTCTTCTTCTTTAGCAGAAAGAAGTTGGAGTAAAAACCTTAGTGTCTGCAGTTTTGTGGGACGACTTCTTTAGCTCCCTTCAAAATCAGAGATTTGATTTGCTCTCTTAACAGCCGAAGATGCTGGTGTGACCAGACAGGCAGATGGTATGGAGGTTCCTGGATAAATTCTAAGTATGTCCATATTTTTTATGATTTCCAAGACCCACCTGTCGGAAGAGATGGATTTCCAATTTTCATGGCAAGTGTAGAGAGTGTCTCTGAAATCCAAGGGAGTTGAAGGTATTGAGGGGACCGGTGTCCCTTTCCTGTCTTCTGGAAGACTCTTTTTAAAAAAAATCTTTTTATTGAACACAAATTAAATCAAAAACATCACACAGATTAAAACAAAAACAAAGCACATCCGATCTCAAATTGCACGTTAAGTTATTAAAATAAGATCTAGTGGAATCCAATGTGAGAGGCTAATTATACCAACAATGCCACTAAAGCACAATTACAAAGATTCATCATCTATCGCAAACGGGGAGTCATCTCTAAAGGGCGTACACAAAAAACCCCTGCTCCTATTCCAGGGGGACCAAACTCTCGTCCACTTATTCGGGCATCCTCTACTCTCGTACACCGCTCTTTCAGCCTGCATGCACCAATCCATGTCGGACTCCCAATCAATTCTTTTGAGTTCGATCCCTCCCTTCCAAGTCCTAGCAATATTCCGCTTGGCTACCAGACACCCCAGGACAACCCACACTCGTTCCGACCTAGACAAATCCGTGGGCTCCCAAATATTCAAAAGGCACAGTCTAGGGGTGGTCTCCACTTCTTTACAGCATATTTGTGACATAACCGAGATGACCTCCCGCCAATATTTCTGGAGAACTGGACAGTCCCACCATTGATGCAAGTAGGTACCAGTTTGACCGCAGCCACGGGGACACAGTGGAGAGGTTAGAAAACCCATTTTGACCAATACGGAGCTAGTGTAATAGGTCCTATGTAATAACTTTAGCTGAATCAGTCTAAACCGGGAACGTATCGCAACCTCACGGGGCGATGCCAAGGCCTCCCTGCACTCTTCGTCCGAGATCTCGCCCACATCTGAACACCATTTTGAGCGGACCTTATTCATGGGGTCAGGTGAGTTGTTAAGAATCTTCCGGTATGTGAGAGATATGGCTCTACTAGGGAGGTAATCGTCCAGCAGTCTGTCCTCCAACGGGGAGGACACCGGTAAATCCTCGCCCTTGTCTAGCACCTTGGTCAACGCGCTACGTACTTGGAGATAACGGAACGTTTCTCCTTCATGGAGCTGGTATTGGTGTTGTAGGACCCTAAAAGGCACAATCGCGCCTCTAACCCACAGATCTCCAACTTTAGACAGGCCAATAAGCTCCCATTAATCAAATCCGGGTTGTCGACCCAGATTACCCAGGCGATAAGAATCAAACAGTGGAGTTGCCTGCGTAAGTTTCCCCCTCCAACCCAGAGCTAAGTTCGCACGGTGCCAGATGGTCACTGTCGTGGATGTCGGGGTGAACCCCGGCTCCCGCCTGGAACCACCATACAGAGCTCTTACGTAGGTGCCAGGCAACATGTTATATCTATCCATCCAGTACGCCGGGTCATCAATTGGCCGATGCATCCAATGATTAAGAACCATGAGCTGCGAAGCCCAATAATACGACCTGATGGACGGTAATGCTATACCTCCATCATACCAGCTCCGAATAAGTTTAACAAATGCTATGCGGGGTGTGCCGCCATTCCACAAAAGGGTGCGAACTTCGGACTCAATCGAGTTAAAATATTGAAGTGGGACCAGGTGCGGTGTATTCTTTAACACGTAAAGGAGGCGAGGGAGCGCCATCATTTTATAAAGAGCTGCGCGCCCCAGAAGTGTAAGAGGAAGAGTCCTCCAATGCTGTACATCTTCCTTAAGGCGTCGCAAGGGGGGGAAGTAAATTACGGTGATAAAAGATCGCCTCATCTTTCGTAATATAGATTCCCAGGTATTGAAAGCCTTCTGTGACGATCGTAGCGCCACAGTCCGCCGGGAGGAGCGGGGGCCTTCCACTCAGGATATATATCAAAGATTTATCCCAGTTAATAGTATAGCCAGAATATCGTTGAAATAAGGTGAATATATGGAGCACTCTATGTATAGATGAGCGGGGTGTGGCCAGGAAGAGCAAAATGTCGTCTGCGTAGAGAGACACTTTGTCCATCCTATCTGGCGACCAATTTAATCCCCGAATCAGGGGGTCACCCCGAAGCCAAATGGCTAGAGGTTCAAGCGCTAAGGCAAATAACAGTGGGGACAGGGGACATCCGTGTCTCGTGCCCCGCCCTAACTCAAAAATGGCTGACCTACTCCCGTTCACCGCAACCCTCGCTAGAGGTGCCGTGTAAAGGAGACGGACCCACGATAAGAATCGGCCACCAAACCCATATCTCTCCAATGTCGCAAAAAGAAAGGGCCACTCAATCATGTCGAAGGCCATTTTAGCGTCCAATGACATGATCACCGAGTCTTCCTGGATAGTAGAGGCCCGCCCCAACACACCCAACAGACGGCGCAAATTGAGGGCTGTATTCTTGGTTGGCATGAAGCCGGACTGATCCGGATGAATCAATTTGTGGAGGAGAGGTGAAAGGCAGAGAGCGAGCAGTTTGGCCAGGATTTTAACCTCCGGGTCCAGTAGAGAAATGGGTCGGTATGAGATACATTGATCGGGAGGCTCGCCCTGTTTATGTATGACGACTATATTGGCCAAACGTTGCGTGGCCGGGAGAACACTGAGCCGCACACTTTCGTCGTACATTCTCAGCAAATAGGGGGCGATAAGGGAAGTCACGGTCTTGTACAACTCTATCGGAAGTCCACTGGGCCCCATGGCCTCCCCCAATTGTAGAGAGGAGATAGCTTTAGAGATTTAATCGGCCGTTAACGGCTGATCTAGGTCAGCGATCTCAGTAGAATCGAGAGTTGGTAGTGGTAACGTGGCCAACAGTTCAGCCGCTTCCACCTGAGTGGCAGAGGACCGAGGAGAATAGACCCCAGTAAAATAAGTGGCAAAAGCATCTGCAATACCCGTTCTATCATAGTGACAGACATTGGCTTCGTCCACAATCCTGGCAACCCACCTGTTTGCTAAGTCCCTTTTATCAAGCCAGGCCAGCAGTTTACTAGCTTTATCCCCAATGTCATAGATCTTATGTTGAGTGGCCATGTAATGAGTCCTGGCTGCGTCATCTACAATGTCTCTGTACTCTTTCTGTTTGACCGCCAATCTATGAGAGTTCTCTGCGGAACTCTCAAATACCAGCTCTCGTTCAAGGGCCAGATCTCATTTTCGATAGTCTGGAGTTGTTGCTGCTTCTCTTTTTTGTGCCCTGCGACAGCCACCCCCAGCCCCCACCCCCTTATCACGGTCTTATATGCTTCCCATAATACCACATCCGACTGTACCGATCCCACATTTTCTTCAAAATAGTGTTGGGTAGCTTCAGTCAATTTAGCACGTATTTCTTGGATTTTAAGATACCAGCGTTGAAAAACCATATCCCGGCTGCCAGCCGGGGGAATCCCACCATAGTAAGTCACCACGGGTGAGTGATCGGAAATTCCTCTTGGAAGAAAGGATAATTTATCGAACATTGGGAGTTGTGTGGCTTTGGAGAAAAGGTAATCAATGCGCGACAGACTTCCATGCGCCCCAGAATGGAAGGTATATAGTTTGCCCATGGGGTTGCAAACCCTCCACACGTCAATGAGACCAAGGGCTCCTAGAAAATCAGATAGCAGTTTCCCACCTGCATCACCCGGTCTAGGGGGCGAGCGATCCAACGTCCCATCTAAAGCTGCATTACAGTATCCACCCACTATCGTGTCGCCCTCCGGTAGATTCAACAGGTGTACACCTAAGTCACGCAAAGTGGTGGAGTGAAGTTTAGGTGGAATATACAGGGACGTTACATTCAGTGTCCTACCCTCCCATTGCCCGGAGACGGAGACAAACCGACCCGAAGGGTCACGCATAACTTTCTGAACCTGGAAGGGAGGTACGAGCCAAGACCCCAACCCCCCTGGAGCCCCGGGTATATCCTGCATGGGCTATGAGCTTATAGCCCCATCTGTTGAGCGCGCAGTAAGAGGGACCCTGAATGTGGGTCTCCTGCAGGAGCACCAGGTCGGGGGCCTGCCGCTTCAAATATTGTAACACAATCCCCCTCTTTATCCGATCCCCTAGGCCATTAACATTCCAGGAAAGAAGCTTGAGACGACCCAACGGTCCTCCCACACATTCAACCACATTCATTCGATCCAGCAAGAAACGGGGCCCTCCCACTACCACAACAGAGGATGATTATTACGAAGAAACCCAAGACACGCCCCAGAGAAGACCACCCCCAGGTGACCTGCATTTAAAGGAGAAGTATTTGCTTGCCCCCACCTCGGATTGCCACACAAAGAGACAGATTTCCACACCTACGCAATTCTGAAAATCGACCACTTGAGATGTGCTACACAAAAATCAAATAAACACACACAATAAACACCCCTTAAACTAATCGAACAACCCCCCACCCTGCCTCCCTGCAACGTGGACTTAAAACTGCCCACCCCTCCCCCCAACTTGCAGAGCGCCTGTAACCCCAAACACACAAAGACTATATATAGGGAACGCTACTCAGACCAGACATCCCAAGAGCGCCGCCCAACAAGCAAAGTTTATTGCCCCTCTTCAAAACCATAGACTAACCCAATACCAAAGTTACAATCAGTGCCTCATCTCAGTTGCCCGACACTAAGCAATCAACATCAAAGCCATCCCCCTCCCAAGAACCCCATCAAGAGCAAATACCAGAAAAAAGGAAAACGCACAACTAGCCCCCCAAAGAGAGACTTAAATTGCTAACTAGACCCTCAAACCTTGTTTCAAGAAGAGCAGAGCCACAACTCTCAGTAACCCCCACCATGTTTCTCCACCGTGTATACATTACTGCCAAAGTCAAGTGGCGTTCACGTCGGTGGAGTCTATAAGGCATCACCCATCTCCAGTGCCGGGGTCTCCGTTGAGGGAGGAAGTTCCCCGCGCCCCCGCCGATCTCCAGCCTTCCAGCCAGTTCCAGGTGTCCTCCGGAGAGTGGAAGAACCATGTCTTCCCTGCGTCCTGCACCCGGAGTTTCGCCGGAAAAAGCATAGCGTACTTTAAATTGTGACCCCTAAGGGCCCGTTTCACCTCCAAAAGGACCGCCTCTGCATTTGCACTCTGAAGGTGGTCGGGAAAGAAAGTTATCACTGAGTTATCCAATTTAAGTGGCAGAGCAGCCCTTGCCGCCTGCAGGATAGCGTCTGTCTCGAAAGTTAAAAATGCGGGCCAGGAGAGGACGCGGTGGGGCGCCAGGTCTGGGGGGCCCCCAAGGGACCCTGTGCGCGCGTTCAACGGTGAAGAACATCAACAGCGAACGGGGTTGCAGATGGTTTTGGATAAGATCCTCCACAAAGAGGTCCGCCGCCTGTCCCTCCGCCCTCTCCGGAACCCCAAGAATTCGCACATTATTCCGGCGCGCTCTCCCCTCATAATCCTCCAGCTTAGCTGCGAGATCAGCGGTCTGTGTTTGTAAGCTCTTAATCGTAGTTTCCATCACTTTCGTGGACTGCTGGAGGGCGGAGATGGAACCCTCATTCGTTTTGACCCTGTCCCCCATGTTCCGCAGATCAGCGCGAATCAGGGTGATCTCGGTGGACACAGTGTCAATCTTCCCCTCCAGTGCCGTCCGAAACCCCTGAATGGCAGCCATTACGTCCACCAAGGTCGGAGTCTCGTCATCCACTCGTTGCTTGGCCTCCGGTGAACCCCCGGACCCCCCGCACCATCCAATCTGGTGTGTGCAAATTTAGCAAGACGCGCAGCCGGAGGCTGTTTGGTACCTTTCGCAGTCGCCATTCCTACCTCAGTCGAGCTTGTAGTGGGGTGCAAACACATGTGGCGCAACCACATGCAGGGGGCAAGGAATCCAGCAGGTTTGACAAGACCCTCTGATCGGGTTCCTTAGGCAGCACAACGTCTCGTGGGGCCCCAGTACTCGTCCCCACTACGACAACAAAGGCATTCCGGCCAAGAATTCTGCCCGGGAAGCCGTCGGTGCCCAGAACACGCTGTCTCCGTCGCTTCCAAAAGACAAGGGGGGGGAGAGGGGACGTCAGCAGGAGAGTCCGCGTCGAGCGCTGTAATCCAGCAAGTAGCGCCTGCACCCCAGGGGCCCCCGCAGGCCTCCGCTACTTGATGCTCCGGACCCGAGGAAAGGGTGGACAAAATGGCCGATCTCACTTGTGACCGGGGTAGGAAGCACAAAATGACGGCAGTATCGAAGATCCTCTGTCCCCTTGTAAAGATGCACCGTGGGGGGGGGACGGGATTCAGTTCAGCCCCGCCACTCACCGCCACACGGACGATTATCCTGGAATCGGCCGGAAGCGCGAGGGACCCCGGACCTCGATCGCCCGGGTGGTTCCTTTGTTTGCTTCACAGCACTACCGGGCAGCCACGGGCACCGCGTCGATCATCTGCCGGCATTACTGGGTCTGCGGGGGGTTTAGCAGCACCTTCACGGGATCGCCGAGGTCTGCTTCAGCGTTGCTCCGGCTGGCACAGCGGATCAGCGCCCTCGAGTCGGCAGGGAGCGCCGTACGTCATTACGGCCGATGCCCCGGCTCCGCTGCGATGCGGATCACCGGAACCAATTACTCCGGTTCCAGGCCACCAATTTCTTTCGCTCGAACGCTGCCAAGTGCCGATTGCCAAGAGGGCGCCAGGCTCGCTTAGTAGGGCATGTCATCGGATGATAGTGTCGGATGTAGGGGATTATTGTCACGGCGACAACCGGAGCTCTACAGCAAGGCGGCCATCTCGGGCTCCGGCCAAGCCACGCCCTCTTCTGGAAGACTCTTGACCTTTTCCAGCGGCTTCAGCTCTTCTAACTGGCTGTCTGGAGTAAGTAGTGGTTTGTGAAGGTCTATACTGCTGGGAAAACTGCCATCAATATCCTTGCGGCTGCTGATGATACGGCTGGAATCTATATGGTTGGCATTCTCTACGAAATGAATACTGTCCGCTCCCTCCACCACCTCGAAAAGATGGAAACCTTCTTTGTTGTCGGACTCCTAAGGATCTCGCAGTCTCAGTGTCAGCCTTGATGGATTGTAAGGCGTCGATGTGTTTACCAAATAAGGCTTCACAATTGCAGGGCATGTCCAAAATGTTTGATTGGACTTCCGGCCTGAAAGATGTTGCCTTAAGCGATCCTTGCAGTCTCATGATCGCTGCTCCAGCCATCTGTCTGGAGCCGGTTAGAGCTACATCCATTGCTGTGTCTATTATCTCCGAAGATGTCTGTTCCCCTTCTTGAAAATTGCTCCAGCTTCCGGTCTATTATCTTCGGATAGGGCTTCTAGAACTTGAGCTAGGTCTGACCACATCTGGCAGTCGTACCTGCCAAGTATAGCTAGGGCATTAGACGCTCTTATAGTGATCGCCGCCAAGGCAGAGAAATGCTTCCCTACACTGTTCAATCTCCTACCCTCCTTGCCTGAAAGAGCTGAACAGTGTGCTGCTGGATTCTTGGATCTTCTTCGAGCTGCCTGCATAAGCACAGAGTCAGGTTTTGGATGACCGATCAAGCAGGCTGGAAAGCTCTCAGGAGCCTTATATATATATTTTTTTTTTCTTTGCAAAATCAAACCTCTCTATGTTTGTGCCCACTGTAGCTGGGCTTTTCATGACCTTAAGTTCTTCGGTCCAAATATATTCAACAACTGGTATACAGTTTATTGATTTTTTTATTCGAATTTAAAATCGTACAGAAAACACGCAGACAAACCGACCCGAAGGGTCACGCATAACTTTCTGAACCTGGAAGGGAGGTACGAGCCAAGACCCCAACCCCCCTGGAGCCCCGGGTATATCCTGCATGGGCTATGAGCTTATAGCCCCATCTGTTGAGCGCGCAGTAAGAGGGACCCTGGATGTGGGTCTCCTGCAGGAGCACCAGGTCGGGGGCCTGCCGCTTCAAATATTGTAACACAATCCCCCTCTTTATCCGATCCCCTAGGCCATTAACATTCCAGGAAAGAAGCTTGAGACGACCCAACGGTCCTCCCACACATTCAACCACATTCATTCGATCCAGCAAGAAACGGGGCCCTCCCACTACCACAACAGAGGATGATTATTACGAAGAAACCCAAGACACGCCCCAGAGAAGACCACCCCCCAGGTGACCTGCATTTAAAGGAGAAGTATTTGCTTGCCCCCACCTCGGATTGCCACACAAAGAGACAGATTTCCACACCTACGCAATTCTGAAAATCGACCACTTGAGATGTGCTACACAAAAAATCAAATAAACACACACAATAAACACCCCTTAAACTAATCGAACAACCCCCCCACCCTGCCTCCCTGCAACGTGGACTTAAAACTGCCCACCCCTCCCCCCCCCCAACTTGCAGAGCGCCTGTAACCCCAAACACACAAAGACTATATATAGGGGAACGCTACTCAGACCAGACATCCCAAGAGCGCCGCCCAACAAGCAAAGTTTATTGCCCCTCTTCAAAACCATAGACTAGCCCAATACCAAAGTTACAATCAGTGCCTCATCTCAGTTGCCCGACACTAAGCAATCAACATCAAAGCCATCCCCCCTCCCAAGAACCCCATCAAGAGCAAATACCAGAAAAAAGGAAAACGCACAACTAGCCCCCCAAAAGAGAGACTTAAATTGCTAACTAGACCCTCAAACCTTGTTTCAAGAAGAGCAGAGCCACAACTCTCAGTAACCCCCCACCATGTTTCTCCACCGTGTATACATTACTGCCAAAGTCAAGTGGCGTTCACGTCGGTGGAGTCTATAAGGCATCACCCATCTCCAGTGCCGGGGTCTCCGTTGAGGGAGGAAGTTCCCCGCGCCCCCGCCGATCTCCAGCCTTCCAGCCAGTTCCAGGTGTCCTCCGGAGAGTGGAAGAACCATGTCTTCCCTGCGTCCTGCACCCGGAGTTTCGCCGGAAAAAGCATAGCGTACTTTAAATTGTGACCCCTAAGGGCCCGTTTCACCTCCAAAAAGGACCGCCTCTGCATTTGCACTCTGAAGGTGGTCGGGAAAGAAAGTTATCACTGAGTTACCAAATTTAAGTGGCGGAGCAGCCCTTGCCGCCTGCAGGATAGCGTCTCTGTCTCGAAAGTTAAAAATGCGGGCCAGGAGAGGACGCGGTGGGGCGCCAGGTCTGGGGGGCCCCCCAGGGACTCTGTGCGCGCGTTCAACGGTGAAGAACTTCAACAGCGAACGGGGTTGCAGATGGTTTTGGATAAGATCCTCCACAAAGAGGTCCGCCGCCTGTCCCTCCGCCCTCTCCGGAACCCCAAGAATTCGCACATTATTCCGGCGCGCTCTCCCCTCATAATCCTCCAGCTTAGCTGCGAGATCAGCGGTCTGTGTTTGTAAGCTCTTAATCGTAGTTTCCATCACTTTCGTGGACTGCTGGAGGGCGGAGATGGAACCCTCATTCGTTTTGACCCTGTCCCCCATGTTCCGCAGATCAGCGCGAATCAGGGTGATCTCGGTGGACACAGTGTCAATCTTCCCCTCCAGTGCCGTCCGAAACCCCTGAATGGCAGCCATTACGTCCACCAAGGTCGGAGTCTCGTCATCCACTCGTTGCTTGGCCTCCGGTGAACCCCCCGGACCCCCCGCACCATCCAATCTGGTGTGTGCAAATTTAGCAAGACGCGCAGCCGGAGGCTGTTTGGTACCTTTCGCAGTCGCCATTCCTACCTCAGTCGAGCTTGTAGTGGGGTGCAAACACATGTGGCGCAACCACATGCAGGGGGCAAGGAATCCAGCAGGTATGACAAGACCCTCTGATCGGGTTCCTTAGGCAGCACAACGTCTCGTGGGGCCCCAGTACTCGTCCCCACTACGACAACAAAGGCATTCCGGCCAAGAATTCTGCCCGGGAAGCCGTCGGTGCCCAGAACACGCTGTCTCCGTCGCTTCCAAAAAGACAAGGGGGGGGGAGAGGGGACGTCAGCAGGAGAGTCCGCGTCGAGCGCTGTAATCCAGCGAGTAGCGCCTGCACCCCAGGGGCCCCCGCAGGCCTCCGCTACTTGATGCTCCGGACCCGAGGAAAGGGTGGACAAAATGGCCGATCTCACTTGTGACCGGGGTAGGAAGCACAAAATGACGGCTGTATCTAAGATCCTCTGTCCCCTTGTAAAGATGCACCGTGGGGGGGGGGGGGAGGAAGGGATTCAGTTCAGCCCCGCCACTCACCGCCACACGGACGATTATCCTGGAATCGGCCGGAAGCGCGAGGGACCCCGGACCTCGATCGCCCGGGTGGTTCCTTTGTTTGCTTCACAGCACTACCGGGCAGCCACGGGCACCGCGTCGATCATCTGCCGGCATTACTGGGTCTGCGGGGGGTTTAGCAGCACCTTCACGGGATCGCCGAGGTCTGCTTCAGCGTTGCTCCGGCTGGCACAGCGGATCAGCGCCCTCGAGTCGGCAGGGAGCGCCGTACGTCATTACGGCCGATGCCCCGGCTCCGCTGCGAATCACCGGAACCAATTACTACGGTTCCAGGCCACCAATTTCTTTCGCTCGAACGCTGCCAAGTGCCGATTGCCAAGAGGGCGCCAGGCTCGCTTAGTAGGGCATGTCATCGGATGATAGTGTCGGATGTAGGGGATTATTGTCACGGCGACAACCGGAGCTCTACAGCAAGGCGGCCATCTCGGGCTCCGGCCAAGCCACGCCCTCTTCTGGAAGACTCTTGACCTTTTCCAGCGGCTTCAGCTCTTCTAACTGGCTGTCTGGAGTAAGTAGTGGTTTGTGAAGGTCTATACTGCTGGGAAAACTGCCATCAATATCCTTGCGGCTGCTGATGATACGGCTGGAATCTATATGGTTGGCATCCTCTACGAAATAAATACTGTCCGCTCCCTCCACCACCTCGAAAAGATGGAAACCTTCTTTGTTGTCGGACTCCTAAGGATCTCGCAGTCTCAGTGTCAGCCTTGATGGATTGTAAGGCGTCGATGTGTTTACCAAATAAGGCTTCACAATTGCAGGGCATGTCCAAAATGTTTGATTGGACTTCCGGCCTGAAAGATGTTGCCTTAAGCGATCCTTGCAGTCTCATGATCGCTGCTCCAGCCATCTGTCTGGAGCCGGTTAGAGCTACATCCATTGCTGTGTCTATTATCTCCGAAGATGTCTGTTCCCCTTCTTGAAAATTGCTCCAGCTTCCGGTCTATTATCTTCGGATAGGGCTTCTAGAACTTGAGCTAGGTCTGACCACATCTGGCAGTCGTACCTGCCAAGTATAACTAGGGCATTAGACGCTCTTATAGTGATCGCCGCCAAGGCAGAGAAATGCTTCCCTACACTGTTCAATCTCCTACCCTCCTTGCCTGAAAGAGCTGAACAGTGTGCTGCTGGATTCTTGGATCTTCTTCGAGCTGCCTGCATAAGCACAGAGTCAGGTTTTGGATGACCGATCAAGCAGGCTGGAGAGCTCTCAGGAGCCTTATATATATATATATATATTTTTTTTCTTTGCAAAATCAAACCTCTCTATGTTTGTGCCCACTGTAGCTGGGCTTTTCATGACCGTAAGTTCTTCGGTCCAAATATATTCAACAACTGGTATACAGTTTATTGATTTTTTTATTCGAATTTAAAATCGTACAGAAAACACGCAGCTTGTTGGACAGATGGGGAGGTCAAATCACTTGGCAGCTCCCTCCAGAAGTGCATGGAATCCTCCAATATCATCAGGCGGTGCACTAGCACCTGGAGGCGTCAGTGGTGCCGATATAGGGGTTATGCATTCATCCCGTTCACTACCAGTGGCAGTTGCTTGATTCGGTTGTTTATCGCCCTCTTCGGGCTCGTCATCTTCATCCTCTTGATCAAAGCAGTCATAGTGTATGGCAATAGGCTCTAATTGTCTTGGCTGGGGAATGTCTTTATGCTGAACCAGCGGGGTTGTCTGATGTGGTAACGGTTCAGTGTGTGGCACCCCAGCCTTTACCTGTTTTGAGGGGGTTGCTTCCACAGTGGGAAACCTCTTATAGTCCTGTAGCATTAATTCTAGAGCCGGCACTGAAGTTACAGGGACTTGCATCATAGGTTCATGTGATAATTGCATATTCATGGTCAAGCCACCCTGGGTCGGACTAGTAATGGTGGAGTGCAAGGAGGTCCCTTTTTAAAGGACGAATTCCCTCACCCACCCGCAGGTGGCATGCTTCATCATCGGGAATCTCCTCGCACTGTGAACCTGGTCGCAGTGTGGGCTACAACCCCCTCACTGTGAGGGAGGAGCTCAGGGATGTTTTTGTTTGTGATGGTAAGGAGGTATACTAAAACCTTCAGATGAGCTGGGCGGGGAGAGAGTGTGTGAAGAGTGTGACAGTGCAAATAAAACTGACTACCTGGTGTGTTAAAGATTACTTTTAATAGAGCACCCAGGGGTCAGGATTAAAAACTAAGAACGTGGGCCATGGCAGGAAAATTCAACCTAACATGGTCAGTCGGTCGACATGTTTCAGCCTCAATGCCCTCCGCTGAGGTCCCTTGGCTTTCTTCAGGACCAGGTGAAATGTGAGACAGTAAATTTGTAAGTCTAGCCACCGATCCAAGTGTGGTGGTGGGAAAAAGGATACGGCCAACTAATGGGTTTGTGCATTAATCGAAGGATACTGCTGTTCAGCGTCGTCCCTGTGAAGAGACAAGTGTAGTAAACAATAATTTAGTACACGTATCTAAATGCACTCCTTAGAAATTATGCCATATGGAATTTTGATGTTGTAACACTGTGGTCTGGCAATATAGAATGACAGACAAATCATCATTAAGGTGCTTACCCGTAATGCCAGGAGCGCAATTGGCTAACTCACCCAACGTGCACGCACGCAAGGTGGCTTCTAAAACCGAAGGTAAAAAAAAGGGGGGGGGGGAATAGAAAAGGGGGAGTAGACTATGATGTACAGTCTTACAAAAGCAAATCACACAGTTGACTTAAAATGTTAAGGGTTAGTGGTAACCGTTATGAAATTGTTTAACCAAGTATCAGTCATGACAAGGTTAAATGGCTAGTTTGTGGACTGCACATAACTGCGCAGAATCAAAGTATAATCTACGTTGCTGATCATGTCAATAGTGAACAGGAATAGTGATAGCTTACAAAAAGACTGTGTGGTCACTTCTACTGAAAGTATGTGAATGCCCTAGGGCAATGAGTAATATAATGTCGAGTGTCATGGACTCTCCCGCGGGATGAGTGAAGAGACAATCGAGTAGCAGTATTTTTTTCAAAAATAGCAGTATGATTACAAATGGCAAAGATTGTACACATGCCCCCATTTAATACATGATGAGTAAGTACTGAGCATCCAAAGTTAAAATGGAATTGAGCAATCGGCGGGTGCCAAGATAGCATCTCCGTCCATAAACAAGAGCATCAAATGAATGGCTAGGCATTCCTTTACGCGATATGTTTGCGTCTTCCCTGATGTTCTCCTCCCTGCCCCGGTTGCACGAACCGGTTACGAGGACCTCTCTGAAGGTACGTACAATAACCCCCTCCTCAAGGATCCCGATCGGCATTTGGCCAGGCACCCTCCTTCACCGCTCGGAGGGCTCAACCGCCCCATGCCTATCCTTTGCCCTGATGGGGTTCATCTGTCCTTTTCAACACCCTAGCTCTGAGCGGATCTCCCGTATGAGCTCCGGTTGCAGCCAGTCATCGGCTGACCGGCCGCACCCTTTTCAGTGTTTGCACCCCCTAGGGGTCCCATTCTCCCTGGAGCCACTGGAACGGCCCTGCTCAGGTCGGGGGGATTTACTGCTCCTTGCCGTGCCGTCCTCTTCATGTTTTGACCCCTTGGCTTCAGGCGCACTGCCTAGCCATTCCTTTGATGCTCTTGTTTATGGACGGAGATGCTATCTTGGCACCCACCAACTGCCCAATTCCATTTTAACTTTGGATGCCGAGTACCCACTCATGTATTACCTGGGGGCATGTGTATAATATTTGCTATTTGTAATCATACTGCTTTTTTTATGAAAAAAAAATTCTGCTACTCAATTGTCTCTTCACTCATCCCGTGGGAGAGTCCATGACACTCGACATTATATTACTCATTACCCAAGGGCATTCACATACTTTCAGTAGAAGTGACCACACTGTCTTTTTGTAAGCTATCACTATTCTTGTTTACTATTGACATGATCAGCAACGTAGATTATACTTTATGATTGTGCGCAGTTATGTGAAGTCCACATACTAGCCACTTAACCTTGTCATGACTGATACTTGGTTAAACACTTTCATAACTGTTACCACTAACCCCTAACATTTTAAGTCAACTGTGTGATTTGCTTTTGTAAGACTGTACATCATAGTCTACTCCACTTTTTCTAGTTTCTATTTTCCCTCCCTCCCCTTTTTTTTTTACTAAGGTTTTGGAAGCCACCTCGAGTACGTGAGCCGAGGGTGATTTAGCCAATTGCGTTCCCGACAATATGGGTAAGCACCTTAATGATGATTTGTTTGTCATTCTATATTGCCAGACCACAGTGTTACAACATCAAAATTCCATGTGGGATAATTTCTAAGGAGTGCATTTAGATATGTGTACTAAATCATTGTTTACTACACTTGTCTCTTCACAGGGAGGACGCTGAACAGCAGAATCCTTCGATTAATGCACCAACCCATTAGTTGGCTGTATCCTTTTTCCCACCACCACACTTGGATCGGTGGCTAGACTTACACACTTAAACTGTCTCACATTTCACCTGGTCCTGAAGAAAGCCACGGCACCTCAGCGGAGGGCATTGAGGCTGAAATATGCCGACCGATTGACCATGTTAGGTTGAATTTTCCTGCCATGGCCCACATTCTTAGTTTTAATCCTGACCCCTGGGTGTCCTATTAAAAGTAATCTTTAACACACCATGTAGTCAGTTTTATTTGGACTGTTACACTCTTCACACACTCCCTCCCCGCCCAGCTCATCTGAAGGGTTTAGTATACCTCCTTACCATCACAAACAAAAACATCCCTGAGCTCCTCCCTCACAGTGAGGGGGTTGTAGCCCGCACTGCGACCAGGTTCGCAGTGCGAGGAGATTCCCGATGATGATGCATGCCACCTGCGGGTGGGTGAGGGAATTAGTCCTTTCAAAAGGGACCTCCTTGCACTCCACCGTTACTAGTCCGACCCAGGGTGGCTCGTCTGTGTTGCCATATTCATTACGAGGGGAGTGGCCCCCTGCAAGTCGTTAAACCTCCTCAGGCCTTTACATATTTTGTAAAGCTACGGCTGTAGGCTTTTTCTTTGTTGTTCCGACACGTCGGTCACGTGGGACGAAGAATTTTCATACACAGTTGACTTTCAGTGTTCCCCTTTTCTCGAGCATCTGCCACATTTCTGACCACCATGGCAAACTTCACTGGCCTGGCCTTTGATGACTCAATTGTTCAGGACATCCTCAATTTTATGGCATGACACGGAGGCCAACATTATGCAAATCTCCTTTATTGCCACAACTCAGCAGTAACAATGAAGAGAATATAGAACTTTAAACAACATTCCGTTATAGTATATAGAGCATGAGCACACATCCATCTTCCTTCTTTGTTGCTGCTGCTCAACAAGATAAGTACCCTCACTTTATTCGTGCTTCTACAATGCATATGCTTGCCTGCTTGTGCCTGCTTATAGCATAACTGGGTCCCATTGACCCTACTATGCGATGTCTCTTGTTTGAAAATGCCTTTTTCAATTTCTTGTTAACTTAGACCTTTAGACTCTTCTGTGTCTTTCCCCGTGGGTCTTTAGACCCTTCAATTCTGCCTTGTTGCGCTCTTCTTCTTTCCTCTCCGTGGAATATTATAATCTATTTCCCCTCCGTGGCCCCCCCGGCGCCGAATTTTCTAATTGTTTAACTTCACTTTCCTTCTGCACGCCTCCCTTCAAAAGACGCGATCGCTCACCGTTGCCTAGCAGCCCTATCAACGCGACCAAGCCTTGCGCGTCCACACCTCAATTACCCCAAGCCCTACCGGACATACCGTCTTGTCTTGTGCGCCCGCCCCGGCCTCATCTTACTGACTTTCGTCCACTCCCGGCTCCTCAGAGCATACCGTGACTCTTCTTCCCCCTCCGCGATGCTTTTTCAATCGCCCTATGCGGGGGGACGAAGATTAGAGAAAAGACCATAAAAAACAACCACGCACGCTAGAGACGTGCGTGGTTGCCATGACTACAGCAGGCAACATTGGCAGTTGCTGCTGTTAGACCAAAGGACACTCCCGGATATTATCGCTACGCTCCTTCGCTTACCTGAGGAAATTAACCCCTTTGCCTGAGGAAATTAACCCTTGAGGTTATCTCCCTTCTAGCCCGCTTTTAGATTTAAAAAAAAAAAAAAAAAAAAAGAAGGACAAAGGGAAGATTTAATATACCGGATTTTATACATTATTATATATATTTCCCCTACAATGTCTCTTAATCCGGACTCCAACCTTGAAGGTAAGCTCGAATCCATGGTCTCTAAGGCCATGGATAAGGCTATGGATTCTTTCAACGAGACAATTAATAAAAAATTTCAAATGCTGTCAAGGGCATGGCCCTCCACCAGTACTGCGCATACCTTTGGCGCAAAAGAAGGGGCAGTTAAGGCCCCAAAGAAAAGAGCCGCAGCAGAACACCCTGTTGATTCTGCTAAAAAGACTAAGAAAACAGCAAAAGCACATGACTCACGCTTCTTAGGCGGTGATGAGAACGATGCCTTGGGCATCACAGAAGGGCAACAGACAAACTCTGAACCCGCTATTCACATTGACAGCGATGAGCAGGATGAAGCAGAGATAGATCTCTCCTGTTCATCAAATTTTGACTCGGACGACGAGAACATAGGAGTCAAAACACCGGGTGGCTCTGAAGAGGCAAGCAAGGCCTCAGGCTCAAAAATGGGCATTACCGACCCCTTCGGGGACAATATGTTCGACCCCTTGTTAATTAAACACCCCTTATCTCCAGAATGGTTCCCTTCCCAACATGTAGCGGACTACATTACCTTCTGGCTCAGGAAAGAAATCCCTAAGGAAGTCAGATCGAAACTGAGGTCCGAGTGCCCGCGCCCATCCCTTCCCGACAAAATCGCTATGACCCCTGAACTCGACCCTAAGGTCGTGGCTTTTATAGCCAAGGGTGCCAAAGACCCTAGGAAAGGGATTGACAAGAGCCTCAGATCATGTCAAGACCGCCTCTTGGACACAATTGGCCCAATAACCAAGATTTTTGAACTAGCCGAAAGCGCCTATGTTGAGGGGACACCTATAGACCCCAAAGAATTACGCCAATGGGTCCAAAGGACAATCTGCCTGATTGGCAATGCTAATACTGCTATTTCTAATGAACGGAGAAAAGGAATTCTCCTGAAAATCGACCCAAAACTAATTGAGTTAGCGAATAAAGAAGGAGGACCCTCTTCTCAAGGACTCCTCTTTGGAGAAGACTTTATTCGCGACATGGCTAAATATGTTGGCGCCTTTAATTCTATCCAGAAGTCACAACGCGACATCAAAAAGGTATTTTTCAAGACAAAATTTTTGGAAGGGCCGGGCGAATGCGGGGTCGGTTCCCCGGCCGTGGACAATCATCCTCTAGACCCTTTCTGGGACGAGGCTCAAGATTCCAACAGACATCCTTTTATGGAGGCCAATCTTTCTTCCCGCCAAGACAGAGAAACCGCACAAGACCCTTCCGGGGAGAGAGAAGAAACAGAGGTTTCTCCACAGGTAAGAACCTTGAAAGACCCTTTAGATTCCCCTATAAAGGTGGGAGGGAGACTAGCCCTTTTCTCTGGGAACTGGACTATAACACAAGACCCGTGGGTTCTAGATACAGTCAAGGGTTACAAAATAGAATTCCTCGATACCCCCATTCAAACAAAGAGACCTCGAGAAATAACCTTCTCTCGGGAACAGAGAAATATGGTCTCTCAAGAAGTAAAAGATCTGTTAGCCAAAGGGGCAATAACAGAGAGCTCCCAAACAGGTTTTGTGAGCAATATTTTTCTAGTGGAAAAGAAAAACAAAGGACAGAGACCTGTCATAAATTTAAAAAGCTTAAACGAATGGGTAACGTACCACCACTTTAAAATGGAGGGAATATACCTCCTAAGGGACGTTTTGAGAAAGGGAGACTGGTTAACACGTCTAGACTTAAAGGATGCCTATCTGACTATCCCGATTTGGCACCCACACAGGAGATTCCTCCAATTCACATGGGAAGGAAAACTTTGGGAGTTTTGCACCCTCCCCTTCGGGCTTTCTTCAGCCCCTTGGTGTTTTACCAAGGTATTGCGCCCGGTAGTAGCATGGCTAAGGGAAAGGGGCGTAAGGTCAATTATTTATCTGGACGATATCCTCATAATGGGTCAGTCCAAATCGACGGTAACTCGTCACACGGATCTTACTATCCGCCTACTTCAACATTTAGGCTTCGTAATAAACACAAAGAAGTCATGTATAATACCAAGCCAAGAAACTCAATTTCTGGGTTTCATGGTCAACACACTGAATGCAGAACTGAGATTACCAAGGGAAAAGATAAAGAAACTTCGGAAAGAGCTCAGGAAGATACTATCAGTGGAATCCTTTCCCCTGAAACTCTTGGCCAGGATCCTGGGACTCCTTTCTTCGACCATCCAGGCAATTTTTCCAGGACCTCTACATTACAGAGCCCTTCAGAGACTGAAAGCGAAAGCTCTCAGAACGAATCTCTCCTATTCTCAAATGACATGTCTAGACCAAGACTCCAAGGAGGAACTGACCTGGTGGCTGAAGAATGCGGAAGCCTGGAATGGCAGGGCCATCTTTGGGGAAGCCCCAGAATTAATAATAGAATCAGATGCGAGCCTAGAAGGATGGGGTGCCACATGTGGCGACTCATCAATAGGGGGTCGTTGGACTCAACTCGAGAAGGAGCTACATATCAACTGCCTGGAACTTCTAGCGGGTTCTTTCGCGGTTCGAAGTTTCACTCAGAATTCAATGAAATGTTGCATAATGCTGCGCATGGACAATGTCTCTGCAGTGAAATACGTCAACAAGATGGGGGGACCACATTCAAAGGGTCTTACGGAAATAGCGAAAAGGTTCTGGAGCTTTTGCTTGAACAAGGGACTCTCTGTTACAGCAGAGCACATTCCTGGTTTGAACAACGGCGTAGCGGATTGGTTCTCAAGGAATTTCAAGGATTCCAGCAACTGGAAACTAGACGAAGGAGTTTTTATGATAATACAGGACAGATGGGGTCCGTTCGGGACAGATCTTTTCGCAGACAGACTGAACACCCAGCTAAAGAGCTTCTTCAGCTGGAAGCCGGATCCTCAAGCATCAGGGGTGGATGCCTTCCTCCAGAACTGGCGAGGCTTAAAGCCGTATGCCTTCCCGCCGTTTGTCATGCTTCCACGTCTTCTCTTACATTCCCGTCGTTACTTACAGAACATGGTAGTGATAACCCCTCTTTGGAGGTCGCAGGCATGGTTCCCGGTCATTTTAGAGATGACTGTAGACTTTCCAATCCTAATACTGCCTTTCAAGCAAATACTTCGGGGTCCGGAGGGCGAATCTCACCCTCTAATAGACCAGGGTCTATTGACCTTGACGGCATGGAAGATTTCAGGCGACAATGGAAAATCCCAGGGCTTTCGCAGGATGCTTTCCAACTCATATCTGAGTCTTGGGCACCTGGAACAAGGAAGGCATATCGACTGGCGTGGAACAAATGGGTTCGCTGGTGTATTCAACAACACTACGATCCCGTTTCAATTGATTTAGTTCACGTAGTTAATTTCCTGTCGGAACTGTTTGCCTCTGGTCTTTCTTACAGAACCGTTAATGTCTATAGATCAGCAATAGCTGCGGGTCATTCCTTAGTTGATGGCGTCTCGGTGGGACAAAACCTTTTAACAAAGAAAATTATGAGAAGTATGCAAGTTCTTAATCCTCCAACCCCTAAATATACGGCCTTATGGGACGTAAGAAATGTTTTACAACTTATATCCTCTTGGGGAGACAATGCTAACCTTTCTCTTAAACGTATATCTTACAAACTTACTGTATTGCTTTGCTTAGTTTCTTTTAGACGAACCTCTGACGTTAAGGCTTTAGATGTTTCTAGCAGAGCTTATCAACCTGAGGGAGTTTGTTTTTATCTTAAGAAAAGGACCAAAACCATGTCATCTTCTATTTTCTACCCCTTCTTCTCTTCGAATGAAAGTTTGTGTGTTGTCAAATGCCTAAAAGAGTATGAAAAGAGAACTGCCTCTTTGCGGGGTGTTGGATCTCAACTTCTGATCTCTCACAGATTCCCCCATAAAGCAGTTTCATCTCCCACGCTTGCAAAATGGGTGAAAGAAGTGATGAGCGAGAGTGGTGTCGATGTGTCTATCTTCGGTGCACACTCCCTCAGAGGCGCATCGGCTTCTAAAGCTTTTATGTTAGGAGGAGGACTCCAAGATATTCTTAGAGCCGCTGACTGGTCAAATGAAAGTATGTTTAAAAAATGTTATTTTAGACCAATCAATAATGTGATTGACAATGTGCTTAATTCACTTTAAACTTGCATAATGTTGGCCTCCGTGTCATGCCATAAAATTTAGATTTTTCACAGCCTGGTTGGCAGAAAATCTGGATTTTATTAAGGACACGGAGGCGAAGATTATCCCACCACTTTGTTAACCCTCCCTGGGTTTCTTCCTTTTGACCTATTGTGTCTCTTTTTCTTCCAGAATAAATCGCCCTATGGATAACTATTATTTAAAGAAAGTCCTTCACGTCATTTCGAAGTTATGTTTCTTGTTCGCAGCACCGGACTAAGACAAAGAAGGAAGATGGATGTGTGCTCATGCTCTATATACTATAACGGAATGTTGTTTAAAGTTCTATATTCTCTTCATTGTTACTGCTGAGTTGTGGCAATAAAGGAGATTTGCATAATCTTAGCCTCCGTGTCCTTAATAAAATCCAGATTTTCTGCCCACCAGGCTGTGAAAAATCTAAATTCTTCTAGACATATCCATCTCTCAAACAGTAACACAAACAGATGATTGGACAAAACTACTGATCTTGAAACGTACACACACTTTGACATACGGATCCATTATGACAGAGTGTCTCAGAGGCCATTGTGCCCCCAACGGCCTAATTGTGACAAATGCCCATCGACTTTTCCTAGAGGGCAAACCCTTCAGAAAAGACTGGTCCCGGATAGCTTGGCGCTGCACCAGGGATTGGCTCATTCTGATCATCAGTACCACCAAAAGGTTTGCAGATGCCATTCTCATTGAGATACAAATTCTAGAGGGTCAAATTAAAGCGACCATATCACTGAGCCTCTACAAAAAGAACCTTGAAGAAACCAACAAGACTAATAAAGAACTCAAAGACAGCTTGTTGGCATCAAAGATCAAAAAATTCCAGAAAGATTTAGATCGTTTCTCAATGGAGAAGACTTATCCTTACACATCAGATGACTTCAAACCATCCGATTCCTATCAACATGGACGGGGTTTCGCCTCAGGGTATTCCTCTTCGGGATCAGGACTCTCAACAACAGACCAGGAGTCTTCGTCCAGCGACTCTGACTTCGAAAGACGGAACTCCAACAGACGAAGAGGGAGAGGCAAGAGACAAATCAATAATCCAAACTTCAACTACAACAAAAACAATGGTGGCCGCCAGGTCCATGGGCCTACCCGATGCCACGGTTCCATCATCCTGCCGCACAGTTTGCTCCACTGCCCCAACCCTTTTACCATCAACCTTTTTTAGAGCATGGCCGTCGACGTCCGAGAGGAAGAAGGAGGTCGCAGGCTCAAGTCTACTGGGAAGGCCCTCCGTCACCATGCGCAACTCGGAGTACGAACAGGACGGCGGCCCAAGCCGGGACGAGCAGAGAGACGACATGATGACAACATTGCACAGGGCTCCCATCTCACTGGATGTGACAGAGCTTGAACCCACTGATGACCCTGTCAAACAGGGTGATGATCTAATTGTGAATTTAAGTCACCGCACTCTGAACCCTATCGAGACCCGGCTCCTTAATAAAGGACTGGGCTATGTCCCCACATAGGAGGTTGACCCTTTTCTGCTCAACCAAGAAGTTGCCCAATTTTTCAGGAAAGTCAGATTGAAATTCTTTTCTTCTGAAACCAACTCCTCCATTGCAGACTCACCGACAAACACCAATTTGAGCAAGAAGTCAACCTTCATGCCACCGCCCCACATGATACCTCCAAAAGTCATCACGTTTGAGACGGCAATCCGGAAAGACCTCAATGAGGGCTTAAATAACCAACAAGCTTCCTTCAGGAACCTCTCCAAATTGGAACAAGAAGCATTGCACAATCTGACCAAAGATGATTCCATAACCATTAAGCCCGCTGACAAGGGGTGGCGGGATTGTCCTGATGGATACCTCTGCCTACCGGGAGGAATGTTTAAAACAGCTGGTGGTGTCTAGTGCCTATAAGCCACTTCAGATGGACCCTACGACAAGACTCCTCAACATCATAGCCAAACTGGTCGAGGAGGCCAAGGAAGAAGGCTGGGTCACTGCCAAAGAGGCTGACTTTTTAGTTAACACCAACTCTGTTATTCCATATTTTTATATACTTCCTAAAGTTCACAAGCCACAAAGACCGCCCCTTGGACGACCCATCATTTCAGGGGTTGGATCCCTTTTGGAACCACTCTCCCAGTTCGTCGACTTCTTCCTCAGACCGCTCGTCAAGAAAATGCCGACATACCTACAAGACACAAAAGATGTCTTGCATGCTTTGGAAGGATTGGAATTTAATGAAGACACTGACTTTCTTGTCTCATTTGATGAAGAATCACTGTATACCTGTATACCACAGGACCAAACAGTACGTACAGTAGAGACACTACTCAATGACACAGATTTGGACACCATCACTCCTGTGTCTTTCATCATGACCTGTGCCACCTTGGCCATGAAGGAAAACTTTTTCCACTTTGAGGCTACATTATTCCTCCAGATCTCAGGCATTTCGATGGGCACCACTTTCGCCCCCAGCCTGGCGAATCTGTATGTCCATTCTATGGAAACTGACACCATCCTGACATCCAACAACCCTTTTCAGTCCAATATTCGTCTTTGGAAACGGTACATCGACGACATCATTGCGATATGGTGAGGGACAGTTGAGGACATCGAGGGCTTTCACATCTGGCTGAACTCTTGCAACGAATTCCTCAAGTTTACCTGTGAATTCAACAAAGAGAAACTTCCTTTCCTGGACCTGTTGATTTACAATACGGAAGGCAGTCTGAGCACAGAACCGTTTACCAAACCCATGGCAAAAAACTCGCTCCTGCTATACTCTAGCCATCATCCTAAATCCCTACGGGATAACTTACTTTTGGCCAATTCTTGAAGATCCGACGGAATTGTACCGATGTTGGACAATACAAAAAGCATGCTTCTACTTTGGCATGACAACTCCTAGACCGACAATACCCTTACTCACTAATTCGCAAATCTATGAAGAGAGCGCGTAACAATCACCGTGAAGCACTCCTTGAGCCACCTACGCCTAAAGAACCTCAAGAGAAACTAATCTGTGTCAGCACCTTCAATAGGAAGTCAAGCCTTTTGCAAAAAAGTGTCAACAAGAACTGGAGCATCCTCAACAAAGGAACCTGCAACTTCACCAAACCAATGTTCGCTTTTAAACGTAGCGCCAACCTCAGGGACCAGCTAGTTCACACTAGACCACGGATGAAACAGTTCCACCAAAAAAAAAAAAAAACACTCTGGAACCTCCCATCTATCAAAGGGCATTTCCTTGTGGGAGCTGCAGTGTTTGTGCACAGACTGCGCACTCAACCTCTATAGATATAGACACTGGTTGCCCCTGGGAGTTGAGACAACGTACCAACTGCAACTCAGAGGGCTTAATCTATCACATGACCTGCCCCTGCGGTCTCATATGTGGGGATGACCACAAGAAAGGTTAAAACACGTATGCTCGAACACAAGAGCACGATACGCTGCAGAAAGCAGATTAGCAGGCTAACCTCACATTTCCTTGAGGCATGACATGACGCCAACGATTTCAAATGGGTCGTGTTAGACAAACCCAACATCACCCAGCCCATCGCCAACATAACTCCGTTCCTATTCAGAAAGGAACAAGGATTGGTTTTCAGACTGCACACTGATACAAAGGGCCTTGATGACGAGATTCCTTGGTTAAACCTCACATACTTTATCGGGTCAAAGTATCTGGTTCCACACTAGCTATCGGTACTTCTGAACACCCCACACAGGGTGCTGTTGGCCATATGCTATTCATTTCACCCCCTTTACCTTCGCAGGAATCTGCTGCCTTTTTTGTGCACTATGCTCTCCAGGTGATCACGATGACCCCCTACTGGGAACTGGTTCCAGCATCCCTTTGTGATACCAGTTACCTGGTTGTCCTTCCATCATTACTTTGGTCATTAGCCTCTCTGTGCGTTTTACAAAGCGGCCCTGCTTTGTAATCGCTCTACATGGGCCCCCACATTTTTGGATCTCTTCCGCGGTGGGTAGGTTTCATTTTGGTTCCTCAACCATGTATTTTCCAACATCAGATTAAGATGGCCGCCAAGTTCGTACCTCTCCCAGTCGCACTTGGAGCCCTTCGTCTGTTTCCTTTATTCACTGAGCTTGGCTCAGACTCTTTCCATTTCCGGGAGGCGGAACTTCACGCTCCCCATACGCGATATCTTTGCGTCTTCCCTGACGTTCTCCTCCCTGCCCCGGTTGCACGAACCGGTTACGAGGACCTCTCTGAAGGTACGTACAACATCCCCCTCCTCAAGGCTCCCGATCGGCATTTGGCCAGGCCCCCTTCTTCACCGCTCGGAGGGCTCAACCGCCCCATGCCTTGCCTTTGCCCCGATGGGGTTCCTCTGTCCTTTTCAACACCCTAGCTCTGGGCGGATCTCCCGTGTGAGCTCCGGTTGCAGCAAACCATCGGCTGACCGGCCGCACCCTTTTCAGCGTTTGCACCCCCTAGGAGTTCCAGTCTCCCTGGAGCCACTCGAACGGCCCTTCTCAGGTCGGGGGGTTTACTGCCCCTTGCCGTGCCGTCCTCTTCAGGTTTTGACCCCCTGGCTTCAGGCGCATTGCCTAGACATTCCTTTGATGCTCTTGTTTATGGACGGAGATGCTATCTTGGCACCCGCCGATTGCCCAACTCCATTTTAACTTTGGATGCTGAGTACCCACTCATCATGTATTACCTGGGGGCATGTGTACAATCTTTGCCATTTGTAATGGTATTGCTATTTTAAAAAAAAAATACTGCTACTCGATTATCTCTTCACTCATCCCGCGGGAGAGTCCATGACACTCGACATTATATTACTCATTGCCCTAGGGCATTCACATACTTTCAGTAGAAGTGACCACACGGTCTTTTTGTAAGCTATCACTATTCCTGTTTACTATTGACATGATCAGCAACGTAGATTATACTTTATGATTGTGCGCAGTTATGTGCAGTCCACATACTAGCCATTTAACCTTGTCATGACTGATACTTGGTTAAACACTTTCATAACGGTTACCACTAACCCTTAACATTTTAAGTCAACTGTGTGATTTGCTTTGTAAGATTGTAAATCATAGTCTACTCCCCCTTTTCTAGTTTCCCTTCCTCTCCACCCCGCTTTTTTTTACTTAGGTTTTGGAAGCCACCTTGAGTGCGTGCGCCGAGGGTGAGTTAGCCAATTGCGCTCTCAACAATACGAGTAAGCACTTAATGATGATTTGTCTGTCATTCTATATTGCCACACCACAGTGTTACAACATCAAAATTCCATGTGGCATAATTTCTAAGGAGTGCATTTAGATACGTGTACTAAATCATTGTTTTCTATACTTGTCTCTTCACAGGGACGACGCTGAACAGCAGTATCCTTCGATTAATGCACCAACCCATTAGTTGGCTATATCCTTTTTCCCACCACCACACTTAGATCGGTTGCTAGATTTACACTCTCTCACACTGTCTCACATTTCACCTGGCCCTGAAGAAAGCCACGGCACCTCAGCGGAGGGCATTGAGGCTGAAACATGTCGACCGATTGACCATGTTAGGTTGAACTTTCCTGCCATGGCCCACATTCTTAGTTTTTAATCCTGACCCCTGGGTGCCCTATTAAAAGTAATCTTTAACACACCAGGTAGTCAGTTTTATTTGCACTGCCACACTCTTCACACACTCCCTCCCCGCCCAGTTCATCTGAAGGTTTTAGTATACCCCCTTACCATCACAAACAAAAACATCCCTGAGCTCCTCCCTCACAGTGAGGGAGTTGTAGCCCGCACTGCGACCAGGTTCGCAGTGCGAGAAGATTCCCGATGATGAAACATGCCACCTGCGGGTGGGTGAGGGAATTCGTCCTTTAAAAGGGGACCTCCTTGCACTCCACTATTACTAGTCCGACCCAGGGTGGCTTGTCTGTGTTGCCATATTCATTACGAGGGGAGTGGCCCCCTGCAGGTCATTAAACCTCTTCAGGCCTTTTTAGTGTGTTTCATGTATATCCATTGTGTCATCATAGGGATCAAATTCGAGGAATTCCTCATATGTTCTCTCTCCGCCTTGTTGTCTGTCCTTAAAGGAGAAGTCACTTTGCAGATATTCAGACTGCTGTTTACACTCATTATCCGAGTCTTGGCATTTAACATGTAGTTGCGATTGCCTTGTGGCATCTCTAAAAAAAATCCTTCATCTTCTCCTGTGTCCCCCATTTCCAGAAGGTGCATTGGTGGCAATGGTGAAACCTTGTTAGGCGAGGTTAGCTTTGGCCTTAGACCTGGACCAGAAATGACCATAGATCAGCCCGTCGAAAAAGGCTTCAGTAGTATTGGCTTTCGCAGAAGCGCCATCGATGGAGCTGCCGTCGGTGCATCCGTCGACAGTGCGGTTAAGTATTGCGCCGACAAGGTGGCAGACGTCGAGAATCTTGCCATCAACTAAGCAGTCATCGATACCACTGTTAACGTAGACACCGAAACTCTAGCTGTTGTCAGCATAGCAGTCTTCAAACAAATGCCGTCAGCAGTCTTGCTGACGAGTTAGTCAGCAACATGCCTGGCTCTTCTAAGGCAGATTTCCTGTTGTCAGCGGAAGCCAATGCCCTCTTAAAAGGTGTTGAAGGCTCTGATACTGATATCTTTTGTCCTGCTATTCCCTCAGGTGCTGGGGAAGTCACCACTTCCAATGCTGGCTTTTTAGTTGTCGTTTTATGAGTCTTTTTAGGCGGTTCAGGTAAGTCCCTAACAGATGTCTCTCCTTTAAAGGTCTTCTTCCTTTTAGGGCGAAGCCCTAAGGCTCCAGAGTTTGGAGTTTCAGATGCCTTTCTCTTTGGAAGCCACAATAGCTTTGCCTCTCGATTTTTGAGAGTTTTTGCTGAAAATGTTCTGCAATATTTGCAGTCCTTCGGTTTGTGGCGTGGGTGTAGGCAGTACAGGCACTCCTTATGAGGGTCCTCCGAGAAAAGCCTCATCTTCCCACAAGTCTTAAATAAGAGGAACCAATTGTTTTATTTTTTAACTCTCTGACATGCTGGCAAAATCTGTCAGAACAGCTAGTATAGTTCTAAATGAAATAAAGTTCACCTGGAGGTCACAAGACAAGTTCTGAGTAGAAAAAACTGAGCAGAGCTCAAGGAGACTCCCCATTCGCAACTTGTGACAAGAAATCGGAGGTGTGAAGCCACTGACCAGGAGGAACGGGGTGCAAGCTACTCTGGAATTGGCTGGACTTTGGCTGTGCTCAAAACGATGTGGATTGCTACACAATATTATGGGAAATGTAAATGCAGTCTAAGCCAATGGAATTTGTTACTACTAATATAATTAACGTGGGACTCCCACCTGGACGACGGGGAAGATTCAAGCATGTGAATCTATGAAAGATTCTATACAGGAGAAGGTGTTCCCCTTCGAAGGGCAGGTTGATCAGATGCTTTTGGAACGCTGGCTTGAAGCCAGAGATGCGCAGCCAAGCATGGCATCAGAGGAGGACACTAGAGCTAATACCCCAGGCTGCAGTATCAGCTGTTTCAAGGGCTCCCCTGATTATGTTCGAAATGATTTCGCCCCCAGACACCAGTTTGTGGCAGTGCTTTTTATATTGGTCTGCGAGATGCTGGAGGAGTTCCTCCATCTCGTCCCAGTGGGCCAGATCATAACAAGACAGCAAATCGACTGAGTTAGTGATTCTTCAGTGAGTGGCCAATAAAGGGTGGGTTGGAGGGTGATGCTTCTTATCTACCCTGGGTGTCACCACTCTGACCTTTATGGGCTCTTTGAAGTAGTCCGGTGCAGTCTTGAGCATGCCCTTAAGCATAGAGAGTAACTAGACCGTTGGTTGAGTGGTGGACAATGTTTCAATGAATAAGTCTCCCGTCTTCCTGAACGCAGTGTAGGTCGACCTTATGGAACGTGGCAGCCCCATGGATGATCTCATGGTAAGAGGTGGTGTCATCAAGAGGGGAAGATTTTGCAGAGTAGAGATCTGGATCCGTGTCCCAAGGGGGAAAAACACTAACCGTCCCATCGGTCATTTCTAGACTAAGGATCGAATGGGGGTCTTGTCAGGCCTAGAGCAGACAAGGGGCTGCATGCCCCCATCTGCACTAACAGGAAGAATGCTGAGACGCCTCTGTCAAAGAAGGCAGAGGTGGTCTATGTGGTGGAGGGGAGAAGGCAGAGAAGGAGGTGCAGGACGATGAAGTGGTAGTGAGCTAGTGCCCATCCTTGTGTTTCTTCAGCCTAAGTGGAGTTGAAGACTCCAATGAGAGTTCTCCCTTAAAGTTTAACATCCTTTTGGGGGTAAGAGTGTCCTGCACTTTAGGAGGTGGTCTTGTGATGATCCTCTCAATCCGTGGGTGGATGCAAAGTCTCTTCAATCTAGCATCGAGTTCCTTCAGTAGATGCTGACGGATGGACATCTACAGTTCCTAGGACACCACAGAAGAAAGGTTTGGGTGCTGGTCGACTCTACGTCAAGGGAGTGTTTTTGTCCATGGGTACCGAAGTGACTTTCGGCACCGAGTGAGGTTTCTGAGCCAAAGTGGGCTTTGAAGGCACTGTCCGTGCCAGAGTCGAAGGAGATGTCTGCGCCGAAGGCAGCCAGGAATTGTTGGCTCCAAGGCTGTCAGTGCAGACAATGGACTCCAGGCAGTGGCAGATAGGAAACCTGTTGCTTGGCTTCGGGGTTCAATGCCCGGTCCAAGCTGGAGTGGTAATCGGCCTGCAAATACTCTCTAGGTGCAGCAAGTGGGAGGTAGGGTGTACTCATGGTTGAGCTTTAGCTGCGTTGATGTACCTCCTGGACTTGCTGTTCCTCAGTCTCCGACTCCAAGTGGGAGCAACAGCTCAGGGCTGAACTGGAGGGGATGTTTGCTTCAAGGCCCAGGCACTTGCTCCTTCTCCATGCTGCAGACAACAAAGATATCGGAGGTGTCATCCTCCTTTTGGTGCTCCAGGGTGCGTCAAGTGGGGCGCTAATCGCATCTGCATCTCAAGGTCTTCTTAGAACGGAACGCGAGGCTGGCGGTCTCGTTATACTGCAGCGAAAGAGTTTGCAGACCTGGTGGTGGTCAGTCCAAGGGTATTTGGAATGAAACTTAGGACAATACTGGAAAGGAGTCCTTTCTATCATAGAGTCTGAGCATTGCTGGAGAGGAGTATGGAGTACAAGGTCCCTGGAGAGCAGGACCGAGATGAAAGGTGTGGAGTGTAAACCCAGTCGCTGAGCCAGGCTAAGATCACAACGAGGGGGAAACAAAACACAATTTTGATTGTTTGTGCCAACAGCAACGGATGAACAGAAAGCGATAGAGGACGACCACCACGAGGCGTCCACCCAAAACTCAGACAATACAAGTCCGAAACTTTATGGCAGGAAGAAAACAATATAACATTGGAGCAGATGCCCATGCACATTACCAGTTACAGGAGGAGTCACCATCCCTCAGTTTTTCGAAAGACTTCTTCGAAAAAACACACACGTCCAAGAGCCCAACATGAGATGGCAGGAGCATGCAGAACCTGTGTATCTACAGCTACACATGCCACAAACATCTTTCAGCCACAGAATAAGATTTTTGAATGAGAGAGAGGATGTGAAATGGACTGTTTCAGATGAAAGTCCAATACCAACTTAATAACTTAGACAAGTGTATGCCTCCTCATCAACACCTTAGCCAAGTGTATTACAATGAAGGATTCAGAGAATAGAGCCTCGATCCCACTAACCCTGCATGCAGATGTAATTCTACTAAAAAGACAGTCTATCATGAAATATGCTATAATGAAGCAATGTGAACTGGTTCAAACAGAGGGCCCATAACATCTGAAAGACCTAGATTAAGTTCCCTGGGAAACAATAACTAACTGGAAAGGAGGCTGTCTTGAGCTCAATGTCGGGGATTTTGTGAAACAAATGGTTTGTGAGGGTGATATTCTGTAAGCAATAATAGCTGCAAGGTGTACTTTTATGGAAAAGAATAGCAACCCAGACTTGGTCAAATAGAGAAGATGTAGAAATATCACCTATTGACATTTGGTGGTGCTGAAGGTCTTATGAATATCAAATACAGAATTTCTTCCACTTCAAGGAGTAGGATGCCCTGGTGGATGGGCATCTATCTACTTTCATATTATCAATACACTATTGATTATGTTGAAATGACCCTACTGTGTAGGCTGTCAAGATCAATGATAGAATGGTGGCGTACAGGAAATAGCCTACAGACTAGTGACGGACTTTCATTCTGCATAGCAGTCTCCTGCGTGGTCATTCTAAAAGAAGTCAGTCTGCGGACCACCACTGGTGACATTCCAATACCATAAATACCATTGTGCCTCTGAAATATTTGTTTGATGACTCATAGAATAAGGGAGTGATCATCAGTGCAATGGTATAAGGAAACTCATGACCACTAAATCAAAAGGGCTTTCATCTACGTCCCCAAGTGCTAGTACCTGGAGGTGAGGTTTGGTCATTTCTTATTGTCTGCTTCTGTATAGAGGTCTGAGGAAAACCCCAGTTGTGGAAGACATCGTGCAACACAGTATAGTTTAGGGCCTTTGTTTTTTTTATTTAAAGATTTCAATTAGATCATCAGTTTCTGTGTTCTGAATTCCCAGATGGCGGATTGCAGAGCTTTGTAGATCCCTGGATCAGAGCATGTCTGGACTGCCTGCACTACTTTGGACAGCATTTTGGACCACAGGACACGTATCATTAAGTAGCACATTTTTATCTTTATTGTCCATTTGTGCTAGAAGGGAGTTCGGACTGAAAGCTGAAAGGAGGATTCCTGAACAGCTGAGTTCTAAAAGGGTTATATGTCATATCATATGCACTCCACATTCCAATAAAGAAGCATCCGTTTTGACAGTCTCAGTGTCATCATCTCCAGAAGAGAAAGGTACATCTTTCAGCAGGTTGTTCGGTTAATACTACCAGGAGGAGGTCTAAATTGCCATTTGGGCGAGAGATAGTCAATCATCCACCTTGCCAGAATATTGGCATCAGCAGTGAGCTAAACTCCTGTTTGGGCCTCTTCTAAAGACTAGCACATTGAACTAAAAAATAAACAATCAAACCCAGAAGAGACCAAATTTTGCGAGCAGTTGGATGTGGAGATTGACATTTCAGACGACTAGAAAAAAGATTTTTTTTTCCCGATGGAAGCTCTTGCTTTTTAGTTGTGCTAAAGTGATGCTGGGTAGTTGATGGTTTGGCATAGAAGCAAAACTAATCTCATTGTTTACTTGCAGACTCAGACGTTGGAAGATTGCAATCTTTTGGAAAGGCTGAAGACACTGTTGAGAAGTACAGGTTTTGATAAGCCACTTGTCACAGAGTGGATAGATAAAAATCCTGTTGCGGATGTGAAAAAATTCATTTTGTATATCAATAGCACACCTAATCCCCTTCAGCAGCTGGGGATAGATATGACATTAAGAATGTTTCCTTTTTCATCCTCTTGCTTGCCATTTTCAAATCGAGAACAGTTCTAAATTCCTGCTTTGGTCTCTTCTTTCTGACTACAAAGTATCAGAAATAGATTCTCTTTCCTTTCTGATAGTTGGGGATCTTCCACACAGATTGCTTTTCTAGACGGAAACGATCTCCCCATGTAACTTGCCCTGTTAGATAGAACAATTACTTTGGAGGAATTAACGGTGGAGACGTGAACGTGTGTGAGGACCTATGAGGAGATTATTATCCACCCATCCTTTTAGCGTTTTTTTAACGTAGTTGGAGATGTGGCTCTCTATCGGACAGACAGGGTTGTGGAGGGCAGGGGTGTCACAGTTTGCCTTCAGCCAGGGACTTCTCTGCAGCCGATTGTTGACCTCTTCTATCACTCTGGTTATTATATTAATTTGGCTTATGATGTGGCTATTGTTGCTCAAGTAGGGGTGACTGAGGGCTTTCAACACACAATACTACAAAATGCTGTGTTCTGCTGCTTTCGGTATAATTTTCTCCTCAAGGCTGACAGCGCTAAGGGTTAATAAAAGATGCATCTCATCAGCTCAGGTTCCAAACAACGAATTACCAGATAATGGTAAATTAAGAACACTTTGCTTTGAGATTTAGGTCTGAAAACCTCAGCATAAGAACATTGTTGCATAATGAGGCAGTGGCAATACGTATGAATATATCACGCCAGGTACGGCAAGGAAAAAGCAACCAGTTCTTTGGTTGCACAAGGTGCATGCCTAGGTACTTCTAGGAAGATAAAACAGCCCTCACGGCCAGTTTAGGGAATGCTTAATCACTGGTTTGGTCTTCATCCTGAATTATGATGAAATCTGCACAACTAAAATAATAAGGGAGCTCTTGATATTATATGCCAGAATCGAGCTAGATGTATGAGAAGATATGAAAAATAAATGTCAAATGATTCATTTTCTATTGGTGAGTCCGACAAGGTTAAAAATTGTGGATGGGCAAGGTAATTTTTCCTATCATCGTTAAAGTTTCAGTCAACAAGTTTCAGCATAATGTTAAAAATCACTGAGTGATTAGGCTTTCATCAGAACTGTCAGATTCCTATATTATATATATTGGGTCTCATTTCTTAGTGATGTCCTGACTTGGCAATAAACACAAAATAAACAAAGAAGCATGTACAGATTCTCACTCATCTTCTCAAAGTCTTTCCTGTAGAAACAGACACGGTCACACACATTAATTATACATACAAAATGATGAATCAAATTTGGCGTGTAGATGCAATCAGTGATACACTGCCTAGCCCTGCATTCAAGTGAGGTGGTTGGACATTATTGTTAAATGTGAGGAATTTGACCAGATTATAGGAGCGAGATACTCATGTAAGGAAAGGGAGCATCTCTGTAGTCACACACTATGAGAGGAGGCGGGTGCCTACATCAATACGGTCACACGGAGAGTTAGAAAAAGTAGTTAGAAAAATTTAACGCTGAAATGTTAACACCAAATTCCCCTACAGCACATATGTCGTCATGGGTAAGATGCTGCCAAATTGCAAGCCTTTACTTCTCTCCGCTGGAGCCCAAGGGGAGAAGCTGTGTTTCTAAAGAAGCACTCAGAGCTCTGCTTCTGCAACTAGAATCATATGTCATGACGTGTGCTGTGTGCGCACAGCGCATCACGTTTCGATGACATAGTTGCAACAACAACACATTATGGGAAAAGGGAAGTTTTGTAAAGTAGTCAATCGCAGTGGTGATGTCGGTCCAATGTTAGAAGAGGGGGCAAAGTATGAAATTGGAATATTGTGTAATAGATGGGAGTGAAATTCTCAAGACATGCAAAAAAAAGGATAATTACTGGTAAAAATGGTAATAACAGAGGTATGCATCGCGCTCCATATGCATCGGACATTTCTTTGGATGCTGTGCCTATTTGCGCCAAAAGCTGGTACGATGTTGGTAGATAGATGACGTGCCAAGGGTTGCGACACATTGCGGGACTAGTATCCCAATGATAGATTTATCACTCTGGCAGATACAATGGAGACATTTATCTTGGTTACAGAGCAGTTTCTACACTTTGCCAAAATAGCAGGCGCAAGGCACATGGGAGTCCTTATCAGACGCTCCCCAGGAATCACAGACACAGGTGACACTGCTTAATATGGCAGGGGATCAGAGACTGAACTTGCATGTGTACAGGGCATTGCATGAAGGCATCCCATTGCACATCTTACTGGTCCATAATAGGTGGCATGAGGTGCTGGATGCACCTCTCTTGGATAAGGAGCAGAATGGCGTACATGAGGAGGTGAAGTGGACATATACAAACGTGAAATTCAAACTGCTACAATACAATGTAGTACATCAAGTAGGCTCACCCCGAATACAGTGTATGCCATTTACCGCAGACAGGCATCGTCCTGCCCCCGAAGTTTCACGAGCAGGGTAGATTTTCTCCACGTTATGGAGATGCCTGAGCTAGACACATACTGGCAGGCAAAACTGGAAAATTTGAAAGCAGCCACAGGATGGTCTGTCCCCAGAGAAGTTAGACAGTGCCTATTGGGGATGGTCCCTACCCAGAATAAGATAACCCTTAGTAGGAGACGTATACTGTTGGGACTGGTGCTTGCTAAGCGTAGGGTGGTCATTCGTTGGATGTTCCCTTAGCTCCCCGAGGGTGGCTGAAAGGTTACGGGATATGGCTGAATGGGCAGTAGCAAAAGAATGCCATATGCGAAAAACTCTGAGCAATAAACTAGCAGACGACCTGCACGCTTGGACGACGATGCTTGCTGGACTTCGAGCCTTCGGATGCTAGGCCCCCATGAGAAATAAGTAAGGGCTGGGCGGAAGCCTTGTTGTCAAATTCCTGAACGAGGTACATGTGAGGGAGGGTAGGAAGGAATGCACGATTGGTGGGTGATGCTGGGCTTGCTCTGCACCTGGGAGAATATGGGCAGGAGAACGAGTTTGTACCGGCTCCCTTAGACAGCCACAATATATGCTCAACCATACTGTCCTATGTGATTGTTGAAGTAGAGCCAGGTGAGAAGGGGGGGGGTTTGTAAATTGTATATTAATGTGATAAGATGTACTCTCGTTAATTTGAATGCCAGTAAAAATGTATACACAAAAAAAAAAAGCGGTATGCATACTAATGCTCGTCCAGAACAGCACAACATGTGGCATAATACTGGCATAATAGACATCAAAAATATTTATTTTTAAATATTTTTGGATAGGGAACATCAGTGAAAAGACAGTCACACTCACTGATGTGGCAAAAAAAATTGTTGATTTCATGGGATTTCACATTTGCTCGCCGAGTATAGTGTTAAGTCTTTAAATCCACCTTCGATGTAGGACAAGGTTCTTTGGGTTAAGGTGTCTAACCAGAATACATGGTTTGTCTATCACTACCTAATGTAGATGTTAAGAGCATTTGTATAGAACACTATATATTGGGAGGGGATCCTGGCTCTAAAGGGACTAATAAAAAAAGCCAGGTCTTCAGCTCCGTACGGAACTCAAGAAGTGAGGAGGTCCTGATGTGTAATGGCGGGTTATTCCATGCTTTAGGAGCGATGTGGGAGAAAGCTTGACAGTCTGATCTGGCTCTGCGTACATGAGGGATGTGAGTTTGAAGGAGTCCGGATGAGCGGAGGTGTCTGGATGGTCTGTGAAAGCAGATGCAGCTATTGAGGTAGGCTGGGCCAGTGCTAAAGGTGTGAGAGGGGAGTCTGAACTGTAGGCATTTGTGTACAACTCCTTGAGGTGGAATGTGATGCAAGTTCAGTGTGGGAGGTTGAAAGGGATTCTGGATGCTGAGTTCTGAATGATTTGCTGGAGTCTCATCAATTGTTTGCTGATACCGGTGCAAAGGGTTTTCCAGTAGTCCAGCTGGCTTATGACAAGGCTGTGTGTAACAGTTTTGAAGTTACTGGTCGGGAGCTATTTAAAGATTTTCCTCAGCATCTTCAAAGTGTGGAAGCAGGAAGATGCAACTGTGTTGACTTGAGCAGTCATGTTGAATTTGCTGTCGAAGATAATCCCTAGGTTCCTGGAGTGGGTGGTGGGGGTGGTTCCTAGTTCAGCTGGCCACAAGGTGGAGTTCTACGGTGAGGTGTTCTGTCCAAACACGACTACATCTGTCTTGTCGGTGCTCAGTTTGAGACAGGTGGTCTTGATCCAGTCAGAGACTTTGGTCATGTAGGCGGTGAACTTGTTCAGGGTGCTGGGAGTCTGGTCTGATATGGAGAGTGTGAGCAGAGTCTCGCTGGCATAGGCAAGTACATCGATTTTGTTGGTACGGATGATGCTTGCAAGTGGAATCATGCATACGTTGAAGAGGGTCAGGCTAAGAGATGATCCTTGCAGTACTCTGCAGATGCGCTTGCGTAGATCTTCAGTGTGACCTGCGTCTAGAAAAAGGCAAGTGAGGCTTGTCATTGGATTTTAACACCTCACATTGTGTCTGGTTTTTTACTTTCCAGCATACTTCAAAGCGCATGGGCATGTTATCAAAGAGATAGTTACATAAAGTATGTTTATTAATTGATAAAAGCAGGTAGTCCTAAGTTAATGCTTTTATGGTTAGTCTGGTACGCACAAGTAGGTATCCTGAGTTGGAGTTTTAGCTGTAAGAAAACAAGTTTGTCAAAATCTCAGGTTGTTACAGTTCTGACTAAAACGTAATGACTCGTAGCAGCTGTTACAGTATGCTGACATATGTTGACTGAAACTCTAAAGATGATGTGACAATTTCGGTTAATCATCCATACTTTATTTTTAACCTTGTCAGATTAACCAATTAGAAATAAATAATTTATGATTAATCCAGTAAAATGTTGCATCTTCTCCTTCATCTAACTCTGACCCCCCCCATAATAACAAGAAATTCCATATTAAGAGTGGCTGAGGTCAGTTTTATCTTCCCAGAGGGAACTGGACATACAACATTGCTTTAGCCTGGCTATACACTTTGTGTAATAGTCTTAGTTAAGTAGGAAGTATTAGCGAGCCCTGCTTTTAGTCTCATTCCTGTTTGAGGGAAATAAGTATGAGCAGCCAGCTCTGCAGACACGCTAATCAATCGCTTGGAGACCATCATGCCTTTGTTGAGGATCTCCTGAATATCAGTGCTTCTATCTTCACAAAAGTCCTCTTACAGCAGCTCAAAAACAATTCTCATGGCTCAATTGTATCTTAGTACTAGCTCACTGCATAAAACTACTTAGGTGCCACTGACTTTTCTTCATGACAAAACCAGCTTTGTTGTTCTTTTTTCGTTATTGGACTGCAAAAGCAGGAGCCATCAATGCAATTTTTTGGCAGTCAAGAAGAAACCAGTTACCTACCTGCACGAATGGTTTCAGAGATTGAAACTTTTCTAGGTTCTTGTGCAGCGCACTAGTCCACTGTAAGAGGCTGGCTTAGTATATGGTGCACACTTATTTAAGTGAAGCACCTAGCACTAATCCAGACAACCCTTATGGTGATTTTAGTGGTCTTAGACAACCATAAAAAGCTCTCTAAGGAGTAGCTGTGGAGAGCAGCCTTCAGGCTGAGTCCAGAAGGAGTGTTAAGTAGCTTGTTTTACCAGAACTAATCATATAGTGTAGGTTAAACAAAAAAGAACCACACAGTGTAGTTATAAGGGAAATGCTACTTACCCAGTATGCATCTGTTCTTGGCATATAGAGCTGTAGAGTCATATGCTGTGAATAGATCGCCATCTAGTGTTGGGTCCGGATGTTTGCACTTTGTGTTTCTTCGAAGAAGTCTTTCCAGTCACGAGGTAGGCGACTCCTCCTTTCGGTGATAGTGCACATGGGCATCGACTCCATTGTTAGATTGTTTTCCCGCAGAGGGTGATAATGGAGTTAAGTAAGAGTAGTAAAAGGAGATGTCCATGAATGCATGTACTAAGTAAGATGTTACTGCAACAGGTATAGGTACCCGGGGAGCCGGATGGGCGCATATGACTCTACAGCTCTATATGCCAAGAACAGATGCATACTGGGTAAGTAGCATTTTCCGTTCGAGGCATATGAGCTGTAGATCATATGCTGTGCATAGACTATATAGCAGTTATCTCCCAAAGCGGTGGCTAACCTGTATCTGTTGCAGTGGTCTGAAAGAGTGTAAGTAAAACTGCCTGGCCCACTCTAGCTTGTTGTCTTGCTAACACATCTACCCAATAGATCATTGCTCTTAGCGTCGGGACGCCCCTTTGCTGGGGCAGCTGTGCGCTCTACAAGACATCTTAACATAACATAACATAACAATAGTGTTTTGTGAATGTGTGAGGTGTAGACCATGTTGCAGCTTTGCATGTCATCTATGGGTATATTTCCTAAGAATGCCATAGAAGCCCCTAGTTTGCGTGTAGAGTGTGCTCTAGGGGGAACTGTTAACGTTCGTTTAGCTTTTGCATAGCATATTTGAATGCACTTGACTATCCACCTTGCAATACCTGATTTTGATATGGGAATGCCTTTGTGTGGTGGAGCAAAAGCGACAAAAAGTTGATTTGTGTTACGGAAAGGTTTTGTCCTTTCTATGTAATAAAGCAATGCTCTCTTCACATCTGTGTGTAGGGCACGTTCTGCCACTGAATCTGGTTGAGGGAAGAACAAGGGTAACTCAACAGATTGATTGATATGAAAAGCAGAAATGACTTTAAGAAGGAATTTACGATTAGTCCGAAGAACCACTTTATTTTGGTGCATTTGTAAAAAGGGTTCTTCTATAGTTAACCCCTTCCATGCGTTGGACGGGCCCCGGCTGTCCGACGTCACAGTAGGCGTGGGCGACGGACGGCCAGGGGCCGTCCGATCTGCGCACGCGTCAAATTCGCCCGCACCGCGGCGGAATGTCCGCCGCGGCGAAGCGGTTAATGCCTGAAGCTCACCCAGTGTTCTGAATGATGTGATAGCAACGAGGAAACCAGTTTTCCAAGTGAGAAATTGCAGTTCACATTTGTGCAATGGCTCAAAGGGTGGACCCATTAGTCTGGTGAGAACAATGTTGAGATTCAATACTGGAGCAGGTGGACGTCTCGGGGGAATGACTCTTTTGAGTCCCTCCATAAAGGCTTTGATAACAGGCACTCTCAAAAGAGATAGATGGGGGGCGTGGCCAAGATGGCGGCTAGTTAGGACGCAGGATTGTGTCCCTCCGGCGCCGCCACTCTTTAGCATTGTATTAAAGCCCATTCCCGGTTCTTTAGTGCACCGTAAGGGAACCGGGTGGTATCTGCGACCAGCGAAGTGCCTGAATGCCGAATTTCCGACGGCTCACCTGATCTCAGCTGGAGACAGGCACGAAGGCCGGAGCGGACTCGCGGCAAGAGGAGCTGGGAGGCCTGCTGACTGACGGAGCTGCCGGGCGGAGTGCGCCTGCTGCAAGGGAGCACGGAGAGGTCTCCGGGACCTGAGGCGTTGTGCCGGCGCCAGTGAGGACCTGCGGCGAGCGCGAACTGGCCACACAGCGGAGGCTAGAGTGAGAAGTGGCTCGGGAGCAGCCATTTTATGGGGAGGCGCCATCGCTGAGAACACCAGCAACGCCGGGAACCGGCCGCGGGTTGCTTTGGGACTCGGAGGGGCTGCCGTCGGTCCGCGGCACGGCGGTCCCCGCACAGAAGCCGGTGCTAACGCTCGCAGGTACGTGGAGCAGAGGCGGGCGGACATCCATCCACACCGGACGGCCTCACATTGGGCCAGGAGGAGCCCCGGGAGACGGGGTGGGCCCCAACGCGATCTGGGGAGGAGCAGCGCACTGCGCAACTCTAGCGACGAGGCCCCGGGCTGCATCGGCCGGAACTAGAGAGGCGGGGGCAGCAGTGCCGGTCCCGCGCGCGGGGGCAGCAGTGCCGGTCCCGCGCGCGGGGCAGCCGGCAGCCCCTGATCATAAGAAGGTGAGGCCTGGCGGCGCGACGCGAGCGCGCTAGGCGGCCTACCCTGGGCCTGCTAGTGAACAGGGCGGCAAGAGCCTGCAACCAGCAGCGAGGCGCCTGGGTGGTTTGGCGCGTGGGTCCTGGCCCGGATATCGCAGCTCCCCCATGCTAGGATTTCCCTAGCGGAGGCCCGCAAACGTGTAAGGGGGGTGTAACTCGCCATGTGTGGCCGGCGGAAGAGAATTGCCCCGCATTAGACTTGCAAACCTCGGCCCGGGCTCAGCTGTAGGCCTGGAGTTGGTTGCCCTGCGAGATTCTCTGAGGGCTCATATGAGGGCGGCAGTGGCAGCAGCCCTCCTCACGGTAGAGCGACAAGCCTGGATGGTACGAGCCTGATTCTGACAGGCGCGGTGGGTGGCGCGACCGCTCGCTGGAGGTGGCCCCGTCCCCTGGAAGGTGCGGGTTCTGCCGGGCCCGAATAGACGCAGCGAGTCGGTGGTGCAGCACTCCTTGGGGCACGACTGGGAGACGCGCAAGGTGGTACCGCGACGGCTCTGGGCCCCCACAGCTACCCGGTTTGGATAGGAGAACGGACAGCCGGTGCACGCGACATGGCGGCGGCACGCACCAAAAAAGATAAAACCCTGAAGGAGATGCTCCTGAAACCGCCTGGGCACACCACACCTGCAGCTGAGAGACAAGAGGGGGCACTAGATGGGGGTGATGGCCCGGCCACTAAGACCTTCATGATGGAACTGTTCTCTGCCATTAAGGAAGATATTCAGGACCTAAAGGGCCAACTCTCTGCCGATCTCAGGGAGGTTAGGCGCGACATTGATGAGGTGGGAGAACGGGTAGCTACTCTGGAAGAACATGAACTCAGCCGAGAAGAGGAGCTCCACCAGATGCAACAAGACCTGCTCCGCCTCAAGGAGCAACACCTGGATTTACAGACACATGCTGAAGATCTTGAGAACCGCTCTCGGCGGAATAACGTTCAGATTCAAGGTGTGTCATGGCGAGAGGAGGGAGATGATCTCAGGTCTTATGTCAGGGCTCTGTTTCAGCAAATACTGGGTGAAGAAGATTCGAAGGACATACAAATGGACCATGTCCATAGGGTGGGCCTCCCCAGAGGAGACAAAGAACCGCCACCACCGGACATCCTTGTGTGTGTCCACGACTTTCAACTTAAAGAAAAGATAATTCGCAAAGCGCGGGAGGCTCACCCTGTCCAGTTCCGGGTCAGACCCCAGCTATTTTCCAAGATTTGGCAGCATCCACGTTGATCAAACGGCGAGAATTCAGGGTGGTCACCTCCTATCTCCGGGAGAAAGGCATTCCATATTCCTGGGGCCATCCCTTCCGCCTCATATTCAAACTACAAGGGAAATTGCGACAGATTCATTCTCTTACAGAGGCACTCGACGTGCTTGGCCTTGAAAACACGACGACAGCGGAGCAGACGGAGGGTCCTAGAGAGCGCGCTCCTCGGCGATCAACGCGATGGAAGCTGGTTGGCAAACCTACTTCCAAACTAAAGCCTGATCTGGCAACGATGGCCAAAGAGCGAGAGGCGGTGCTCTCCTCCCTGACACCGCCTTCGGAGCGCCCAGCTACCCCATGACCTACGCAACTGGACTACGCCGGATGGGGTGATGTAGCAGGCAGCTGGGGGGACACGGGCGGACGTTTCCGACACTCGCTAGCAAGCATCTCGCTTGCGGCCTGAGGCGGACCATGCATTCCACCACACATGTTGCTGAGGGAGCCATGACCTCCTTGGTTTTTCATCTCTTGACGAACTTTTGTCTTTCATTGTTCCCAGTAGCTGTTCTGCGAAATGTTTGCTTTCTGATGTCACTGCATGTTGTTTCTTTCTTTTTGGGGTTTCCGCACCAGTCAGTCCTCATTCAATGTCCCCTCGCAAAGGCACAGGGGCTTCCGGAGAATTACAGGCCCAGATAGCGTGATACAGACAAAGCAGAACCTTGCACTCTCACACACTCCCGATGGGGAAAGCCCTCAAGATAGTTAGCCTTAATGTGCGGGGTCTAAACAACCCCGTGAAAAGAACAGCCATCCTTTCCTTGCTGGAAAAATCTGGAGGTGATATTTGTCTTCTCCAGGAGACGCACCTCCTTTCTAAGGACACTCCACGCATGCGCACTAGTCGCTTCCCGCAGCAATTCTGGTCCACGGGTACGTCCAAGAAAAATGGGGTGGCGATCCTAGTCAGAGCACACTTCCCAGGTAAAGTCGTAGCGACAGTGGCGGAAATCAAGGGGCGCTTGCTGGCTGTTAGGATACAATGGGGTGGTTCATACATTACATTGGCCTCGATCTATGCTCCCAACACACAACAGGAATCCTTTATCATTACAGCTCTCACAGAGGTTCTTACGACCCAAGACACAGCGATCCTGGTAGGAGAGGACTTTAATTTAGTGATGGATGCGGACTTAGATAGATCAGGGCAAAGGTCGAATCAGGCTGGGACATTCTCCTCCCGGGGCTTGGACTGGCTGACAGACAATGGACTACATGACGTATGGCGTGCCCAACACCCTGGGATGAAGGACTACACTTACTACTCAGCACCCCACAAAACGTATGCGCGGCTTGACCCCTTTTTGGCTTCTACTTCACTCCCTTAGCGCGTCAATTACAAAACGCCACTATCGAGCCCAGGTCTTTGTCGGATCATGCACTATCGCAGTCCATGTCCCTGCGCAACCCTCCCACGCGGTTCTTCCTGGTTGACGTTTCCGGGAGAGCCTCCTGCATTCTTCCGAAACAGTGAAGCGCATTAAACAAAAATTAGTTGACTATTTGCAGATTAATGACGTGGGTTCAGCGTCGCTGTCGGCGGTCTGGGAAGCACTAAAACTGGTAATCAGGGGCAAATTCATCGCAATCTCCGCAGCCGAAAACAAACTACGGAAAGAGAAGCGCAGCGAACTGGAGAGAGGGGTGGAGGAACTAGAGTCCATACATAAAAGAACTGGCGCCATGGGTGTGGAGGGAGTTGGAGAAACACAGGCGTCTTCTAAATCATCTGGACCTCGACAGGGCTGAGCATGCTCTTCTTAGACTCCGCCATAAATTCTACCTTAGCAGCGACAAGTGTGGCAAGCTCCTGGCCCAGAGGCTGCGGGCTAAAACACAGACGGCTATGATCCAGACAATTATAGACCAGACTGGGGAGGAACAGAGCGCAGATACGCAAATAGTGGAAGCCTTCCGCTCCTTCCATTGCACCCTATACACTGGGCAAGACCCACCGGCACTTGACCCTCCCTTATATTTAGATAGCTGAGCGATTTCTCCTCTCCCTAAAGCAACGGCGGAACTGCTTGACTCGGCCATTCGCGTGGAGGAAGTGATCACAGCTATTTCCCGATTGAAACGCAGCAAGTCGCCGGGTCCGGACGGCTTCTCAGCCCTCTTTTACAAATCCTTCTGTTTTGAACTGGCTCCCTTTTTAACTAAACTGTTTAATTCCTTTTTGGAGACAGGGGCGGTAACACATTCCATGTCGGAGGCAGCTATTTCCGTCATTCTGAAGCCCTCCAAAGATCCGAGAGATTGTGGGTCCTACCGGCCCATCTCTCTCCTAAATTTAGATGCGAAGATCTTCGCCAGTATCCTTGCGGCGCGTTTAAATCCCCTAATGGCAGACTTAATCGACCCCGATCAAGCGGGTTTTATCCCTACCAGGCAAGGGGGAGACAATACGAAGCGCCTCTTCCACCTCATGGACAGCGTAGAGATCGGGTAGGCAGGCCTTTTTATCTATTGAAGCAGAAAAGGCATTTGACAGAGTAAGCTGGACTTACCCGTTTGACACCCTGCGCGGGTTTGGGGAGAACTACATAAAGTGGATCAAATGCATTTACAGCGAGCCCAGGGCTTTCGGGAGAGTAAATGGCACCAGATCAGCTACTTTCCCTATATCGCGCTTTACATGGAGCCACTGGCCCAACGTCTAAGTGCTGACCCGCGCATCGAAGGCCTGAAATTTGGGGCTGACGTTCACAAGATCAGTCTATACGCCGACGATGTGATTCTATCCCTTACCAACCCTCAAACGACCTTGCCGGCTCTACTTGTGGAGCTACACACATTTGGGGAGGCCTCTGGGTTCAAAGTCAACCTGGGCAAATCAAACATTCTGAACCTATCGATCCCTCCAGCTATGGTGGACGGTCTGCAGCAACAATTCTCGTTCCAATGGACCCAAAAAGACATATCGTACCTTGGCATACGCCTTGCGCCAACCATTGCCCGGACAGTAGCTCTAAACTATGCGACTATTAGAACACACGTCCAAAGCGCTGGACGCTTGGACACGACTGCGATTGGCATGGTTTGGGAGGGTCGCGGCGGTCAAAATGACGGTTCTCCCTCGCATCCTTTATATATTTCAAACGATCCCTATGGCGCCTCCGCCAAGGGCGTTAGTTCAATTACAGACCCTTATCAATAAATTCATATGGGGAGGAAAGAAACTGCGCCTCTCGCTAGCTCAAATGGTCCGTCCGAAAAAAGAGGGGGGAGTGGGTCTTCCTTTGATTAGCGGGTATTACCAGGCATCCTGCCTTCGCTACATCATGGAAAAGAACAGACCCTTGTCTGGTAAGCACTGGAACTTCATGGACCAGACGGTGGCTAGAATTAACATATGGCGGGAGCTCTGGTTACCACGCAAGCACAGGGCCTGGGGGCTATACTCCTCGCCAGTTACTTCCCCGACACTGAAGGCTTGGGATTTGGTGGCCATCAAAAAGGGCTGGACGACCTTTCCCTCGCCTATGACTCCAATTGTAGATAACCTGGAATTTCCCCCAGGGCAGACCTCAGTAGTGTTCCAAAGATGGAGAGAAGAGGGATGCAAGAGAGTTGGATCTCTCTTTGACACAGAAGGCCTGATCCCGTTTGCTCAGCTTAGGCGAGACTATGATTGCCTAGCGACTGATGAATATGCATATCGCCAACTAGATCACTGGGTCACCATGCCCCCCAATTACAATAGAATGTCCCGACCTCTTACAACATTTGAAAAATGGCTGATCTGCAAAAAAGATGACCGTCGCCTTATCTCTGAACTGTACTCTATGCTTACTGCGAGACCCACAGAGCAGCGCACGAAGGCGCAAACCCGATGGGAGACAGAGTTGGGAAGACCACTCTCTGCCAAAGAATGGGAGCATATACTTTACCGAGCACACGACACTGCGCACAGTACTGCCGGGGCGGAATCCGCATTTAAAGTCCTCTCATTATGGGTCTATACCCCAATGCGAATACACAGTTGGGACAAAAGCAAATCTGAGTTATGCTGGAGGGGGTGTGGGATGTCTGGCACCCTATCGCACTTGCTATGGCATTGTCCCAAACTATAGCGCTACTGGACTGAGGCCCTTAATAACATTGACGAAGCATTCGATACCGCCATACCCCGGTCACCGGAATACACCCTCCTTGGACTGTCACACTCTCGGGTCTTCCCTCTACGCTCTATGAGAGGCAGACAAATGGTGCTAGCCTTATTAGCAGCAAGGCAAGTCATCTTAGCTCAGTGGGGAACAAATGGCATACCAGAGTTTACGACTTGGTTGCACCGCCTGTGGCACATTCTGGCTATGGAGCGTCTGTCCCTAGTAGTAGACGGGAAGGGGGGAGGTCTATGTCGAACTGTGGGCTCCATTTCTGAAGCTGCTGTCCAAAGATATGAGGGAAATTACATGCCCTAAATATCTGCAAATCCTTAAACTATTGCCACAAGACACTATTGTAGCCGCACCTCTGATCACAACTTGAGAGGGACCTGCCACCAACTTTTCAGATCGTGGGTTAGGGAGCTGATTCGGTAGAGTTGACTGGTGCGGATGAGGGTGGGGGAGGGGTAAGAGGGGTTTATGTTTGGGTATGTTCTCCTTGTTGTCTTCCCCTTTTATTTTTTTATTGTTATTCTCTACTTTGAAAAGTAAGAAGTCATAGATTACTACAAAGAGCCATGCCTACTATAGCGCTGCCGGCCTCAGGGTTGTTGGCATAAAAGCTGTGTATTGCTGCTTGTTGTGCGCTCTGCCGGCCTGTGGATGTAGGCAGGAGGCTGTGTTTTCTCATTCTGACTCCTTACCAATAAACAGATTGGTTCCATAAAAAGAGATAGCTGTTGTCTATTTTGGAGGTATGCAGCTATTGCAGCTAGATGCAAGCGTATGGAAGTGTACGCTAAATTGGAACGTTGTAGATGTACCAAATAACATATAATGTTTTGTACAGAAGCATCAAGCGGGTTGATGTGGTTGTTATTACAGTATATAACAAACCGCTTCCACTTTGCTGCATAGCAGGCTCTTGTGGTAGGACGTCTAGCCTTTTTGATAATATTCATGCAGTCTGGTGGTAGATTAAGATAGCCAAACTCTAAGACTTCAGGAGCCAGATCGCCAGATTGAGTTGACTGGGGTCTGGATGTCTTAGGTCTCCATGGTTCTGTGTGAGAAGATTGAGTGTAAGACATAGTTTTTGGTGAGGAACTACTGAGAGTTCCAATAGGGTTGTGAACCAAGGTTGGCGTGCCCATGTGGGAGCAACTAGGATTAGTGTCAGGGACGCTTGGTTGAGTTTCCGAACCACTAATGGAATGAGTGGGAGAGGCGGAAAAGCGTAAGCAAATAGCCCTGACCAATTCATCCGTAGTGCATTGCCTTTGGACAATGGGTGTGGATACCTGGACGCGAAGTTTGGGCATTTTGCGTTTTGGTATGTGGCGAACAGGTCTATGTGAGGGACTCCCCAACGTTGAAAATATGGAAGGAGGACCTGAGGGTGGAGTTCCCATTCGTCTATTTGCTGTCTCTGCCTGCTGAGGAGATCTGCAATCTGGTTGTTGACTCCTGGGAGGTGTTCCGCTAGGAGATGAAGTTTGTGGTGAATGGCCCACCTCCAGATGTCTTGGGCTAAGTGGGACAGTTGGAGAGAGTGTGTCTCCCCCTGTTTTTGTATGTAATACACGGCTGTCATGTTGTCTGTACGAATTAAGACAGCTTTGCCCTGTAGGTGAGTTTGAAACGCCTTGAGTGCTAGAAATATTGCAAGCAGCTCTAGGTGATTGATGTGTAGCAACTTCTGTTATTGGCTCCACAAGCCTTGCACTGTGTGCTGTTGTAGATGAGCTCCCCAACCAGTGAGGGACGCGTCTGCTGTCAGTACTATCTGTGGAACCGGGTCTATGAACGGCCGTCCTTTTGATAAATTTTGTGTGTTCCACCACTAAAGAGAGCGACGAGTATGGCCGCTTTCCAACACTAGATCGGTCAATAGACCTTGTGACTGGTTCCACTGACTGGCTAAGCATTCTTGAAGTGGACGCATGTGCAGTGTGGCATGGGGAACGATCATGATGCAGGATGACATCATTCCCAGTAGCTGCATTTAAGTTCGAGCTGGAATCCAATGGTTGGATTGAAAGCGGAGAACTAAAGCCTGAATATTTCGAATTCTGGCTGAGCTGGGAAAAGCGAGAGTTTTTTGAGTATCTATTTCCTAGGTAGTCCTTTGTATTGGTTGGTTGGAGATGTGACTTTGGTACATTGATTGTGAACCCTAGTTGATGCAGTAACCGAATTGTCCTGAGTGTGTGCTGCAGACATTGTTGGTACGTGTTGGCTTTGATGAGCCAGTCGTCTAAGTACGGGAAGACGTGGATGCTTTGTCTCCTTAGGTGAGCAGCTACTACCGCCAGACACTTTGTGAAGACTCTGGGGGCGGTGGTGACACCGAATGGGAGTACCCTGAACTGATAGTGTTGACCCGCTACCACAAACCTGAGGAATTTGAGCAGGGTGAACTGGTATATGAAAGTAGGCATCTTTTAGATCTAGAGTAGATAGAAAGTCGCCTTTCTCTAGTAGAGGAAGTACCTGTTGAAGTGTCACCATGTGCAAATGGTTAGACAATGTACCGGTTGAGTTCTCTGATATCTAAAATTGGTCTGAGAGAACCGTCTTTTTTGGGAATTAGGAAATAAAAGGAGTATACGCCCGACCTGTGATGTTGGGGCAGCACAGGCTCTACAGCCCCTTTTAGAAGTAGAGACTGAACCTCTTGTTTGAGGAGGTATAGATGGTCTGGTGATAGTTTGTGGGGCTTTGGTGGAATATTTGGAGGCGTGTTGATAAATTCCAGGCAGTAACCAGAACGGATAATTTGGAGTACCCAATTGTCTGTTGTTATTGATTGCCAGATTGGTAGAAAATCTGCCGTACTTCCCCCGACAGGTGTTGAGTGGTTGGGGGGGGGAGTGAAGGCAAGTCACTGCTTTGTGTTGGCGGGGGAGTTGCGTGTGTTTGAACCCCGGCCCTTACCGTTGTTACCCCTGTAACCTCCCCTGAAATAACCCCTAGATGGAGAGGGTTGGTTATTGCCCTTATAGGTGGAGGTGGCTTCCGATGAGGTATTTTTGAAACCTCCTCGGTAAAAGGAGCGTCGAAAGGAAGCACGACCCTGTGTGGACTGAAGGGCTCCCATAGTTTTGGCTACCTCAGTTTCTTTCTTCATTTTCTCAAGTGAAAAATCTACCACTGGGCCAAATAGATGTTCCCTATCGAATGGGGTATTTAAAATGGAGGTTTGAACCTCAGGTTTAAAACCAGATATACGGAGCCAGGCATGCCTCCTCAAAAGGACACTAGTGTTTATAGCTCTAGCAGCAGTGTCTGCAGCATCTAGAGAGCATCTTATTTGACTGTTAGCAATAAGTTGCCCTTCATGAACCAGATCTTGTGCTTTTGATTTGTGGTCCGGTGGTAAATATTGGATCAGTTGTTCCATTTCATCCCAGTGCACACGGTCGTATCGCGCTAACAGTGCCTGAGTGTTGGAGACACGCCAGAAATTGGCTGCTTGAGAAGCTACCCTTTTCCCAGAAGCGTCAATAAGTTTTGATTCCTTATCAGGAGGTGGAGCCTCTCCTGTTGTCTGGGAGTTGGCTCTTTTTCTTGCATTGGACACAACCAGGGAGTCTAGTGGCAATTGTCCCCTTATATATACTGGGTCCGATGGTGCTGGCTTGTACTTTTTGTCCACACACTAGGGGTAAGAATACGAGCTCTGACTGGGTCATTAAAAATGTAATCTACATGCCTGACCATCCCCTTAAGCATGGGTACTTAATGTGATGACTTCTGTGTGGTACTGAGTGTTTCAAAGAGGAAATCCTCTTCTAATGACTCCTTATGTAGCTTCACCCCATGGTAGTTGGTAGCTCTGCCCAGTAACTCAATGTAGCCTACACTATCATCTGGTGGAGAGGGTTTGGTAGGGTACAGGTCGGGATCATTGCCCGTGGGCGAATTGGTGTTATAATCGTCCCATGGGTCTTGCAATGGCTGATCATCATCCTTATCCTGATCATCATCCCCATCATCCTGGTTGTCAGGTGTATGTGGTGGTGAATGTTCAGGTGAAATTGGTTGAAGCTGAGGGGAAGGTGGTGATGAAGAAAGAATAGGTGGAGGAAGAGGAGGAGGGGAAGGGTTAGTTCCAACAGATCTCTTCTTTAAAGGGATGTGATATTCTTCTTCTGCATCAGTCATTCTTTTTAGAGTCACTTTAGTGGTGATATGGCCAGTCTGTGGATGGATATACAAAAGCTTTTGTTTCGGATCTGGTTTTTCGATTGGGGCACCGAAACTGGGCTTTGTAGTTGTTTTCTGCACTTGTGTGTGTTTCGGTGCCGAAATTTTCGGTGCCAGAGTCGAAACCGTTGATGTCTTCGGATCCAACGATTTTTTCGGGGCCGAATGGTGGGGGTCGGTGCCGGACTTGTGTTTCGACCCCGAAGGTCTGGGCTCCGAACTCGGTTTGGAGGGAGTCTTTTTGGAGCCGGAAGGCTTTTTGGTAGGCTTCGGTGCTGAGCCAGAGGGCGGGGCGTCAGAAGCGTGATCTCGGTGCCGACGGAGGCCCGAGGGCACGGGTTGGACTGGAGCCTTCTTTTTAATTGAAATTGTTTCTTGGGATGAGAGGGGAGGTGTACTTGCGGTACGTTGACCATGTGGGATGTCCTCCTCTTGGTCGGATTCGAATTTTGAGATGGCGACCGGCTCCTGCTCCTCCTCTGTTCCCATGGCCTCGCCGGCCTCTTCGTCCGACTGTTGACCGAAGATGTCCGGAATGGAGCTTGTGTGCTGGCTCTGCATGCTGCGACGCCGAGCCTGATGGTCGCAAAGTGTTTTCTTGGAGCGGAAAGCCTGGCACGCATCGCAGTCTTGTTCTCTGTGTTCGGGGGACAAACACAGATTACACACTTCGTGCGAGTAGGTGCGCGGGTATTTCGCGTGGCACCGAGGGCAGAATTTGAAGGGAGTTCGTTCCATCGACTGCAGGTCGACCCGACGCGGGTAGGCCTGACGGCCTTCCACGAACTTTCCGTTCGAAAGATTATTTTAAGTAATTACGATACGCGATAGAAAGGGAGACGCGATCGAAAACAATACTGTTGAGGGTGAGTATCTTGCGCACCGAGGGAAACCGAAGGAACGGTGTCGAACCGGAGCACAACGATAGACGTCCGAACCCGATGGCGGAAAAAAAACAATCTAACAATGGAGTCGATGCCCATGCGCACTATCACCGAAAGGAGGAGTCACCTACCTCGTGACTGGAAAGTCTTCTTCGAAGAAAAACAAAGTGCAAACATCCGGACCCAACACTAGGTGGCGATCTATGCACAGCATATGATCTACAGCTCATATGCCTCGAACAAATAGTTATATTTATTATACATACTCACTAACACAATGGTATATTTCCTACCCGGAGATATCAACACAATACACACAATATTTCAAATGTAAACAGTTAAGTAAGCAAAAATACACAGTGGTCTCCAGGGGGAGACCAAACCACATACTAAAGAAGTGGAATGCAAACTGCGACCAAAGTCGGGACTTGGACCAGAAGACTCAGAAGAGCTGGGGACACAAAGAACCACCCGAGGTAAGTACCCAGGAACCCCACGGAGGCTGTGTGCAGAGTGGAAACAGCCACGTACTCATTGCAAGTCAATGGGAAAGTCATGGTTGCAGTTTTTAAGAAGGACCCTTCCCAGTGGACCCTGAAGAAACCCAGTGGAAGACAGAAGGTTGGACAGTCACCCCACCCGTGGATACCCCAGGAACCAGGATACCTACATCAAGGAAGCCGGGTGCATAGGTGCGAAGTGATGTCAGAAACCGCCGTTGACCACAATGGAGGACTTCAGAAAAGATGCCGCTGGCAAAGAAGGTGAAAGAGTCTGGTGGAATCCAAGGATGAATTCTTGAAGAGGAGTACCTACAAGCAGAGGGGACAGAGTCTATGCCACTCGGAAGTGACCAGGAGGCATGGAAGACAAATGGCCACTGATGATGGAAGATGCAGGAGTGATGACGGTCACCTTGTCGCTGCAGCTGTGAGGACCAGGCGATGCTGTGGAAGACCAGGAGCCATTCCCAAGCTGTCCCACGTTGAAAGTCAAGAACCAGGGGTCAGTGTCTGGCGGGAGCACCAACTTACAAGGTGCAGCGTTCGAACCAGCAAGGTCCAAGGGACTCACCAAGTGCAGGAGAGTCAGAGTAGGCCCCGAGCGAGCAGAGGAGCCCACTGAAGCCAAAGAAGACCCTCAAGAGGACCCACAGGCCAGAGGCACAGGAGTTGCAAGAGGACCTCGAGCAGCTCACCGAAGATGCAGGCCCACAGTGCAGTGGATGCGGTGGGGACGAAGATCTTGGCAGGAAGAGAAGCTGGAGCTTCTTGTAGCCCGAAGAACTTCTGAGGACAGAGTCAATAAGCCTTGGCAACGACAAGTCGACGCGGTGCACAGGGGTTCTATTCCAGCTGTTCCGACGTGGGATACTGGCCTCAAACTTTTTGAGAAGACAGTGCAGACCTCGAGGGAGTTGCAGAACTCGAGGGAGTTGCAGAACCACCAAGTGTGTTGCTGAGCCTTTCAGAGTCCATAGGACGTCAGGAGCAGCAGACCGGTCAGCTTGGTTGCGGTGTCTACAGATGCAGGGGAGTGACTCTCACTCCAAGGGAGATTACTTCAGGTGTCCTTAATGCCCACAGGCCTTGAAAGGAACCTGGATGGAGCACAGACACACATGACGCAGAAGACTGGCAGGACCACGAGACTAGGAGCAGCAGGAGTCTTCCTTGATGCAGTCTCGGTTCCAGGCTAAGTCCAAGGTTCCCAGACGGTTGGAGTTGAAGTTGTTTCGGATTTGAATCTTGTCCCACGACGAATCCGAAGAGCCACTCACAGGTAAGCGCTTAAGTACCCAAGGGAAAGGATTGGGGCGATTCAAGGGTCCCTTCCAAAGGAGGGGCTGGACAGAGGGGAGGGTATTCCCACGTCCTTTGTCCAGTTTCGCGCCAGAGCGGGTGCCAACGGCTCACTGAACTGGCTCAAACTGGAGTATGTAAGGAGGGCACCAAATGTGCCCTTCAAAGCAGTCTGGTGGCGCTGGCAAGCGCCCCCCAGCCCAATACACTAAGTTTTGTCTGGGAGGTGGTCACACCTCCCTGTGGCAGTAAACCTATTGTTCTGCCTTCCCTAGCTGGAGCTCAGCAGCAGGAGGGCAGAAACGGGTCTGTGGTCGGCAACAGCACTAACTTGCTGTTAGACCATGGAAAGGCTGGTACCGGGAATAGAGGGGGGGCACCCTAGGGGAGCCTCTCAGTACATGGGATCCTACTTCCACCACTGGAACCAGTGTTGGGGTAGGATTCCAACATGTTTGATACAAACATGACCGTTTTCGGTGCAGCCAATATATAGTTCGACATCTCGTATTTGACTTGATGTCCACTATATGTATTAAATGGCTGACCGCACTTACAAAGCCTGGAGAATCGACTCCGGGGTTTGTAGAAGGGCCCTGCTCATGCAGGGGCACCCTCACACTTGTAACCAAGCACCCTGCCCTCAGGACTGAAGAGCCTGCCACAGGGGTGCCTTATAGGTTTTAAGTGCAGTGTCCTCAGAAATAAGGAATCTTGTATCTGTTGTAAGTAGTGCTAGCACCAACTTACACAGGATGCAATGGCAGGCTTGTAGTCACAGTTTGAGTGGTCTCTCATGGGTGGCATAATGCATGCTGCAGCCTATGGGAGACCCCTGATGTACACATGCCCTGAGTACCTTAGTACCATATTCCAGGGACTTACATGGGTACACCAGTAGCCAATTGGGAAGGTACCAAAGTACTTACCACTGTCAAGTTTAGGGAGGAAGCACAGTGACTGAGGTCCTGATTAGCAGGCTCCTAGTCAGAACACAGAATAACACCAGCAAAAAGTGGGGGTAACCATGAAATCAGATCCTACTTTCCTACATGGACTATCTAGTGACTGAGTCTAGAAGTGTTTATTTACAAACTTTTTTCTGGTGGGCATCAACTAGGCTCACTATGCCATCTACCATAAACCGACATTGCCCCCCAATCTCCATTTAATTTTTTTTTTATATTATACAGCTCCCCTCATTCACCTAGGAAGTGGGGAGTTTTGTAAATTAATCAAATTCATCTGAAAGTGGCACATGGGAATCTAGCTAAAACCATCCTTACATTTAAGTAACTTGTTTCTTTTGCTGGGTAATTCTCTAATAGAGTCACATGCTGCACATTGGCTACTCAGCAGTATAACTTTCCCAGTGAAGTGGAAGGGTGGTTGAAGGAGGAGTACTAAATAAATCTTCCAGCATCGATTACCCCACTACCTCTTCTTTGCATCTACTGGGCAATAGGGTTTAGTGAATGTTTAAACGACCATGATCATCTTGTGCAGATGTAATGGGAAGATCCACTGGAACAAAGAAAAATTATGAACCTTTTTCTCAAGCCATCTGTCACTTTGGTCTCACTTCCAAACATTTATTTCCCAAACTATAGCAGGCATGGATAGTATGAAGTATCCATCTGGCAACAGTTCCTTTAGTGTTCACTGTACCTAATGCTTGTGATGCATGTGCTACAAAGTTACGCTTAGAATGTCTATCTCTTGTTTCTTATATACAGTGCATTATGGTCTTCGTACTCTCGAATATATGCAGTGCCATGTCAGATGCATTTGTTTTTGCTTTTAAAAAAAAGGATGATAATTGTATAGTTTGACTAAGCTGAAACAGCGAAAGCACTTTAGGTATAAATTTTGGATGTGTTCTCATAATAACCTTGCCTTTTAAGATACTTTAGTATGGCTCCTCAATAGCGAGTGCATGCATTTTGTTTACTCTTGATAGAGATGTGATAGCAACTAAAATTTGCTTTTCTAAGAGTTGGGTGCTTTATTGAGGCTTTGTGATTGGCGTAAATGCACTTTTCATTAGTCCTGCCAACATTAGAATTGGATTTAATTGTAGCAATGGTACAATGTGGAGGTTATAACATCTTTTCTCCCTCTAGAAATCTTTTGATTATTCGAATGGAATTTGTTATTTTTTTACCTTCAGTTTAAGCGGCAATAGAAGATCGACAGACTCTTAAAGAGGCATAGCTAGGTTTACAGTCTTATTAGATGTGTCAGGAACCTCACTATATAAATAGCTTGATCTATTAAAACTCTGTTGGAATTTAGTATGCACCGTTTAGCGTACCTGTTCCATTTTAAAGCATAGCACTTTCAAGTAGATGGTTGATGTCCTTCATTTATAATATTTAAATATTTGTCTGGAAGGCTTAAGTGACTGGGTTCTGCTATTTCAAGAGCCAAGCAGTATACTGCGGATCTATTGACATCGAAAGAAATACTTTCACACCGTGCACTGTTAGTGTGTCTTTGTGAATTGGAATTTTGATCACATTGCCTAGTGCAGTATGCATATTATGTGAATACTGTATAGGACATGGATATTTGAGTGTCACAAAAATTAGTACCATGTTGGAAACCTTGAATTTCAGTACAACTAATGGATTCAGTGGTGCAAATATCCAGCAGCAATATACTTGACTGTGCAATTTCCCTCTGACAAAGGATGGCAAGATGCCTGAAGAGAAAGTTTTGGCATATTCTGTTTTTTAGGTTTCAAATAGATGTACACGATGTGTACTCCAGTGCAAACAAAAACATGTCCACAACTGACTGAACTCCCATTCATGTCATGTGCCTGTTTCTCTGCTTAGTATGCCTGTATGCATTTTTTCTATTCCTGGCATATGATTTGCTACAATTAAATCACTCAACGCAGTTGCCCACCTACAAATCTCCAATTCTAGTTTTGACAGTGGGTATGAGATTATGGCTCAGCTTGTTGTGCTAAATTTTCACGATTGTGTCAGTGATTGCACACTTTTTTGGAGTATCAACCGAAGGAAAGACTTTAGTGCTAAAAATATCTTGAGTTCTACGTGGTTTGTTTTGACTGCATCAAGTCGTTATCCCAAACGATGCCATGATCATTCTTCACTATCAGAGACTGAGAAGTCTGATAAATGTGACTCTGACCCTGCAATGCTTTCTCTCTTCTCATTGTTGGGGTGCTGATTATGAGCATCTGTAGTGCACCATCTGTGATGAAGGATGTTACTGCAGTTAGATATGCCCCTCTACTAACAGTTGTTGAATCTGGCCTTTCAGACACTTCTTCAAAAGAGAACAATAATGCAACAATCCCATATGGGGGGGCCCGTGTTCTACGTGATATTCTATGAAGTGAATAAAATCAAGTCTCTCCAGATAGAATTGTATTAATGGTATTTTAAACGAGGATACTGTGTTCTACATGTATAAATCTACTTGTACTCTGACTGAACTTTAAGATGACGTATCTAACAAATGCAACAAGAAATGTAAAATATTTGAAAATGCAGTTGTTAGTGGGTGTCTTAGGTGGTCCTAAGCACCGGACTATGCATCTTTATCTTTCTGCTGAAATAACACCTATCAGGAGGCCTGCTAGCTTCTCAATAATCCTCCTATGCATCAGACAGGTTTAGATATTTTATTTTTAAAAACTTCAGCAGCTGGAGGGCTGTCGCCAGAGCTGCTACAATATGCAGCCCTCTAGGGAGCTCAACTAGCGATGCATTTAATCATCCCCAGAAATAAGTGAAATACTGAGTCAAAGGCAGACGTATAGGGTCTTGTGGAGTCCTCAAAGTTCCCCAGCTAATATATACCAATTTCAGGACAATCTGTTCAGATACTCTCCGAAGCAAAGATGGGAAAAACGATGATCCTTCTACATTCCAACTTCCATGCATTTTGTCCTTGTTCTGGTGGATATGGGAGAGGAAAAGGGATCCAGTTCGGGAAGCCCCTGTATCCCACAAGTGTCAGGTGAGGAAGCGACCTGCAAAAAAAAAAAAAGGCAGACAAAAATTCTTTAACAGCAAGTGTTCAGATAGCTAGAATGAGGGTGCCCACAGACCCAACTTCCAGTGTAAGTGAAGGGTAGTTCATACTGGGAAGGTAGATTGGGGAGTAGACAGTGTGGACCCGCTGTAGTCAGGTGAAGAAAGGTTTCACACACTCTAAACAGAGTACAGTGTAATTTGAAAACTGGCCTACTGATCTAACATGTGAGTTAACCCATGCATGAAAAACCTTTTTGAGCGCTATGTAAAATGTATAACAATTGATTAGAAAAATTGTGTAAAGTTTGAAAGCCCTAGGTCTGATGTAATCACTCAGTGAACATATTATACCAAACCCTATATGTACCTGAAAACTCTAAGTAAGTGAATTCAGAAGGTGATATAACTTCAAATCATCCCAGGACTCATGGTACATAAAAGAGACAAGATATTTGAATGATTTCTAAGTTCAATCAGTATGTGAGCAGTAAAGAGCAGCTTGTATGCACATCTAGCTACCAAGGGCTATGTAAAAAAAAAACGACAGTCTATAGGTAAACACAAGACGAAAGTCCATACCTGACTTTTTACACCTCTGGTGCTCTGTAATCTGATGGACCAAACCAGAGCAGAACAGTCAGAGAGCCTGGAGCATCACTTTACATTTTACTGGCTGCCTTTTACACTGTAACATGTAGAGAAATGAACAACCTACCTGGGTCTTTCCTCCCACGTCCTCTTCCTTTTGTTTGGACTATCACGATTTCAGTTTCCTCCTGAGGCATTTCAGAGATCTTCTGCAGGAAGAGCTTCTCAAGAGATTCAGCCATTAAGACAATGTCATCCCCAGGCTGCATAAAAAAGAATGACAGGCACCAGAAATAAAACATTAATCTATGGTTAGCTTACAATGACTGTGCTGGCTTAAGACTCACCCCAATCTCTGCAATCATTCATCAATTTCAGAACTGCATCATAAAAATCACATTTACATAAATGTGGGGATAATATAAAGATCAGTTACTTGGTTTTTAATATATAAATGGTTCATGGATGATCCAAGATTGATCCTTTCGATTGGCAAAGTACAAAAGGTTGGGCTGCAGACTGTTCAATACAATATCAACACAATGGTTCCGTAAGGGCTCTCTACAGAGCAGAGTATGCAGTTCCTGATGTGAAAAACAGAGGAACAGGAGGAGGCTAGGAAGGTCTATTACTCTGACCCTACAGTGGAGACAGGGTGTCTCCCAATTTGGGAAATAGGGCCCTCACACACCCGGCTGGGTGTCATGCTTCATCATAGGGCATGCTCCTTGTCAGGCCGGCGCTGCAATGCTTGACGGGCACCCTATGAGGGGCTCTTTATTGGAGATCTTTTTATCCCAAGCCGTCGGGTGCAGTGCGGGTAAAAGGTCCTTATGGTGTAGATGTGTGTGAACGGATGTGCAACAGTAGTGTGGGGAGGGTTTTAAAAAAAGGGGGAGTACAGTGGTGCTCCAAATTCAATTCAATCAGAGTCCTATGGTCCCAGTTAAAAACGAAAAGCTCAGGCCTCTTCAGGAATAATGTCCACTAGTGACTATAAGTTAAAGGTCAACATGTTTCTTGCCTAATGTGTCAATCAGATCACGTGGCAATTCTACAGGACCAATCTATGTATACTATCTACACAATGGTTGGTTCACTATTAGTGTCATCTGTGAACCGAGCACACAAAACCTAGCAATGAGGTACCTTATGTATGTAGACCAACCCACTTAGGGCGAATACCGGACTCCTTCGTAACCACTGGCGGAGGCAAACGCTATAATTATTAGCGTCAGTTCAGCAGTCGCTGATCAGCTCGAGACCTACCCCGTCCTCCACCAGGTCGGAAGCGCCCTCTGTCCCTCCATTTTGTTGATATATGCTCTACAGAGCAGCCAACTAGCCGGTCATCAATTAAGGGTAGCAGTCAGCAATACACCAGACTCCATCAATAACAGACCCCCTTAGAAATCCCCTTCATGCCTGAAGTGATCCGAAGCAACTGTGTTGTGGCACAAGCTCTATACAAGGTAATCAAATAACATTAAAATATTCCACATAAATGGAAAAGGAACAACCTCTGGACAAAAAGCACAAAACCACAAGGGAAACAGCAGCGACAGTTTGGTTCCCAAGCGCTTCCTAAGCTAAGCTGACTTTCTCCAAAGGCTGATTTGCTTTAGTAGAATTATATTTTTAATTTTTTGTTCAAAGTAAGGGGTTGGAAGACATTTTTTCAGACCAAATGGCAAAGTTAAGATTTTAAATGAAAACAAAAATATGTCAAATGTATTTGCTTAAAGATAGAGCAGAAACACATTGAAATGTCACAATTTGGTTCACTTTTTATTACTTTTTAAAGTGAATACACTTCAAATTTGAACTTCTGTTTGCAAAAAGTGACTTAGCAAGCATACTAAACATTGCCTTGCATCCTTGTTTTCATTTGAATAATTAAACAGCATGCTATACACTGAACAAGTTACTTTGTTTTCTTTTACATTAACTTTCTCAATAATACGAGAAAATGTAAAAGCAATTTTTTAATGGATGACGATTCTGCGTACCTTACCTGAAACATTTACAATTTAGAATGTGTAGAACAAATGTAGAGCAGAATAGAGATCAAAATAGATTTGCTTGTCTACTTAGCAATGCACAGAGCACCCCATTTTGAACCCTCATACAGGGCTCAGTGATTTTCCTAACCTCAGTCAATAGAGGGGGAGGGGCATCTTCAAAGTCAATAAAGATTTCATTTACTTACCTGGAAGATAGCAGCTACTTTGCCATCTAGTACCTGGGTCTGGAAACTTAACGTATTTCCATTTTTTGTTTTCTGGCCATTGACGAGAAACTGACTAATGCTAACCACTATTTTTTTTATTTACTAAACAATTGTATCTCGTCTTTGAAACCTCTGCTTTACAAGGGAGGCAGTACTGTCGCATGGGAACTAGAACTATTTCAAGCTGCAAAGCTTTGGATCTAGTTAAGTGAATATTTTCTTTTGCAGTGTGAAGCAATGCTGGATTCCTAGACTGTGCACAGAATATGTAGCATCATTAACCTTCTCCAGATGCAGGAGTGAAGAGGGGTTCTTGCAAATGAATGCTTGGGCATCGATGGCCCAAAATATGCTTCCTTTTTTGTGTGAATATCCCAAAAATAATGATTTGTGAAAATATGAACTCATGACCATGCAGCAGCCATACATGTATCACTGATGAAGGCATTTGGACAATATGCTAATGCTGCACCTTTTTCCTGTTTTAATTATGCAGCATGCCCTTGGATATAGAATTAAAGTCTTCCACATCAGTGTGTAATACATTTGAATGGCTTGCACTACCCATCTTGCTATGGTTCCTTTTGACTACAGGGGCCCCATGTATGTGCCGCATAGGCCATTCTCAATGCTATTGCCTCCTATATATGCCCCTTTTTACATCCAGTGTATGTAGGGGTCCTTCCAGCTTACGTCTTTAGCTATTTGAAAAAGATGGCTAGCACAAAAGAATGATTCACATGTATGATATTACCTATGGGATGACCTGTGAGTTGGTTCTCATACCTGGTTCCTTTTTTTCTGTAGATATGGTTCCTGAATCGTTAAGTCGTGTAACACAGACCCTGCATAAGGTGGTGGTTGCAATCAAAACGGCCATCTTCAGTGTTGGGTATTTTAGATGTATGGTATACATTTACTCAAAAGGCTGTTGCATCAGTTGTGACAGCACTAGGATTAGACTCCACATGGATGTGGAAGCAGATTTTAGTGGGAAAAAGAATTTTGTCCTTTTCCAGAAACATTTTTATTACTGGCATTTAAAAGAAGTTTTTTTCCTTTTTTCCCCCCATTTTGCTGCATAACGCTTTAACAGGGTAGACTTTCTTGTCTCCCTAAACAATTACATACATCTTACGTAAGTGTAGATGGCCAAATTCTAATTTGGAGGAATGCCTGACCCTTGTGACGTGTCCTTTACCCTCTGAATCGTTAATCAGTTAACAATGCTGGCATCGTTTTCACCCTGCTGGTCGAAATCGTTTTTAGGGAGTAGAAAAAATTGCTTATCTGTAATTCTAGTTCTCTTCCAGGGGAATTCCCAAAGCCATAAGAACTGAATAGTCCAAGCCACTAGCAGGGACCCCAGAGCACTTCTCAAATATTACATATATATACGTAGTACTTCACAGTGTGTGTGTGTGTGTGTGTGTGTGTGTGTGTGTGTGTGTGTGTGTGTGTGTGTGTGTGTGTGTGTGTGTGTGTGTGTGTGTGTGTGTGTGTGTGTGTGTGTGTGTGTGTGTGTGTGTGTGTGTGTGTGTGTGTGTGTGTGTGTGTATATATATATATATATATATATATATATATATATGTGTGTAAAATTGTTTGTGCATTTGTAAAATTATCTGCTTTGTGACTTCCCTTGTTTTCTCTGTCTGATGAAATCACTATCACTTTAGAATATCTTTTAAATCATGCATCTTTCAAATTAGTTTCGTAGAAAAGTATATACATTTATTTACTGATATTTATGCATTTTTTTTATCAATGTTTCTCCAATGTGAGAAAAGACAAAATCTGATTGACATCTCTTTACATTGTCCTCTTTTATCTCCACAAGACACATTCCTGAATTGTCGAGTAATTTCTGTACATAATTTTGGATTTTCTACTGTACCAAAAGTTAAGATGGGATTTTATTTTGAAGCACTATGCATTTTAATTCCATTTATGATTATTATTTCAAAGAAAAATATATTATGTATTAGATTTTTAGTAACATGGTGTTTTAAAAATAAATCATGATACATTCTATATATAGTAGGTGTAAACAGTCGTCTTTATTTACTGTAGCAGTTGATTGTCCATGGACATCCTATTTTGGCTTTTAGAAGAATTATTATAATATCTTCTATGATGTTTCCCTTTTTTATCAGTAAGGTAGGATTGGATCCTATCTTGAAGCACTATGCACTTTTATTCGATTTGTGAATACTATTTTGAGGAAAATGTATGAGGTATTAGATTTGAAGTAACATGGTGCTTTGAAAATACAATAAGCACTTTAATGAAATCATGATATATTATACCTTGAATTTATAGGTACATGAATTTTTGGTAACCATATATAAGTTTGGGGTGCAAGCTTCTCTGAATTTTTTTACTGAATAGTAACACGTTGTAAATATCTTGAGATTTGATTTTCAGGAATAGTCTCTTTAAAAAAGATTGGAATGAGAAGATTTTACAATTATGAAATATGTGAATTCTGTGATGAATTCTATTAAATGTGAATGGTCTGTATAAATTGTGCATATGCATTATATTGAAAATTTTAAATGAATGTTGATCAATATATAGTGACACCATTAACCCCTTCGCAGCTAGGCCTTTCCCCCCTTGTGGTAGCCTTTTTTTGGCTATGTGGGGTAGTTCACACTTAGGCCCTCGTAACTTTTTGTCCACATAAGGTAGTCACGCCAAATTTGCGTCCTTTTCTTCTAATATCTTGAGGATTCCAAAGGAACCCAGGATTTGTGGAATCCTCTGGAGGGAACCGAGAAATTAGCCAAAATACAGCTAAAGTTTGGGTTTTGAGGGAAAAATGGGAATAAAGTGCTGCAGAAGAATGCGTCTGTTTTTTTCCCTGCAAATGGTATCAACAAAGGGCACTAAAATCACCATCTTCCTAGCTTTCAGGAACAGGCAGAATTTTGTCAGAAAACCAAACTTTTCTACAGTTATGGTATTTTACTGGTACATAGCCTATTTTTCCTATTCGTTAAGCTTTCAACCTCCTTCCAGTTAGTGGTAGAAATGGGTGTGAAAGCAATAATGGATCCCAGAAGGCTATTCATTTCCGGAAAGTAGACAAAAGTCTAAATTCAGCAAAGGGTAATTTGTGTAGATCCTTCAAGGTTTTTCCTATAGAAACTAACAGTTGAAATAAAAAATATTGAAATTTGTTGAAAAAAACCAGTCAATTGTGCCAACGTTTTCACCTATAACTTCTTGTAAGTATGGCAGATTTTTTTAAAGCAATATACCGTTACGTCTGCTGGACCCGTTCTGGTTGCAGGGATATAAAGGACTTGTAGGTTCAACAAGAACCCGAGTTACCCAGAGCCAATAACTGAGCTGCACCTTGCAATGGTTTTTCATTGTGTACCAGGTATATAGCAATTCATTTGGTAAAATATAAATAGTGAAAAATAGGTATCAAGGAAACCTATGTATTTCCTAAATGGGAAAAAAATAGAATTTAGAAGCAGTGGTTATTTGCACATCTCCGAAATTGTGGGTACCTGTACTAGCATGTGAATTAGTGGACATTTTTCAAAATGACTTCTGGTTTTTTACACATTGTCTTACATTTGGAAGGCAGAAATGCATAGAAAGGCAATTGGTAATAACACTGGTTCTACTGTTCTGTGTTCCCCCAGGTCTCCTGATGAAAATGGTACCTCAATTGTGAAGGTAGGCCTAGTGCCCGCGACAGGAAACTGCCCAAAATGCAACGTGGACCCATCATATTTTTACAGTCAAAACGGACTCTTTTTTTCGCTATGTGATTAGCTGTGGATTTTGGACCCTCGCTCTGCTGGCACCTAGGGAAACCTAGCAAACCTGTACATGTTTGAAAACTAGACACCCAGGGGAATCAAGGATGGGGTGACTTGTGCGGCTCTCAGCAGGTTCTGTTACCCAGAATCCCTTGCAAACCTCAAAATTTGTAAAAATAAAATAAAAAAAATCTTCACATTTCTGTGATGGAAAGTTCTGGAATCTGTGGGAAGCCACAAACTTCCACCCACCCAGCATTTCCCCAAGTCTCCTGATAAAAATGGTACCTCACTTGTGTGGGTAGGCCTAGTGCCAGAGAAAGGAAACGCCCCAAAACGTACTGTGGAAACTTCAAAATTATCGATCACAAAAAGACTTGGTTTTGCGAGGGAGACACCTGTGTTTTTGGTCCCAGGCTTGGCGGGCATCTAGGGAAACGCACAAAACCCAGATATTTCTGAAAACTAGAGACCCAGGGGAGTCCAGGGAGGTGTGGCTTGCGTGGATCTCCCAACATTTTCCTACCCAGAATCCCCTGCAAACCCCTGAGACGGCCGGCCAAACAGTCATGCGCAGTGAAGGGAGTGCATCTACCATGCCCTCACTAACCCCCCCGGCCCCACCCCAAGGCTAGGTAAGAAAGGAAAAATAAAACAAGTGTTTATCATTTTCCTTTCCTGCTGTTGGGGGGGGGTGACGCTCCTCTGCCATATCTGAGGAGCCGCCACTGCACACACACCGCCAGCCAAGCACCTTACACGCACACCGCCAGCCAAGCACCATCCTCACACACCGCCTGCCAAGCACCATCCACACACACCGCCAGCCAAGCACCATCCACACACACCGCCTGCCAAGCACCATCCACACACACCGCCTGCCAAGCACCATCCAACAACACCGCCTGCCAAGCACCATCCACACACACCGCCTGCCAAGCACCATCCACACACACCGCCTGCCAAGCACCATCCACACACACCGCCTGCCAAGCACCATCCACACACACCGCCTGCCAAGCACCATCCACACACACCGCCTGCCAAGCACCATCCACACACACCGCCTGCCAAGCACCATCCACACACACCGCCTGCCAAGCACCATCCACACACCGCCTGCCAAGCACCATCCACACACCGCCTGCCAAGTGCCAGTCCACGCACACCGCCCAAACAAGCGCCAGTCCACACACACCGCCACCAAGCGCTAGTCCACACACACACCACCAGCAAAATGCCAGTATACACACAGCCAACCAAACACCACTACACGCAGACCGTCAGCAGAACTCCAGTTCTCACACACACACACACACACACACACACACACACACAGAAACCTTCCCTGTTATCTACTGGTATTCAGACCTCCTTGGGGTCAGAGGAACTTAAAAATATTGCTCATCTGCCCCCAAGGGGGGGCAGAAACAGCCAAGATGTGCCCCGAGAAAAAAGGGGAGCAACCCTTGTCTAAGGGGCCGCTCTCTGACATGCACATAAGCATATCCATGGTGTCTAGTAGGCTTTCTGCCCCCCCACGCCCTTTCCGGGCCCCATTGGGGGGACATATCAGGGGTGATTACCCTCACCTGCCTCTCGGGGGGGGCAGAAAGACTGGTAAATTATTTAGGGGGTGGTGGCATTCCCATTCTGAGCAGCCCCCACACCTCCACTACAAAATAAAAATAGTCCCCAGCTGCTTAGTGGGATTTCTGCGACTGAGGAGACAGATCGGGGGCTATTGCCCCCATCTGCCCCAAGGGGGGCAGAAAGACTGTCCAATTAGTAGGGGTGATGGCTGCTCAAAATGGGCATGCCAGTGCCCCCACCCCTACGTATATAAAAAAAATAATCACTGGTGCTTAGTTGGCTCCCCCCCCCTCCGGGGGGGGGCAGATAGGTGGTAATAACCCCCAGGGGGGGCAGGAAGACTGTGGAGGTTGTTTGGGGGGGAGTGGGGGCATTGGCATGCCCAGTATGGGCAGTCCCCACCCCAAACTTTGCACAAACAAAATCCCTGGTGTCTAGTGTGCTTCCTTCCCCCCCCCCCCGGGGGACAGATTGGGGGCTACTGCCTCCATCTGCCCCCCCCCCCCCAGAGGTGGCAGATGGACTAAATATGTCCCAGAAATTGGGGGGGGTGCGGCAAAGGCCCTTGCCCAAGGGGCCACTCCGCCCATCCCTAGTGTCTAGAGGGTGGATCCCTGCTTCGGGATCGCCTTCCTGCGGCAATCCCAAAGCAGGGACCCACTAGGGAGAGGTATCATTGAAAAGGGGAGATTCTACCCTTTCCAATGATACATCTCCCGTTTGCCTACACTCTTGGGGGACTGAGATAGCCCCCTGAGCACGTAGGCAGTGAAACTGAAATGAGCCGTTGTCTCATTTCAGTTTCACTGAAATTACGTCAGTGCGACGTGAGATCTGATCGTCATTTCAGTGAAACAATCCGAACAGCCTAGGGAGCTGGGGAACCTCTTTCCCCAGCTCCCGAGACTGTTTTGATTGCCAGGAAACATTTCCTGTGCCATGTGCGTTGGACGTCCGGGAGCCGTCCGACACCTGGAAAGGGTTAATTTGGCAATAAGATAAATGTACTTTACATTAATTCTGTAAATCGAGTACAGGAGTTTGTGTACTTTCCAGTAAATTGTATTGACTGTAATTTGACAGTGTAGAGAAATGAAAAAGAACCAATAGGAATTTGATTTATGTAAAATATTTGTGTTCCAATCGGAAATGTTAATTTTTGTATTTACAGGAAGCACTGTATGCGGTCTAGTGCTTGATTTTAAACAGAGGTGGAAGGAAATACGGCAGTTGCCCTTTAAATAGTCACTGTAGCTGTGACCACTCTATGGCCCAGTTGAAGGCTTCGGCCGTGCTGTGCTGCAACCTGGAAAACTGTGCACACTTTTACCCGGCATTACTGTCTGGATCTGGCGACAGAGGCTGAATCAGCCGTGGGTCAAGCAGTGTTGCAGAACCTTTTTAAATAAGGTAAGCCTCTGTTTGGAGGTGATTACGTTATTGCATGTTCATATATACATGAGTATTATTATTATTCTGTGTAATTTTATATATATATTTATATTTATGCATATTTTGTAATGTTTCTCCCTTATTGGGGATAGAATGATATATTACATGGCTGTATTGGTATTACGAGGTATCTATGGTTTTTCTTATGATACCCACCATCCACTATGCGACTAAGGATGTTTTACTGCTAACTATTCTGATTCTAAGCATGTGAATCTATGAAAGATACCCCAATACGGGATAAGAAAACGAGTTACTTACCTGTAACTTTAGATATCCAGTATTGGTATCTTTCATAGATTCACATGCGACCCACCCTCCTCCCCGGAGAGGCTTACCTTATTACTGGTATATTACTGTCACTTGTGCTACGAAAATCTGAGGGTCTGCCTCTCTGGGGGGAAGGTTCTCAGAGGGTGCTGCAGCCTGATTGGCTGTGTTCCAAGTTTGGTTCTTTTTACAAAAGGACTAGGATAGGCTAATGTAGTGACTTTACTGTACATAGTAGCCTATATATATATATATGTTTTATGACTATGATATATATATTTTATTGTACCGAGAGACTCCCACCTCGTCGGCGGGGATGATTCTAAGCATGTGAATCTATGAAAGATACCCCAATACACACACACATATACACACATATATATAAATATATACACACACATATATATAAATATATACACACATATATATAAATATATACACACATATATATAAATATATACACACATATATATAAATATATACACACATATATATAAATATATACACACATATATATAAATATATACACACATATATATATATAAATATATACACACATATATATATAAATATATACACACATATATATAAATATATACACACATATATATATAAATATATACACACATATATATAAATATATACACACATATATATATAATATATACACACATAAATATATACACACATAAATATATACACACATATATATAAATATATACACACACATATATAAATATATACACACACATATATATAAATATATACACGCACATATATATAAATATATACACGCACATATATATAAATATATACACGCACATATATATATAAATATATACACGCACATATATATAAATATATACACGCACATATATATAAATATATACACGCACATATATATAAATATATACACGCACATATATATAAATATATACACACACATATATATAAATATATACACACATATATAAATATATACACGAATTTAAATACACACAAATTTATATACACAAATACACACAAATATGCACACAAATATATATATATATATATACACACAAATATATACACACAAATATATACACACAAATATATACACATAAATATATATACACAAATATATATACACATACATAAATATATACACAAATACATAAACATGCACACAAACACACACAAACATAAACATACAAACAAACATACACACAAACAAATATACATACATATATATATATATACACACACATACATATATACATACAAACAAGTTACTTGCCTTTAGTAACAATGTATCTTGAAGAGACATTCTAGTTGTGGATTCCTTCCTTACCTTAGAATTTCCCCCAGGTGTCAACCTTGATCTGGACATTTTTCATTAGAACTACCCCTGCGCATCAATAGGTGTCATCGGTCTCCTCCGCGTCCGTCGTCGGCTTTGTGCACACCAGAATGACGTCACGGGACCTACATATACGCCGCCCGGTGCACTGACGTCAGTTCTTAACACGACTTTCCACGTGAGAAGCGCAGAGCCATGAAAGCCGCTGACCACTGGTGCGTCAAAACTAGAGCCCTTTCGGGGAGTGCCTATCCACAGAACTCTGCTTGCAGAGCGGGGAGGATGTGTGGGGCGGTAAGGAATATACAACTAGAATATGTCTCTACCAGATACATCATTACCGAAAGTAACTTGTTCATCTGATGGAGACTTCTAGTTGTAGATTCCTTACCTTTGAATAGATACCCCAGCAATACCAACCCCGGAGGAGGGTCTGTGAACCAAGGTCACAGGAGGAAGTCCTGAAGGACTGAATGGGCAAAGTACCCGTCCCTCCGGACTTGAATGTCCAGGCAGTAGTGTCTGTTAAACGTATGCAGGGATGCCCAAGTTGAATCCTGACAGATTGGGTCCAGGCATTGGAGTCTCTCCTCTTCCTTGGAGGGTTGCTGGGGTGGGTAAAAGGGGGGCAGAGTAATGGATTGTCCCACATGAAAGGATGTGACCACTTCAGGGAGGAACAAAGCTTTTGTTTGAAGTACCACATTATCTGAATGAATAGACAGATAGGGAGGCTTCTAAGACAGAGCCTGGAACTCACTAACACTGATAGCAGAGGTGATGGCAATGGGGAAAGCAGTCTTAAGGGTTAGAAGCCTGAGAGTGCAATTATGAAGAGGCTCAAAGAGAGCACACATAAGAAAAGTCAAAACTAAATTCAAATCCCATTGGGGCATTATGAAAGGAGACAGAGGAAACCAGTGAGTAAGGCCCAAAAGAAACCTATTAGCAATGGGAGTCTTGAACAAAGAGGGCTGATCTGGAAGTCTGAGAAAGGCAGAGATAGCCGAAAGAACCCTCAAGGGTGCCCACAGCAGAGCCCTGCTGGCTGCCAAGATGACATCACAGACTTCAGGAGGAAGGTCGAAAGCGGTCAACTGCCGCCGCTCAATCTCCACACAAAGAGGAGGAGACTGGACAGGTTCGGGTGAAGAGCCATTCCCTGCTGCTGCGACAGAAGATCCTCTCGAAGGGGCAGTCTGATCAGAGGACAGATGGCCATGCTCAGAAGGTCGAACTCTTCGTGCCCAATCCACAGCCACAAGAATGACTTGAGCCTGGTCGTGCTTGATTTTCCGTAACACTCTTGGCACAAGTGGTATAGGTGAAAAGGCGCAAAAGAGGCCGAAGCTCCACTCGCGACGAAAAGCGCTGCAGAGCAAGCACCAAAGCGCAATACTGCTGATATTGGGCGTTCTCTTCGGAGGCGAACAGATCTAACCAAGGCTCTCCCCACTGCTGGAAGAGACCTAGTGCCACCTCCGGATGGAGACACCATTCGTGATCAACTAGGCACAGACGGCCGAGTTCGTCCATTCTGGGTTTCAGAGAAACCACCAGGTGGTGAACCACCACGGATATGCCCTGATGTTCCAGCCATGTCCAGAGGCGGAGAGCCTCCTGACAAAGGGTCCATGACCTCCCCCCACCGTGTTTGTTGCAGTACCACATGGCGGTGGTGTCTGCAAACACCTGCACCACTTTCCCTTTGACAGAGGGAAGGAATGCCTTCAGTGCCAGTCTGATCGCCCGAAGCTCCAAAAGGTTGATATGAAGACTGGACTCTGCCGGAGACCAGATGCCTCTGATCTCAGCCTCTACAAGGTAGCCGCCCCATCTCAGGAGCGAAGCATCTGTCACCACCGTCAGATCTGGTTGGAGAAGGGAGAGGGGTCTGCCTCCGACCCAATATTGGTTCGTTAGCAACCACTGCAGTTGGTGCGCAGTTCCCTCCAAGATCTTGACGTAGTCGGAAAGAGTCCTCTGATGCTGCGCCCACTGAAACTTCAGGTCCTGCTGCAGAGCCCACACATGCCATGATCCACCAGCAGGATGCAGGAGGCCATGTGGCCATGAGGCCCAGCAGCCTCAGAGTCATTCTCACCGAAATCCGGGATAGAGGCTGAAACATCGGTATCATAGCTCGAATATCCCGGAATCTGCTCGGGAGGATAGGTCCAAAACTGCACTGTGCCCAGAATCGCTCTGATGAAAGGGAGCATCTGAGAGGGAGTCAGGTGTGACTTTGGCACGTTGATAGTGAACCCCAGTGAGTGCAGGAGGTATGCCGTAGTCTGGAGGTGGGAGACTACAGCCTGGGGCGAGCCCACCTTCAACAGCCAGTCGTCGAGAAAGGGGAAGACTGGTACCCCTGATCTGCGCAGATAAGCTGCGACCACAGATATCACTTTTGTGAACACCAGAGGGGCACTGGTAAGGCCAAAGGGGAGCACTTTTCCCACAGTGAACCGTAAGTAACGTCAGTGGGCAGGCAGGACGGGGATATGGAAATAAGTATCCTGCAAGTCCAACTCTACCATCCACCTTCCTGGGTCAAGGGCAGAAAGGACCTGGGACAAAGTGAGGATTTTGAACGTCTCCTTCCGGAGGAAGAAGTTGAGGGTCTGGAGGTATAGGATAAGACGTAGGCCTTTGTCCTTTTTGGGCACCAGAAAGTAGCTGGAATAACAACCACGTCCTACTTCTGGCACAGGGACCCTTCTCTACGGCCCCCTTGGCCAAAAAAGCCTAACTTCCTTGCGGAGAAGCGCCAAATGATCCTCTGACATACGGTCGTAGGAGGGTGGCATGGAAGGAGGGGAAGTCTCAAAGGGGAGGGAGTAGACCCTTCGGAGTAATTGCAAAACCCACCTGTCCGACGTGATGGACTGCCAGTGGAGGAGGTGAGGGTGAACCCTGCATCAGACTGGTCGATGACGAGCCTGAAACGTCGACTAGGAGGGCTTGGAGGCAGTGGCAGAGGGGGAAAGGGTGGACTGGCCCAACTGCTGGCTCCCTGACCCACAAAGACACTAGGTCCCACGCCACGCAGAGGCTGGACAGCTTGCATGACTCAGTGGCTGGGATGGACAGGACGTGGCTGGGCGCTTCTTCCGTAGCCACTAAAGGCAGACTGAGGGGGACGGACGGCAGCTGTGACGCCCAAGGATCTGGCCGTAGCTCGAGACTCCGTGAAGCGCTCAAGAGCAGAGTCTGCCTTGTTGCCGAAAAGGCAAGTGCCATCAAGTGCCAGTTGTAGCGTCGTAATGCTACACACAAGGCAACCGTTCTGCCCAGTGAGTCAGTAGTGTCCAGTCCACAACGAATGGTGAATTTTGCTGCATCTCTCCCGTCGGCAACTGCCTGGGAGAGAACGGTCCGGGCCTCCTCTGGCACGGAGGCAGCATCTGCGCAACAGTGTCCCAGATGGTATGAGAGTATCGGCCCAAGAGGCAAGCGGTATTCACTGACTGCAACGCCAAGCTGGAGGAAGAAAACCACCTCTTCCCAAGATGGTCCAGCTTCTTGGATTCCCTATAGGGGGTGCAGAAGCGCCTTTGAAGCTCCCAGGGGAAGGATGTTGCGTAAGGACCGCTGGGTTGCCCGGAGCGGGCGATGGCGGCAGGCGATTGCCCTGTACACAGGAGCCCCTGTACTGGGCTTGGAACAAGTGTCCAGAAGGACATCAGTGAGGGATTCATTAAAGGGCAAAAGAGGTTCAGAGGTAGAAGCTACAGGCTGAAGCACCTCTGTCAGGAGGTTAGTCAAGACTGCCACCAAAAGGAGCTCGAGGCCACGGACCTCGGCTGCCTTTCTCACCACCACTGCGTAGGAAGCCCCCCTCCTTCGTAGACACGGTAGGGGAAAAAGCAAGCCAGTGTCACAGGAAGTGTCCGACCCACTGGCCTCACCCAGGTCCATCCACCAGTCCATGGTGTCTTCAAGCTGGTCTGTTAAAGGGTCCAGCTGCCTCTCCCAGTCCTCTTCACCACCTCCTGGCACAAAATCAACACCAGGGATGAACAAGGGACAAAAGTCCCTTCCAGTGTCAGACCCGACATCGGTCCAACTCCTGTGTCCACGTCGGGGATGTGGATGTGGTCGAAGTCAACCAGGGGCACGGACGGGGTCGAAGACGGACGGGGTCGAAGACGACCGGGGTCATGGTTGGCGTCACCGGGATCGACGTTAGGGAAGGTCGAGTTGGAACGACCGTCGTCGGTCCGGATCTGATAACGGATCCAAGGGGGCCCTCCGGAGTCCGGGCTGCCTAAAGCGGAGGGGCAGGGCCCCATTAAACGTACGTAATTGGGCAGGAGACGCTTTGGCTCGCACAAAAGTGGGGAGGAGTGGAGCCGTCTTGGAAACAGGCTCCGTGGATGGAGGCCTAGAGGGACGCCGCTCTGTGTCCCGCGTCGGCCAGTGGACTGGGTGAAGTCGAAGAACGCCTATGCTTTTTCACTTCTTCTTGTGCTTACCTGAGCGCCCCGAATATTTCGAATGGGACAAGGAGTGCAGGCTCTGCGACCGTTCTCGGGACCTTCCTCTCGATTGAGAACGGGAGTGGCGCGGAGCCAAGCGCCGGGCCTCCAACAGCTTTCGGGACCTCTCCCGCAAAGCCTTTGGATTCATGGTCGCACTCAAAGCACTAGAGGCACACGAGGTGCGGATCAGTCACGGATATCATCCGATGACAGGAACCGCAGGGCTTGAATACGATCATCTGTTGTGACATCTTGATGACACCAGGAGGCCAAGGCTCAGGAAAAATCCCGACAAAAGTCGAAAAAAGGTTAGCCAAAAGATGACTAAGGGGTAGCCCTCTCCAGATCTGCGCTTAGGCTGGTGCGGAAAAAGAAAGAATGGACGTCAGTGCGCCCGGGCAGAGTCTATGAAGGTCCTGCAACGTTATTCCGGCACGCCCGACGACAGGCGCAGAGCTGACCGACGCCACCTACCGATGCGCAGGGGTACTGCTAATGCAAAATCTCTGGATCCAGACTGATGCCTGGGGGAAATTCTAAGGTTAAGGAATCTACAACTAGAAGTATGTATGTGTATATATACATATATATATATATATGAAGAAACTCGCATCCACTTCTGATACTCCTCCAGAAAAACGAGCGTGGACCCAACGGTTAGTGCAAATTTCTTAGTTTATTGCCACCAGATTGTCCGCCATGACGCGTTTCGGCCGATCAACGGCCTTGATCACATGACATATATATCCTATAAGAGGATACAAATGGGGCGATTAAATTTAGTCTTCATTTTGAAAAGTACACAAACAGGAAATTCATGCAATTAATAAAAAGATAACTATAGAAAGTCTTCCACAAACCTTTATTTAAAAGGAAAGTGAATATGAGACATTGTTAACCAATAGGCTGCCATTCAAGAATAACACAGAAAACTGGCACTGTGCCTTTAAAAACTTCACAGTACCCCCTGTATTCCATTACGCCTCACAGGTGAAAGTCAGGTCAGGTCATTTTTATGGAAATTAGGAATCCTGGGAACAGAACTAGTTGAGTTCTGCAATAGTTTCCATCTGGGGAGGTGTGTCGCTTAAGATTTTGATGAGGATTCCCCTGGAAAACAACTAGGATTAAAGGTAAGCATTTTTTTTCTTCTCTTGCAGGGAATCTTCATCATAAGCACTAAATAGAACAGCAAGTCCATCCCACAAAGCACGGACTAGAAAACATGAGCAGCTCCAACAATTAACCAAAAAGATTCCTCGAAGAAGCCTGTCCTACCCGAGTATCTGCTTTAGCACCTGAATCCAGACACTAATGCCTAATAAAAGGTACAAGCCGATTTCCATGTAGCAGCTTTACAAATGTCAGAAACAGGCACATTCGTTAATAGAGCTGCAGTCGCAGCTTTTCCCCTTGTAGACTGTGCCCTAGGCCTAGCAGGTAAGGATTTTTTAGCTAGCTGGTAAGAGAAGAGTATTAACAAAACTATCCATCTATAAATAGTTTGTTTAGAGGATGCAAAACCTTTTCTCATCAGACCATAGTTAACAAGATGGTACCCGACTTCCTTACAATTTTGGTTTTATCCAAGTAGAATTTTAGCACTCTTAATGTCAAGACAGTGTAATGACTTTCAGCTGGATTGGAGGGGTTAGGGAAGAAAGTAGGTAGTGAAATATTCTGGTTAATGAGGTCTGAAACTACCTTTGGAGAAAAACTGGGATGAGTTCATCACCACTCTATTGGAATGAAAAACTGTGTACGGCTCTTCAGAACATAGGGCTTGAATTTCACTTAACCTACGGGTTGAAGTGATGGCAACAAAAAAAAAAAACACTTTCCATATGAGATGCTGCAAAGAGGCTTTATGTATTGGTTCAAATGGAGATAATATGGAGAGGGTGCCCTAACTGGAGGGATCACCTTTTTAAGTCCTTCCAAGAAATCTTTGAACACTGGAATTCTGAAGAACGATATCTCTGAAGGAGATTTCCTATAGGTCTTAATGGCCGCAAGATGTACCTTAATGGAGCAGCCCAGATTTAGCAAAATGGAGAAGATACGGAATGATCACATCCTCTTGGCACAAAATTGTGTTCATTTTGTGTACACCATAAATAAACCCTTTTCCATTTGAAAGAAAGCATATGATCTTCTAGTTCAAAGTCTTTTAGCCTCTCTTAAAATGTCCATGCACTCTTTAGAAAGGCCTAAATGTCAATATTGGATGAATTCATGAGCCATGCTGTCAAGTTCAGTGATGGAAGGTTACCCAAGTTCAGTGATGGAAGGTTAGAATGTATTATCTGTCCTACGAACTTGTACAGGAGTTCCTGCATGCACAGCAACCTCTTGTGTGACCTCTCTGACAGATGTAGGTGGTCTGTGAACCACCACTGGTGAGGCCATTCTGGTGCCATCAGTATCATTCTAGTAGTGGATTTGTATAGTTTGACAATCCCTGTGGGAATGAGAGGTGGAAATGCGTAGAGAAATTTCCCTTACCAACTTATCAAAAAGGCACTGTGGTTGGACGACCTGGACATGTAGTCGTTGCATTTTTTGTTGTTTCCATCTGCAATAAGGTCTATTTGAGGGTACCCCCATTTGTGAAAAATGTCTTGCAAGACCGCGTCGCCTAGAATCAAATCGTGATTTTCTTGGAAGTGTCGACAGAGAGAATCTGCTTGGATATTTTGAACCCTTGGTAGATGAATGGCTGTTATCATTAAGTACCTGGCTATTAACCATTTCCAAATGGCTTCAACCTCCAGTGACAGAGGACAAGAGTAGGTCCCTCCCTGTTCAGGTAAGCACAGTTGTCGTGATGTCAGTTTGAACAAGAAGAGAGTTTGTTGCTATTGCAGGACAGAAAGATTTTAGAGCAGTTTAAACTGCTCTCAGTTCCAGCATACTGATGAGATAAGTCTGTATTGTCTAATCAAATCTCCGAGAGTCTGAAGTGAACCCATGTGACCATCCCATCCCTGAAGAGAAGCATCTGTGATGGATGACTGAGTTGTTAGGTCCTGATGGAATGGTACCCCCACCAGAGATTCTTCCGCTGAGACCACCTTGGGAGAGACTGACTTGCAGCCTGCAATAGCCTGTCTTCCCAGAGGTTGGAAAGTTGATTCCACTGAACTTCCAGGTATTGCTGCAGAGGTCTCATGTGCAACCTTGCATGAGAAACTACGAAGATGCAACAGACCATCAACCCCAGTAGAGAAGCAATCTGCCTCGGAAATGAATGGCGAGTCTGTAGAAGACTGCAGCATTTCAGAATGATTGATGACAGTCTCTCCTCCGAAGGACATGTTTGTGCGGATTGTGTGTCCAGTGTAGCTCCCAGGTAGTGAAATCTTTGTACTGGGCATACTGTAGACTTTTTGAAGTTAACACGGAGGCCTAGATTGGTTAGTGTCTTGACACAAATTTGATAATGTTCCTTTGTATACAATGGTGAGGAACTATCAGCCAATCATGTAGGTAAGGATAGACAAAGATTTTTTGTTTCCTTAAGAATGGTGCGACCATGGCCATAGATTTTGCGAAGGTTTGTGGGGTGTTTTTATGCCGAATGGCATTACTTTGCACTAAGTGTCACGGTCCCACTTTAAAATGGAGAAACGTCCGAAGTTTCACAGAAATTGGTATGTGGAAATATGCACCTTGAAGATCTATTTAACACATCCAGTTTCCTTAATGTAATTGTTGATAGATCTGGTGATGGGCACGGCATTCTGAACTTTTCTCTTCGTATGTATTTGTTTAGCACCCTCAAATCTAAGATGAGAACTTTTGATTTGGGTCTTTATTTTTAAGCAGAAAGTAACGGGAATAAATTCCCAATCCCCTTTGGTGATACGGAACCTCCTCTATGCCCGCTTTCAGCAACAGAACTCTTTACTTCCGACTAAGTGGGCTTGCTGATACTGTGATGTTTTTACCGAAGGAACAGTAGGAGGAGGGGACTTAAAGCAAAGAGAACAACCATTCTGAAGAATATTCAAGACCTAGCTGTCTTTTGAAATTAAATGCCACTCTTCCAAGGGATTGGCGCTGCTCCTCCCTTCCCCCCCAATTCTCACCCCTCTATTTTGGTATAAACATCTATTCCAAATTTAAGCCAAAGGGAAGCACTTAAATTAGAAGTGTACTTCATTCACGACAAAGCTTAGGAATTGCTTGTTCCTTCGATTAATAGGATGTGTAAGTAGGCACCTTCACGTCTATCACTGTCATGTAATCTTTACGTGGGACTGGGATGATTTCCGGTACAGAGGTAATTTTGAATTTTTGTGTCATTATGAAATTGTTTAGGAATTGGCGGTCTAGAATTGATTGGAGTGACTGGTCTGGTTTTGAGACCAGGAAGGAAGTGGAGTACTTTCCCCATTCAATGTCTGTGTGGGGAAACGTTTCTACTGCCTCTTTCTGTAGAATGAGTTCTACTTTGCGTTGAAGGCAGGCTTTTTCCTCCATGTGTGTTCTGTTTTTTTGGTTGTGTAGCTGGTGGTGTACTTAGCAGCTCTATGCAGTAGCCATGCTATATGATGTTTAAGACCCATTTGTCTTATGTGACTTTCTCCCATTTCTGGAGGAAGTCTTATTCTGGCCCCTAATGGTGTCACATGTTGGAGGCATTACTGAGCAGAGTCACTTACTGGAGGAGCTCACTACCCTGGAAGGTTGTCCTCTTCCACTGACTATTTCCCAAAAGGGCTGACACTGTGGTGTCATTGTTGCTATGTGCCTTGGTGCAGAGCTGGCTGCTGGTAAGGTGGCTGTGATGCTGAGCTTTGAAAGCTGTCTCGTCCAGCGGGTCTTGTCATTAGGGTTGCTCCACGTTTTGGTTGACTCTAGAACTGTAGTGCCTACATGGCCTTTGCAATGTCATGGTCTGTTTTTTATCTACTGGAGTATGCTGTCTACAGCAGTTCCGAATAGGTTCCCTCCTGCAATAGGTGCGTTTATGATGTTCGCCTGACCCCCTTTCTAAATTCGGACATGCGCAACCTGGCATGCCTCCACATGGATGTAGCAAAACCAAAGGGAATGATGGACGGAGTGTTGAACATTGCAAGCACTCACCCCCAGTCAACTGATCTGGGTTTAATCCATCATCATTCTTTAGCTCACTCCGCCACCCCAGTTCAGACATGGCCATATGCAAATCAGTCTGACCCTGTGCCTCATGGGAACAGTCCAGCCCGAACTGCCAAGCCATGTCTTCCCTGGACCGGAAACAAGCATCCTGGGACCGGTTTCTGGCTTGCAGCCGTCATCAGCCAGGCTATCTTGAATGCAGTGGCAAAGTGAGCAAGGGACCCACGTCTGGGCATACCCTGCCAATTTAGGGCGAACATAGCAAAACCAATGGGGACTGCCACTGGATTCAAGATAGCCTGGCTGATGACGGCTGTAAGCCAGAAACCGGGCCCAGGATGCTTGTTTCCGGTCCAGGGAAGACATGGCTTGGCAGTTCGGGCTGGACTGTTCCCATGAGGCACAGGGTCAGACTGATTTGCATATGGCCATGTCTGAACTGGGGTGGCGGCGTGAGCTAAAGAATGATGGATTAAACCCAGATCAGTTGACTGGGAGTGAGTGCTTGCAATGTTCAACACTCCGTCCATCATCCCCTTTGGTTTTGCTATGTTCGCCCTAAGTTGGCAGGGTATGCCCAGACGTGGGTCCCTTGCTCACTTTGCCACTGGATTCAAGATAGCCTGGCTGATGACGGCTGTAAGCCAGAAACCGGTCCCAGGATGCTCGTTTCCGGTCCAGGGAAGACATGGCTTGGCAGTTCGGGCTGGACTGTTCCCACGACGCACAGGGTCAGACTGATTTGCATATGGCCATATCTGAACTGGGGTGGCGGAGTGAGCTAAAGAATGATGATGGATTAAACCCAGATCAGTTGACTGGGGGCGAGTGCTTTCAATGTTCAACACTCCATCCATCATCCCCTTTGGTTTTCCTCATGGATGTACCCATTACTAGCTGCCTGTTGGCCTGGTCTGCCACATCAAATGCCAATTTTAAGCAGGTGTTGGCGATTATTCTGCCCTCCTCTACATGCGCAGCTCCTCTTTTCTGGCATTGCTCTAGGAGGTGTTGAAGAGCTCTCCAACCTCTTCCCAGAGACTGTGGGCATAGCAGTTAAGGAGAGCATTTGAATTTGCAATCCTATACTGTGTTGCAGCTCCCCTTTCTACTTTCGCCATACCATCTCCACTCTCTTCCACGGAAGGGTGTTCAGTGGATGCTGGGACATTGGCTCTCTTCCTTGCCATGGCCACAATGATGGAATCTGCCACAACCTTGCCCTTGATGTATACGGGGTCTTTGGATGAGTGCTTATACTACTCAATTTTCTGAGTTACTGCTCTGCATGATGCTGGTTTCCTCAAAGCTTCCCTTCCCTGATCCAGAATTGTGAGTATCAGGAGGTACCGGTTTTGCTCTGGGATGATAGGAGTGTCTCTAGGAGGGAACAGGCATGTGTCCTCTCCTTTTTTCCAACTGTACCCTATACTTATCTGCTGCTCATTTTACGACGGCATTATACACCGCAAAGTCTTGAGGGGTGTGTCGACAGACTCCTCCGGTGAATCTGTTTTGAGGTCTTGCCATTGCTAGTCATCACTTTAATGTCTTGGAAGATATGCTGATCCTTCCTATCCTCCTCATAGAAGAACATCAAAATCCTTTTCTTACAGCACTGAGGCTGCTGGTGGATCGAGCTCACCAAGCCTTTCTTCCTCCCAGCTCTTCTCCTCTGGATTCTTAGAAGGAATCTGGAATTCTCCCACTGAAGCATTGAAATCCTTTTTTTGAAGGATTGCCCCCATTCCTGCCTCGAGATGTCTCTTTCTTAATTTTGAGAGCTCGTTCTTCAGCACCGAGTCTACGCCGCCCTTTTCTTCTAATCCGGCATGCCTACCAAATCTTCCTTAGCTCTCTTTCTGCTGATCGCCTTTCAATGTCAAAGACTTCTCCAAGGGGTGACCACCATTGGTGTCTTTTTCGAGACCCGTGGGGTTCTTTTGATCTTGACTTCCTTTTAGTTGCAGAATGCTTCTTCACCAAAGTAGTATTGTGCTGTTTGTAGTCCGAAGTCTTCAGCTTGGGCCCAGAGTGTTTTTTCAATGTTACCTTGGTATGTTTTTGAGATTCTCACTCTTTGGGCTTCTTTGTCGGCTGGTTTGTTTCGACATTGCCAACCTCTTCTACTTCTGCGTCGGAGCCTACCGAATGGGCCACTTCTGTATCCTCAAATTTGTTCTCCTACTCGCTCAACAGTCCGAGGTCCCTCAGGGACTAGCTCCCTTTCTTGCGTCAGCAGGTTGGTGTGGAGATCCTGCCTCTGCTTCACACTTGCTCTCAAGGTCTGTGGCCTGAATTCGGTGCATGCTTTGCAGCTTTTTGTGTCGTGGTCCCTCGGCAGGCAGAGGCTGGCGAATCTTATAGCTATTAGATACTAGCTAATAGCTACAAGATTTGCCAGGACTGCAGAACAAATGTGAAGATTGAAAATAAAGAACTACTAGTTACAAGTGGACGTTTGCACTTTGGACATTTTATTTTTGGTGCTCCGGGGATCTTTGAATTTTGTTGGAAGCCTTGTCTTTTCGAAGTGTTAGCTAGCGCTTCTTCATGTAGCACCTTTCTAACCGGAGTCATTTCAAATTTCCAGGAACACGCAATTATGCACAACTCTATGACCCTGCCACCTTTTTGTATGTATATTGAAGCCAATCAGCACTGAAGTAAGGGTGAGTGTGATTCAGCTGATGACAAGTGGCCTGAATGTAAACTCTAATAAGCCCAAAGTTGATTGCTGCATGCCAAATAAGTAAAGCAGCTGCTTACCTGCAACTACAGTCCTCAAGTATATGTTTCTTTCATAGATTTATATGCAGACGTACATGAAAGTGCATTTACTCACTATACCCTGAGCTTAAACCTCAGGGTTATAAATTCTGCAAACAATTCTCCTCAAAGACACTCCAGAAAAGTGATGGCAAGATGCTACACTGCCTCATGAGGGACACAGAGTGTTCTTAACATTTCTTCCAAGAAAAGTCACAAACATGATAAGGCAAAGAAGGACAAGCGTACTTTCGGGGAATCTTCCGCAACAGAACCCCTAGCTAGTATGCCTTAAAAGTCTAGTTAACTAACAAATCTGGCAGTAAAATCATTGGTAACCAACAAATTGTGAGTGTGCCTTGTCTCAGTGAGAAAAAGATTAAAGCAATGAAGGCACAGAATCGCTGGTCGGCCACTAGTTCTCAGTGAAACACCTGAAGTAGAAACTGCGCATTGCTACAGGGGACAGAATGGCCACACAATCAATACCGAGCAGCAATAATTTGGTCTGGGGTGGCTAGAGGAGGTGAGACTAGGTAAGTCTCATCACCTATGCCATCTCAGAAAGATTATTCAATACCTCAGCAGGAAAGAGGGTCTTTTGCTTTAAATGCGAATGAGACCATAATCCAAAATTATTATTATTTTTAATAATCAAGTATGTGTGCATGTTGGGTGCAGGATCATCTGCGCCTGACCCTACATCCCCGCTGTTTGCAGATAAATAGTTTGATCCTGCTCACCACAGAAAGCCCAAATCAGTAAAGGTGTGAATATATTACTATAGTCTGCACTGATATCAAGCAGATATACTTAGTTCATGGAACAATACACAGCCAACACACTTTTTCAAGGGGTTAGACTATCAAAACAGAAGCTCACGTACCACAGTAGTGTATCTCTTCTTCAAACGGGGTGTGTATACCCAAGCATTCACTGGATCATCTTATTGTGTTGTGCCATTTAATATACATTATGCAAATGTTTAAAATGCCATTACTTTTGTACAGTACATTTTTGCTATTTTACTCGAGAAACCCCACTTGGGTTCTCATCTTCTTTCAAAGACGTTTATTGAAGATTTCAGCAATTATTGCAATAGAAACACCAATTAAATGCAAAACCTGGACACAATAGGGTAATTTCCTGCTGCTAAGTCTAGCACTAGTGCTGCAGGACAGGGATGACAACAGATCATTGATAGATTAAAAAATGTGTCTCGTCCAACACCCCACTTACCTTGTTGTAGATATAACAGTTTGTAAACATGGTATTGTAATCATGGATACACTCCTGTGCATTCCAGTAGAAATTGTTCTCCAGGCGCTTCTTTATTGTTCCCATATCCATTGGTGTTTTAATAATTTTATAATAATCCTAAAAGAATCAAAGAAACAGGCATCAGTGGTACGAAAGCGTACAGTTAAAAGTTCATGCCTTTTTCTGCCAACAGCTTGCAATATATCAATACAGAATGTCCCACCATCTCGGCCACATGTTTAGCAGTCAAGCTCCTGCTTATGAGGTTGGTTAAATTTACTTAAATCACAAGCATAGTTTTTTCTAAAAACAGTCAAGAGCGCAGCATCTGCATGTGGTAGGAATACAGGTGTATTTCAAATTAAGCTATTCTTCAAATGTTGTATTTTACACTAAGGCAAACAGGCTCAAAAGATGTTTTTTTCCCGTTCCCTCTCCTGTGAGAGACTGATACTGATCCTAACCCTTCTTTCCTTTTACGCTCTGTGCTCAAACATATCAACACAGAAAATAAATAATTCCAGCTGTGCTCAAGCAAACAAGAAAATACGGGATAATTAAAGTGACTCTACAGTCCTGAATCAAACCTTGCAGCTTCTTCATAAATTATAGCAGAGGCATTAAGATATGCCCACAAAAGATACTCTGCGCACAGCCTCCCATTCTCTTAGGGTGACACATTCTCACACAGCTTAACATTAACATTGAAGGCAATACTTATACCACGCCAAGCAGTACACCTATGACACCAGCATATGCGCTTCTACAGCAGTGCCCATGCACTGCTACACCTCACAACCAGTAAATGTCATCATGCTACAAGGAAGGACTTCAGCAAAGTTCAACAAGAATTCATATTGAGGTCATCCGGAAGTTGTGTGTGATGACAGCTTTGTGGACCTAGGAAAAACACTGTAGGTTTACTGGGAGAAAGGCTTTCAGTTTCCATCGAAGGAGGGCCTGAGGGATGCAGTGTGTTCACCTGTACACCTTTCACCGATACAATGAACCATGAATATAATAAACATGTTCAATACCCACCGACATCTCCAAGGCAGCCAGATGAGAGAGAAAATGCCCTCCCTCACGGATATACACAATAGATGTGTTTTATAAAAAATTCATAGAGCCTTTGTGAAGGAGAGAAGAGGGTCAAACAACTAAACCCTGAGAAGTTCATAGTTAAGCACATTTGATGTATTTATCTGAAGTACATAATGGCATTTGTATAACCTTAGAGCACCAATGTGAAACGAATGATTAGGTAACAGAGTTTGCATTTAAAAGTGCACTCAAGGGGGCCTGGCCAAGATGGCGGCGAGGTAGGACGCGCCGGCTCTAGGCTCCTGCCCGTCGTCTGCATTAACAGCGTTCCCTGACAAGTGTTTGCCCAGCACCGGACCAGCGGAACACCGCGTCGCCACCTGGAGAACTGCCAGCACCGGGAGACGCTCGGGGGAGCCGGAGACCCGCGGCGCCCCGCTACGTTACGGCTGATCCCCGGACGGGGCCTGCAAGCTAACACTCGCTTGAAAGTGGGCCGCGCGGAGCGGGACCCACCTGGTGGCTCTTCCGAGGCTCGCGCCCTGGGATCTCGACCCCCGTTGGTCACCGCATCGGTGGGCCTTGGCACTGGTTGCGGGGGCGGAAAGCGGAGGGTGCGATCCTCCTTCACAGGACCTGCCTGCCTCCCGGCCTCCCGTTCCTGTCACGCCCGGCGGCCAGGTGAGGCCTCGGGCTGTAGTTGCGGCCTGCCCCGCGCTCCCGCGCCTCCTGCTGCGGCGCCTGTGAATCAGCGCGGCTAACCCTGGGCTGCATCCGGGACACCAAGACCCTCTGCATTGCCTGGCCCGTGACGTGGTGTCCCGTGGACCCATAGGGCCCGGAGTATTCGGTGGTCTGGAAGGGTCTGCCCCTGGACCTGGGCCTTCCCACGCCTGTGGCCTGCGCACTACATTGGGCAACAAGGTGAGGCCGGTGCTCTCTGGCTGAGTGAGGGGCCTGTACCCGCCGCATTGCCTGGACTTCTGGACCCCCAGGGGCCCGGGATGCCTCCCCCGTTGGTTCCCCGCGTCCGATCGACAAGGCCTGCTGCGCACCTAGAAGACGTCCCTCCCGCAGGCACCACCGCTGGGTGGGGGCGAGCGTGGCCGCCATTAGAGGCGGACACCGAGAGAGGGCCGCGGTGGCCCGCAGAGGCGGCCCAGCTAGGACTGGGTGCGGCTTGTGGGATCGCCGCTGCCCCAGCTTGCCCTCCTCGACGCGGAGCAGCACTTGGACCAGCAAGCAAGCAGACGCTATCCGATGGGTCCGGATCGATGGGTGGCAGCCCTCTGGAGGAGTGACGGGACGACCACGGCATTGGCAGGTACAGGGGTGCGAGGGCTCGACACGGGACACGCCTGCTAACACGATATGAGCGTGCCCCCCCGGGACTATTACACCAGCCCCGACGTGGCTCTCCGCTCGCCTGCGCACACCCTCCTAGGGACCGGGGATACCCCGACTGCGGCCTAATCTGAAACGAGGGTTGGTCACTCTGCACTCTCGTCGCACATGAGCCTGCCCCACACCCCGACATTCTGAGGTGCCCTGCTTCACGTCGTCGCCTACAGAGGGTCCGCACACGCCTTCCCGCCTCACAGCGCCGCAGCAGTGGAGGCGGCTGATCAGCCGGGCCTGGTTCGGACGCCTGGACGTGCTCCCCAGTTGTGACCATCCACATAGCGCCCAGAGCTCCTGAGCCGAATCAGCACAGTTACCCTTCTGTTCCCCCGCACCATTTGCTGCTCACCAGCCCAGACATATCCGAATCACCCCCAACTCGTCTCACAAACCTTGGGGTCAGTCGGGGTCTGGAATATGTCCACAACGAGGGCGAAATAAGAAAAGTCGCTCAAGGACATTTTCGCGCGCCAACAGCTTGCTTCCACAATGGCGCACTCCGCCCGGGGGGACTCGCCACCTATGACACCCGGAGGCTCGGGTGAGGAACCTATAACCCGGGCGTTTCTGGAGTCTCTCTTTCTCACCCTGCGGGAGGATCTCCAGACGCTGAAAAAGGACCTCACCTCCGAGATCAAAGACATTCGCAGAGAGGTAGATGGCATTGGAGAGAGGGTTGCTGCCCTGGAGGACGGCGGAGACACCAGAGACACGGAGCTGTACACGCTCCAGCAGGAGGTGATCAGGCTCCAAGATCAACACCTCGATTTGCAGATCCATTTGGAAGACTTGGAGAACCGCTCCCGGAGGCACAACATCCGCATCCGGGGAGTGAAAGCCACAGCAGATACCGATGACCTTTTCACTTTCTCCAGGGAGTTATTCAACCACATCCTCGGTGCCCCACCTGACGCGGTCATCAAATTGGACGGAGCACACAGAGTTGGTCCCCCACGAACGAGTAACGCCCCGCCTGCAGACATCCTCGTCTGCGTACATGACTTCAGGACTAAGGAGGAGATCATCAACAAGGCTAGAGCTCTGCACCCAATTTCGTTCAAAGGTCAGTCTCCGGTGCTCTTTCAGGACCTAGCTCTCATTACTCTCCATCGGAGAAGACAGTTTCGACCTGTCACGGACCATCTCCGTCAGCAGGGTGTCTCCTACTCCTGGGGCCACCCATTCCGCCTCATCTTCAGACATAACGGCAAGCTGGTGCAGATGCGCTCCCTCACTGAAGCAGGTCAGTTGCTGGGAATCTCGATACCCCCAGAGGATGAGCGTCAAGGTATAGCCCCCGATCGGGAGGTCTCCCCCATCAGGCTGGCAGAGGCGCAGGCGACTAGTCCGGAGGCCTGACAAATCCGAGATTGCCAAGGGTCTACAGGCGGCCCTTGAGTCCACAGTGGAGGCTTTCGCGCAAAACGCTCCAGAGAACACTTGAATCGGTCGGATGACCTTGCTTTTCCATATTGCTTCTGGGGCGGGCGGGAGCTTTGACACTTGGCCACACCATGGACCCCATATTGACTTTTCCCCGGTCATCCTGGGATGACGGACTTATTCTCTTGACTCTGTTTTGCTTTTGTAGTTTTGCATTTGATTCCTTGTTTGGGGTCATTTGTCTGTTTTTGGGGTCCCTCGTCCACCCATTCTTCCCATCGCTTAGCTGCTTACCGGAGTTTTATACCTCAGTATACGCGTACACATGCTACAACCCCAACGGGGATCCCCGAGCCTGGTTATCGCGGCCTTAGACCTACACACCCGTAGATGCCGTCCACCACTCTTAAAATTCTCACCCTGAATGTGCGGGGACTTAACAACCCTGTCAAAAGCAGAGCGGTCCTTTCATATCTTGACAACGCCAAAGCTGATATTTGCCTCCTACAAGAGACGCATCTCCTAGCGAAAGACTGTCACTTCCTAAAATCCTGCATGTTCCCAACCCAGATGTTCTCATCCGGTCCTACTAAATCTGCTGGCGTAGCTATTCTGGTCTCCCGCACGTTCCAGGGTAAAGTCCTTTAGAAAGTGGCCGAAATCAAAGGGAGGCTCCTCACCTATCAATTCATTTTGGGAGGCTTGACGTTCACCCTCGGGTCGGTGTATGGCCCCAATGAGGGACAAGAGAAGTTCCTACACACTGCACTCACCGAGGCCACGGCGACAGCTGACCGCCGAATATTGTTGGGGGGGAGACTTGAACCTAGTATTGGACAACATTTTAGACAGATCATGCCAGCGCACGGGTCAGACGGGGGCGCCCTCTGCGGCAGGACTAGCGTGACTGCAGGAATTAGGCCTCAGCGATCTTTGGCGCTGCTCCCACCCACAAAGCCGTGAATATTCCTTTTACTCAAATGCGCACAAAACATACGCTAGGCTAGACTACCTCTTGGGTTCATCGCCTCTCCACGCACTCATGACTGACGTTGAGATTGGGGTTGCCTCCCTGTCGGACCATGCCCCAGTACTGGCAACCTTCACACTCCCGCCTTTGCAGCGCCCCTCGCGCCTATGGCGCCTCCGCGACGCTCTCCTACACCGCGCAGATGTCGTAGAGCAGATACAGCGCGCCATTAAGGACTACCTCTCACATAATGCTAACCAAGACACTTCCCTCTCGACACAGTGGGCGGCTCTTAAAGCGGTCATCGGTGGGGAATTTGTGGCCATATCCACGGCTGACAACGTGAAGCGCAGGCGCAAGAGGGACGATCTCACCCAAAAGACGAAGGAGCTAGAGCAGATGCACCAGCGGACAGGGGCACCTAGGGTATGGCGTCAACTACGGGCTATGCGACACCAACTCGTTGCGCTAGATCAGGACAAAGCGGAGTTTGCGGCCCTTCGATTGCGCCACTCGTACTACACCGGGGGGGATAGATGCAGCCGCCTCCTTGCCCACAAACTTTGGGAAGCCAGGTAGAGACAAGGGGTTCAAGAAATCGATCGGGGAGACGGTAGACGGGTAACGGACGACGCCGAGATTGCTGAGGCCTTTCGCGATTTCTACGCACAACTCTATACAAGCCTGCCGCTGGACAATGCTGCTGGCGCTGCTTACCTTGCGGAGGCCGATCTGCCCACCTTAACCCAAGCACAGGCAGACCACTTAGAGAGGGAAATCAGACTAGATGAGGTTATAGCAGCCATCTCGCACCTTAAACGAGCTAAATCCACTGGCCCCGACGGCTACTCTGCTGCCTTTTATAAAACTTTCTGCGCCCTCGTTGCCCCACTCTTGACTAAGCTTTTTAATTCCTTCGCCCAACCGGGAGCGATCCCTGAGGACATGCTCGAAGCTTCCATTGTGGTTATCCCAAAACCGGGGCGAGACAAGACTGCCTGTGGAGCGTATCAGCCTATATCACTCTTGAATGTTGACATTAAACTGTACACCGGAATTTTAGCGGCCCGCCTAGCGCCATATATGCCGGAGCTGATAGACCCGGATCAGGCAGGCTTTATCCCCCATCGCCATACAAGCGACAACACCAAACGGGCCCTGCATCTCATCGAGAAGGCCTCCCGGACGTCGGGGGAGTACATGCTGCTCGCGATCGATGTCGAGAAGGCCTTCGATAGGGTCCACTGGCCCTACCTGGAGCAGGTGCTCGCCTGAGCGGGGCTGGGCGGCAAACTAAGAACACACATCTTAAATTGCTACTGTTTCCCCACGGCCATGGTCCGTGTGAACGGCCATACATCGTCCCGATTCCAGATTGGCAGAGGCACTCGGCAGGGGTGTCCCCTTTCACCCCTACTTTTCGCACTCTATATGGAGCCTCTGGCTCAATGATTCAGACAGCACCCGTTAATAACGGATCAAATTCGGGAGTGATGTCCATACTATCAGTTTGTACGCGGTTGATGTATTGATCTCACTATCCAACCCGGTCCCGGCATTGAGAGCCTGTTTCCTGGAGCTGTACAACTTCGAGCAGGCCTCGAGGTTTAAAGTTAATATGGAAAAGTCCGTGGCGCTGGATCTCTCCCTGTCGCCTCCTACTCGGGCGTGTCTTCAGAAACAGCCCCCGGTTCAGTGTATGGACGGCTGAGTCACCTACCTGGGTATCCAGCTGGCCGCTTCCATTCCGGCTACAGCTGCTATAAACTACGCTCAACTGCGTTCACGTATTCGCAAAGAATTGCGCCAATGGAAACACTACCCGCTGTCCTTGCTCGGTAGGTTGGCGGCCACCAGAATGACTATATTACCTCAGATCTTATACGTATTCCAAACCCTGCCCATCCGCTGGCTGGATTCGGCAAACCCAATCCGAGTTGGCGCAATTCATATGGCACGGCCACAAACCCCGACTGAAGCATGATATAGCAGTCCTCCCACCTGAGGAAGGCTGTCTCGGGGTTCCCGATCTCCAGCTTTACTTCCTGGCAGCACAGATGCGTTATCTGGTTTAGTGGAATCGGCTGGAATCGGAGAAACATTGGCTATTTCAAGACCGCGCGGTGGCCGCCACGCCACTTCAGAGGGTTCCATTCCTTCGAAGGGCACATAGGCCACCCAATCTCTATGCGTCCTATATTACCAGGGTGTCTTTGAAGGCGTGGGATCGTACCAACATTAAACAAACTGACTACCTTCCCTTCCCCGCTTACTCCAATATTTGATAATCCCGACTTCCAACCGGGTATGGGCGAGGCAGCGTGTGCCCGTTGGCGCTCTTCCGCATGTCGGTCTCTGGGTCATCTCTTCGATGTCGACAGGATCATAGCGTTTCAACAGGTCAAATCGGAATATGGGATCCCTGAAACCGAGCGACTACGGTACCTTCAGATTCGACACTGGGCACTACACCCACAAATAAAACCACATGCTCATCGACACCTCTCCACATATGAAAAATGGCTTCTCACTCGCACATCGGATAGGAAGCTCGTCTCAGATTTGTATAAAATGCTACTAGCCAGGAACACGCACACATACAGCGCTAGTCGGGCCCACTGGGAACGCGACTTGGGTAGGTCACTCAGTCATAAAGAATGGGAGGGGGTGTACTATAGGGCCCGCCACTCAGCCTACCATACCAGCCTGACCGAGACAATGACGAAACTAGCCACTTATTGGTATTACACACCTGCGTGCATTCACTCAGCGGACCCGCGACAGAGCGCTGACGCTGGCGTGGATGTGGAAAACTTGGTACACTGGTACACCTTCTCTGGGACTGTGAACATTTACAAACTTGCTGGTCTCAGGTCCTCGATGAGGTAGACAAACATCTGGACACCCAAATACCGCGGTTTCCCGCATATGTCCTGCTAGGCCTCCCGAACCCACTGACATACCCACTTAAATCCCACAGAGGCCGCATAATTGCAATCGCGCTCTAGGCTCAGCGGCACAGAATATCCTAATCCACTGGCGCACTACCCAGACGCCCACATTCTCCGGTTGGCTGCAGCGCCTGTGGCATGTACTGGGAATGGAGAAGATGTCTCTTACACTGGCCGGGAAGGGCTCCGCTTTCGGAGAGCTCTGGCAACCATTTTTGTCCCTTCTCACCTCCGAATTTCGAGAACTCACCTGCCCTAGGCATTTACGACTCCTGCGTCTCTCTGATCAGCAGCTGACAGCGCCTTAATTCCATACCCACTCGCTGAATCTCCGCTAGCTCCCACAACTTTCATTACCCCGGTGGACGAGGGAAGGGGAGGGGGTGGGGGGGGGGGAATAGAGAAAGTTTCATTTCTAGGTCCTGGTGTTTGGTTGGTTTGTTCCGATTCTTCCACTTCAGTATGCTAGCTACTCAGGGCCTCCACTGCCCTTGCTACTTTGTATGCCTTGAATATCGGACAAGTTGTTTGTTGATAAAATCTCAATAAAAGATTTAAACCATAAAAGTGCACTCAAAAAGATGGCTGAACTGCGGAATAATTGACACTCCCCTCCCAGTACTCCCTCCTCGCCCATCCCATCAACATCAGAATGGGCTTTCGGCCAATCCAATGAAAGTATGCCGGACTTTTGATAGCGTGTGATAACTAACGACAATCTATCTCTGCAGCTATGTTTGGTTTGTTGCATGAGTTATAAGGAGTGCCCATCAACTTGATATTGATTTAGCGGGGAGGACCTCCTAATCAGGGGAGACACTTTCCGAAGAACTTGCAACAAATCTTTAAGCACGAAAATTGTGAAAAAGATGCCCAAAGCAGGCACTTCGTGTGAGCATCGATGACCGCGAAATGCACAGTAATAGAAGAGAATTGAAGGCTAGAACACTGCCAAATAAAAAAGAAAACCAAAGTATCTGCTTTTTTCTTGGAACATCCTCGGGTCACCTTGAAGCTGAAGGCACAATATGTAGAACTGCTTCTACTTGAACCATACGAAGTTTGCATTGACTCTGCAAGGATGATCATGCAAACATCTGGTTAAGTTGAGGTGGCAATGCTGCGGGTAGTCTTGGTCCAGGAGGTCAACCTCATCAAACTGCACACAGACTGAGGAACTGGACAGACCTTTTGAGGCGAAAACATGGCTTGTGCAGAAACCTCCTGTGCGAAGAGACCGATGGAGCTGGCTCAGATAACACCACTGCCTAGCCTAGTATTGGTCAAACACAGAAATTTTGCACTACATCATCTTAACAAGCACATTCAGAAATAGGGAGGCTGGAGGAAAAGTGGATGTAAAGGACTTCAACTAATCAAGTTAATGGGTAGTGTCTCACAGACCCGTAACCTGAAGGTAAAGGTGCAACATTTTGCATTCCTTGCTGAACCAAAGACGTCCATATAAAAGGGAGGGGGCCAAGACGGAAAAATGGCATGTTCTCTGAGAATGTTCCTGCTGAAGTCATTCACGTTTCTTGGACGATGTACCACAGTCAGAAAAGTTTCTCACCAAAGCGGACTTCTCTATGAAATGCGGTTGAGAGTACCTTTGGTCTGGTTCCTACTCCATTTTAAGGTAATGCATCGTTGAACTGTCTGTAAAAGGACAGAGAAAGCTGAAATCAAAGGGAGAATTTATTTCAGATTTAGGCAGAATCCACTCTAGTATGTTGATGTGGTAATACTCTTCTGGTAGAAAACTTCTGCCTCCATTAGTGAGACTCCCCACGTGGGCTGCCCAACTAGGCATTTCTTAGAATTATAAATGCAGCTGGAGATTTCAAGAATGGAATCCCTGCAGCATTTATGATCTCTTGCTCCATCACGAAGGAGACTGAATGACGTTGCTGGACTTGCATCTGGGACCATTGATGTTCCAGGCACTCCAAAATTGGTTGCATATGCAGTGTGGAACTTGGGACAAGGAAAATGCATGAGACAATGCGGCCCAGGAGTGAGGAAATCTGCATGACTAATACTGCTTCTGTCATCTTCAGAGAAATTTTAAATACATAAAGGGCAGCCTTTCCTCCAATGAAAGACATCTGCCAAATTTTTGTCCAGTGGCTCACAGGTACTGAATTTGTTCGACTGGCATGGGGATGAATTGATCTGCATATAGCTAAATCAAAAAGAAGCTGCAGGATCGCCAGATCGTGTAACGTTATACCACAGAACAGGAATTCACTAGTCATTCGTTCAAGAACAATGAGACAAAAATGCCCTGCAAACCTCAGAATAGCTTCTACTATTGCTATGCTACTGGTGAAAAGTCTTGTTATAAGCAGATTGGGAGCAAACGGAACTGCTAGCAAAAAGTCCCTCTCTAGAACCGTAGGAATTTACCATGGGTCATGCAAATGTGCATGTGCAAAGAAGCGTCCAGCAAATCTATGCACACCCCATCCAATATCCAGGTCGAAGATGGGGGACATATGAAGTCGAGCTGACATGCAAAACTTCATAGCAAACACAATAAGATGATGGACGGAGCGTAGAAACTTTTCACTCACCCCCAGTCACTATTAAATCTGGGTTAAATCCATCATCGTTATTTAGCTCACTTTGCCACCCAGTTCCGACCCAGCCATATGCAAATCAGTCTAGACCCTGCTCCTCATAGGAACAGTCCAGCCCGATCTAATAGTGACTGGGGGTCAAGACTAATTTGCATATGGCTGGGTCTGAACTGGGGTGGCAAAGTGAGCTAAATAACGATGAAGGATTTAACCTAGATCTAACAGTGACTGGGGTCGAGTGTCTGAAAAGTTTCAGCGCTATGCCCATCATCTTATTGTGTTCGCATTGTTCACCATAAGTTGGTAGGGATGTGTGTCCCTTGCTCAATTTGCCCCTGGATTCAAGCTAGCATGGCTGATGAAGGGTGTTGCCCCGAAACCGGTCCCAGGATGCTCGTTTCTGGTCCAGGGAAGACCTGGCTTGGCAGTTCGGGCTGGACTGTTCCCACAAGGAGCAGGGTCAAGGCTGACTTGCCTATGGCTCGGTCTGAAGTGGGGTGGCAAAGTGTGCTAACCAACGATGTTGGATTTAACCCCGATCTAACAGTGACTGGGGGGGGAGTGTCTGAAAAGTTTCAGCACTCCGTCCATCATCTTGGTGTGTTTACAATGCAAAACTTTGTACCCTTGTTGATGCAGAATGGGAAGATGGTCAATATGGGAACTCTTCTTTACTAAAAATGAGAGCATTTATTACCATAATATCTGAGATTTGGGCACCTTTGAGGAACGAAGAGTGGGTAAAAACAAAATCTAATTTTTTTATCCTTTCCTCATAGAACTGAGAATCCATCTGTTATTTGTTACCCCTCCGCCAAGAAGGACAGTGGTTGGAAATGCTACCTGGCCCCCCCCAACCAAACACCAGGATGGAGCAAAACTGGTATTTAATCAAGTGTTCTAGGGACAGTATACATATGCGGAGATATTTATATAAAATGTATTTCAGAGAGAATCTGCTGATGGTTGTTGTGTCACTGCAGGCTTTCCTGCTGAAAAACAAACAGTACTTTGTCAAATTGCAGCTTCAAGCAAAAAGCTACTTGTGCAAATTAGGCTGTGCCGAAATATGATAAACAATAAGTACAGACATTTTCTTTTGGACTAGTATGTATGCATCTGAAATATCCCTGAGGAGTGATCTGGTGGCCTTGGCTGTGTGAATGATGACAAAAGTTAGATGACAGCAGAGGATGTTAAACGGTTCAGAGGACCAATATGGTCCAGAGCCCAGGCTGGGTAAAGCCTTAGACCCTCAATAAGGTAGAACCAGACAGGACCGGATCTGTAGATCTCTTTCAATCATTTTATCAGATATTCCTACCAATAAGTTGCAACTAAAATGTTGGGCCACCAAAGTGAGACCTACATACAAAATAGAGCTTGCAGCTATGAGGCAACGTGTATGCAAACATTAAGTAAAGTACATTAAACAGTGATGGATGCAGATATCTTAAGTATTACAACCAATCATGGGCAGTCCAGCTCAACTTAAAGAGTTTAAACCTGCCCTACCCATGAAGCACATGGAGAAATAAGAAAGCAAGGCCTGCTAAACCAAGAGTCTATCATTTACACAGACATCCACAAGATGGAAGTCGAATGTTACTTCAAAGGGTTCAAACATCACATTTCATATCCATTCAAAAAGTGCCAATTGCCCTTATGCACTACCATGTTGTAGGAAGCTGGCTCTGTATATACTATACCAAAGTAAGGTATAGTGTGCACAGTGTCCAGTGGAACCCCAAAGGTAGGCAGAGGTAAAAGTAGATAGCACCTTACTCTCCATCTGTGGTAGCGTGGGCGAGCAGTAAGACTTTATCAGAGGGTAGTGTTAAGCATTTGTTGTACAGACTTGGGCAAGAAATGATGTCACACACACAAAGACTATACTCAGACCAATTTGTTTGTATCAAAAATATTTAGTTATTTTATTTCTAGAACCAAGCCAAGCCTGGTGCAGGTATGTGAACTAATACTTTGCAAGTTTTTATGCAGTGAATTACAGTCGAATGCAGGTTCAAATGCAGTTGGTTGATTTACAGTTAAGTCAATAGTTCGAAATTACTTTTCAGTTGCTTTACAGATTACTGTGCATGTTACTTTTTAAGTTACTTTAGCTAACCAGTGTGATATGCCTAGATATCACACGGGGACATCTCCTAGACAAAAGGTAAGTAATACAGTTTTTGTATGTTTGCAGTTTTTCAACTTTTCATACAACCCAACTCCACACTTAGAAGATTTTTCAAAGAAAAGCAGTCAATGCAATACTATGGGAGGAAATGGCGTTATCGGTTTACAGGCAAGTACTTTGTTGTGGGAGTTGGTATTCTGGGGTTAGCAAAAAGGGTTCCCCCAGGGTCAAGGATGCACTAGGGCAGCCGGGTGCAGAGTGCTGAGGCCCCATGTTATCCAATGGGGGATAGGGGCCTCCGGTTGGTGGCTGCTCACAAGCAGGCCACAATGTTGTGGGAGCAAAGCTCCTGGACTTAAGCTCAGGGCAAAGGTGGATTCAAATTAGCACACAAAGTGCACCCACAGCGGCAGAGGGGCGGCCAGGTGTAGGGTGCTGTTTTGGCGTCGGGTGCCCTGTTGTTTTCAATGGGGATTCTCCGGTTGCAACAAACACTGCAGGCTCGGGGGCTAAGATCTCCTGAAGGTGACCACCAGTTGGAGAGATAAGTTGGGATGCTGGGACACCGTCGGGTAGGCCACCCAAGGCTGTGGGACGTTGGGTGCAGGGGTGTCTTTAGGCGCCTGGTTTTTCTTACCAGTTCCGGTCGTGGTCAGGGGGATCCTCCAGAAATGGGCTGCAGGAGTCGATTGGAGATTTGAGGCAGGTCAGACATCGCCAGATCTCAGGTCAGGATCGCCGGGGAGACCTCCTCGTGGTGTCGGGCCATTCCAACTCCGGCCGTGGGGGTCGGGTGCAGAGTGGTGCACACTCACGGATTTTGCCGGAGCCAGTCTGTGGGTAATCAAATCCGGTGCTCACGGGAGACAAACTCTTGGTTTGGGAAGGCAGGGGAGGTCCTCCGGGTTCTTGGGGGCTGCTGGCTGCAGGACACACCGGGATTTCGCTGCAGCAGGTTCGAGTTGGGGACAGGCTGGTAGGGCTGGGGCCAAGTCAGTGGGCGTCCTTCTTTTCTTAGTTCAGAACAGCTTCTTTTTCCTTCTGGTCAGTTCTTGTTTGAGGAGGCAAGGTTCAGGGTTGCCCCTAAATACTATATTTAGGAGCGTTACAGGTAGGTAAAGGTCGGAACCAATAGGTCCCTTCATTGGGGTGGGTACACCCTCTATTATGCCACCCTCCAGTGGGAGGGGGGCATATGCCTCTCTCTGGTTGGCAGGGCCCCCCCATCTTGAATATAGCAGGGACTGAGAGTTGTGCTTTACTTCGCCTCCCCCACCTGAGGGGTGGGCTTGGCAAAGGTGGGCACACCTCCCTTTCTCACTTGGTTTTCCTGCTGATTCTCCCGCCCAAAGTGGGGGGTCAGTTGCTGGAAGCAGCAAATGGCTGGGGTAGCTCACAAAGGCGGCAAGTCTTTGAAGCTTCCCCTTCGTGGACCCTGCCCATCCTGGGGGAGAAGGTGTGGCACCTCGTCCCAGGATGTGCATTGTCTCAGACCCCCGAGAGCACCAGGCTCTCGACCCAGGGGTCCAGAAACATGTCTGGTGGTGGCAGCTGGCGAGCAGCCACGACACTAGAGTTAGGTCGTTTTTCAGGGGGCATCTCCAAGATGCACTCCGAGTGCATTTTTCATTAAATCCCACACTGGCATCAGTGTGGGTTTAATGAGCTGAGAAGTTTGATACCAATCTTCCCAGTTAAGCCATTATGGTGCTGTGGAGTTCATAATGACCAACTCCCAACACCATATACTCTTAATGGCATTACTGCATTTACAATGTCTAAGAATTGGTTTAGACACTGTATGGGTACAGGGCTCATGCACCTGTACCCTCACCACTGGTGTAGTGCACCCAACTAGAGGGGTGGCTTACCTATGGCAGGGCAGTGGGTTGCAGGCATGGCAAACAGGGATGTGTGCCGTGTCGACTCTTCACTTTGTTCTGCACCAAATCACGCAGCCTGCAAAAAAAAACAAAAGGGGGGGGGTGTACTTATGGTACCACTTACAGGTGGCCAAAGAGTGCCAATTGGGTTTTGTATCAATGCAGTTTAGGGAAAGAACATAGGCCCTGGGTACCTGGTTGGCAGGAACCCAGGGCACACTCAGTCAAAGCACAGCAACAGTTTGGCAAAAATTAGGGGCGACCATGCAAAAAGAAGGCACTTTCTTACACCTGTCATGGAGAGGCATGCCGCCCAAGTAAACTCTGCTACAAAGATGGACTCCTTCCAAAGTAACACATTTAGAAAGGAGTTCTTACATATGCAAACACAAATTACAAAACTATCAAAATACAGTACTTATCTTGGCTATAAACCAACAGAATGTGTGTGGTGCTCTAAACCTCTGTCTCTGGTGGAGACAAAAACCAAAGCAGTGCAAAGCCCATTTACCCCTAGCTTCTTTTAATCATAAACCAGGAGTAGATGCTGTGAACCGTCAGACAAGCACAACTGCCGCAGCATACGGCATATCCACTGTGCACACGAGCTGCCAAATAATGCAGAAACATTCAAACTTACCTTCTGACCATGTGCATCAGTCAGTCCTACCACTCCAGAGCTATGGGCGGCGCTCTCAATGCGCAGCCAACGTGCGGATTGGGACTCATACTGTCGCCATGGACTCTGCCCTCCCCATGATCCCTCAAGTTCTGACCACGTAACAAAAAAACATTTTGCAACTTGCAGACTCCAAATCATGTCTTCCAACATGTGGAATAGCCACAGACGATCCGTGCAACTAAAGGCTCTTTTCTTCTCACAACTGGATTATACAAATGATCCCTCTCATGGACTCTCATTTTCAGTTTATGCAGCAACAAGAAAACTCCTACGCATAAACCTACAAAAATACATCTCCCGTGATTTCAAGGCCCTTCAGTGGATCCAAATCACTAAACTATCTACATTCAAGATACTCTGCACTGCACATAAGGCCAAACTGCAATGGTCAAGCTTTTCTACAAATAAAGTTCAAGAGACACTTTCAGAAAATAATCCTAAGGTCCAGAACGGCATTGCACCTAATAATTCCACATTACAAAAAGACCACTGGTGGTAATCCCATTCTCTGTGCTAGCTGCAAAACTATGGAATCCCTTTCCGAAAAGGAAAAGAGCAACTGACAACAACCTGGAATCCCGGAGACAGGTGAAAACCTGGTGTTTTCCTATCAGAAAAACACTTAAATGGCCACAACCAGTTTACTCTATTACCACCTCAGATAGAAATGATAGTGTCCTAGCTAAGTACAAAGAAACATGCAACAAGCCCATCACAGTTGAAAGAGCCATAATCAATCTGACTAGCAGTAACAGACCATGCCTAAGGAGAGACCATCTCATCAGGAGCCAAAGTCTCATCATTTAACTATAATAAATTTCACTCTAATTATGAGTAACTTCAAGTTATTCCACACTTTACACACCTGCATTACCCCTGCATGTGTGTATTGCATGATGTCCTGAAAGATCTCAACAATAAGCATAAAGAACAAGTTACTTACCTTCGGTAACCATGTATCTGTAAGAGACATATGTTAGTTATAGGTTCCTTACCTTACAATTTACCCCAGGCGTCAGACTGGAGCTGGAGATTTTTCTTAGCAGTACCCCTGCGCGTCGGTAAGTGGCGTTGGTCGACTCCATGTTTGTCGTTGGCGTCGTGTTCGCCGGGATGACGTCACAGTGCCTACTTAGACGCCGCCCTTGCGCGCTGAAGTCAGTTCTGACACGACTTTCCACGCCAGAAGCGCAGAGCCATGCAAGACACTGACCACTGGTGCGCCACAATTAGGGCCCTGGAAGGGAGTCCCTATCCCTAGAAATCAGTTCGCAGAGCAGGGAGGATGGGTGTGGCTGTAAGAAATCTATAACTAACATATGTCTCTTACAGATACATCGTTACCGAAAGTAAGTAACTTGTTCATCTGAAAGAGACAATTAGTTATAGATTCCTTACCTTAGAAACGATACCCCAAAAATACCATCCCCGGAGGAGGGACTGCAAACCAAGTTCACACCAGAAAATCCTGGAGTACCGAACAGGCAAAATAGCCGTCTCTACGGACTTGGCTGTCCTGGCAGTAATGTCTAGTAAACTTATGCATAGATGCCCACATTGCCGCCGGGCAGATATCAAGAAGTGGGACTCTGTGTGCCAATGCAGTGGTAGCTGCCGCAGCCCTAGTAGAGTGAGCACGCAGCCTCACTGCAGGTTTCTTCTTCGCTAAAGCGTAGCAGATCTTTATGCAAAGGACAACCCATCGAGAGATGGTACGTTTTTGAACAGCCCAGCCTTTCTTGGCACCTACATATCCAATAAAGAGTTGATCATCCACCCGGAAGTCTTTAGTGAGGTCAAGGTAGAATGACAGCGCACGTTTAGAGTCCAGATGGTGGAGTCTCTCCTCCTCCTTGGAAGGGTGCGAAGGTGGGAAAAAAAGTGGGCAAGGCGATAAGATTGTCCTACATAAAATGGTGTAACCACTTTAGGAAGAAACGAAGGCCTTGTTCTAAGTTACCACTTTGTCCGAATGCACAAAGAAGAAAGGGGGCTTGGAAGACAAAGCCTGCAGCTCACTCACCGTGCGAGCAGAGGTGATGGCCGCAAGGAAGGCAGTTTTCAGAGTAAGAAGCATAAGAGGACAGTTATGAAGAGGCTCAAAGGGAGCGCATATAAGATATGTTGGAACAAGATTCAAGTCCCACTGGGGCATTTTGAAAGGAGATGGAGGAAAGTGACGAGTTATGCCCTTAAGGAATCTATTTACAATAGGAGACATGAATATGGATGGCTGATCTGGTAGCTGAAGAAAAGCAGAGATAGCAGCAATATAGCCTTTGAGAGTGCCCAGAGCAGAGCCCTGCTGGGCCAAAGAAAGTATATACAAAAGGACCTTTGAAAGAGGGACAGAAAGGGGATCCACAGCCTTTGCTGTGCACCTTACCACAAACATATTCCATCTACAGGCGTATACCGATTTAGTGGAGGGACACCTGGCTGCCAAGATGACTTTACAGACTTCGGGAGGAAGGTCGAAAGCTGTCAACTGTCGCCGCTCAATCGCCATGCAAGGAGGCGGAGACTGGACAGGTTCAGGTGAAGAACCGTCCCCTGCTGCTGCGACAGAAGATCCTCCTAAAGGGGCACTCTGATCGGAGGATCGATGGCCATGATCAGGAGCTCGGAATACGAGACTCTTCGTGCCCAGTCCGGTGCCACAAGTATAACTTGGGCCCGGTCGCGCTTGATCTTCTTGAGCACTCGGGGCAGAAGTGGTACAGGCGGAAAGGCGTACAGGAGGCCGCAGTTCCACTCATGACGAAAAGCTTCTCTGAGCGAGTGCCGCCTTGGAAACTCCAACGTGCAAAACTGCTGACATTGCGCGTTCTCTCTAGTGGCGAACAGATCTAACCAAGGCTCTCCGCACCAATGAAAGAGACCTTGCACCACCTCCGAATGAAGATGCCATTCGTGATCAACCAAGCACCAACCGCAGAGTTCGTCCGCCCTGGCATTCAGAGAACCAGCCAGGTGATGAACCACCAGCGTCATGCCCTGATGTTCCAGCCATGTCGAGAGGAGAAGAGCCTCCTGACAGAGTCCCCGACCCCACCCAGCCCTGTTTGTTGCAGTACTACATGGCGGTGGTGTTCTCTGTGAACACCTGCACTACTTTACCTTTGAGAGAGGGAAGGAATGCCTTCAGTGCCAGTCGGATCTCCCGGAGCTCCAGCAGGTCGATAGGGAGCCCAGACTCCGCCACAGACCAGACGCCTCTGATCTCTGCCTCGCCCACAAGGCCGCCCCATCCCAGGAGGGATGCATCTGTCACCACTGTTAGATCTGGTTGGGGAAGGGAGAGGAATATGCCTCTGACGTAAGCTTGGTTCATTAGCCACCACTGCAGTTGCTGAGCAGTTCCCTCTGAGATCTGAACATAGTCAGAAAGATTCCCCCGATGCTGCCCCCACTGGAACTTCAGGTCCCACTGCAGAGCCCGCATATGCCATCTGGCATGATCCACCGGCAGGATGCAGGAGGCCATGAGGCCCAGCAGCCTTAGAGTCATTCTCACCGAAATCCAGGATAGAGGCTGAAACATCGGTATCATAGCCTAAATATCCCAGGCTTGTTGCTCGGGAGGATAGGCTCGAAACTGCAGAACAGCTCCGATGAAAGGGAGCATCAGAGATGGAGTCAGGTGTGACTTCGGCACGCTGGTAGTGAACCCCATCAGGTGCAAGAGGCCCGCCGTAGTCTAGAGGTGGGAGACGACAGTCTGGGGCGAATTCGCCTTTAACAACCAGTGGTCGAGATAGGGGAAGACTGGAACGCCTGATCTGCGCAGATGAGCTGCGACCACCGCCATCACTTCCGTGAACACCCGAGGGGCACTGGTAAGGCCAAAGGGGAGCAAGGTGAACTGAAAGATAGAGTCTGTGGGCTGGCAAGACGGGAATATGGAAATAAGCATCCTGCAAGTCCAACGCCACCATCCAGTCTCCGGGGTCGAGAGCAGACAGGACCTGAGCCAACGTGAGCATTTTGAACTTCCCCTTCCGGAGGAAGCGGTTGAGGGTCTGAGGTCTAGAATAGGACGCAGGCCTTTGTCCTTCTTGGGCACCAGAAAGTAGTGGGAATAGCACCCACGACCTACGTCTGGCACAGGGACCCTCTCTATAGCCCCCTTGGTCAAGAGGGCTGAAAGTTCCTGGCGGAGAAGCGCCAAATGATCCTTTGACATGCGATCAAAAGACGGCGGCATGGAGGGAGTAGTAGTCTCGAAGGGGAGGGAGTAGCCCATTCGGACTATATGCAAAACCCACCTGTCTGACGTGATGAATGGTCATTGGGGCAGACGTGGTGGGGTGCCCCTTTAGTAGCCATGAAAGGGACGAAAAGAAGACTGGAGTGTGCGAGAAGGCGCAGCGAGGCCCAAAGTTCTGGCTGTAGCTCAAGAATCTTTAAAGCGCTCCAGCGCAGAGTCTGCTTTGTCGCCAAAAAAACGACAGCCATCAAAGGACTTATCCATCAAGGTTGACTGGACATCCTCCAAAAAGCCAGATGTTCTCAACCAGGCGTAGCGCCTAAGGGCTACCGACGTGGCAATCGTTCTTCCCAGTGAGTCAGTGCTATCCAGTCCACATCTGATCGTGAATTTGGCTGCGTCTCCCCCATCCGCCACTGCCTGGGAGAGAACGGCCTGGCCCTCCTCCGGGCAATGAGGCAGCACCTGTGCAACTGTATCCCAGATGGTATGGGAGTATCGGCCCAAGAGAGACGCGGTATTCACGGACCGCAGTGCCAAGCTGGAGGAAGAAAACCCGCTTCCTAAGATGATCCAGCTTCTTGAATTCCCTATCTGGAGGAGCTGAAGGGAATGCGCCCTTTCAAGAAGTGGCTGGGACCACCAAGCTCTCGGGGGAAGGGTGTTGAGTCAGGAACACTGGGTCGCCCGGGGTCAGGCGGTGGCGGCAGGCAATCGTCCTCTCCACAGGAGCCCCTGTGCTGGGCTTGGACCAGGTGCCCAGGAGGACGTCAGTGAGGGCTTCGTTAAACGGTAATAGGGGTTCAGAAGTGGACGCCGCAGGTTGAAGCAACTCTGTAAGGAGGTTGGTACTCACTGCCACCGTAGGGAGCTCATGGCCCAATATCTTGGCCTCCCTTCTCACCACCACAGCATACGACGCTCCCTCCTCCATAGCCACGGTAGGGGGAGAAAGCAAGCCAGTGTCTGGAAAAGTGTCCAGACCGCTAGCGTCACCCAGGTCCTCTCGCCAGTCTAGTTCTTCCAGCTGGTCAGCTAAAGGGTCCAGCGACCCCTCCCAGTCCTCATCACCACCCTCTGGTCGATAGGGAACACCAGAGATGAACAGGGGAACAAAAGTACCCTCCAGCGTCGGTTGCGACGTCGGTCCGGGTTAAACTCTGGGATGGGGATGGCGTTGGTCGGGGGCGCGACCAGCGCCGGGGGGCGTTGTCGGGATCGGGGAAGGTCGAGTGAGATCGACCGGCGTCGATCCAGATCAGGCCTGAATCCGCGGGGTCCCCAGGCACCGGAGCTGCCTGCATCAAAGGCCCAGTACCCCCGCCCCGCGGGGCCCGATGGCGCACCAGCGTAGTCGGGCTGCCCAAAGACCAGGTGTAAGGCCTTGTAAAACTGCTGAAGCTGGGCAGGGGATGCTCCGGCTCCCGGAAATGGAGGGAGGTGCGGAGTCGTCCCTGAATCAAGCACCGGAGATGGAGCCTTGGAATAATGACGCTCTGAATCCTGCGTCAGGTCAGCCGACCGACGGGGAGAAGGTGAAGAACGCTTGTGCTTCTTCGCCTTCTTCTTCTGTTTGGACTTACCCGATGACCTCGACAACTGGGAGTGCGACGAGGAGTGGGGGCTCCGCGAACGGCCTCAAGTCCTTCCTCTCAAACGAGACCTGGAACGACGCGGAGCTGACCGCCAGGCCTCCAACAACTTTCGGGACCACTCCCACAAAGTCTTCGGATGCATGTCCCGGCAGTCGGAGCACGACTTCAGGTCGTGGTCGCGCTCCAGACACAACAAGCACACGAGGTGCGGGTCTGTCACCGACATCTTGTGACAGGACCCGCAAGGCTTGAAGCCGGTCCGACGTTGGGACATCCCTCACACACCAAATAAGTCGACAAAACGTCGCAAAAAGGCCAGCCAAAAAATGGCTAAGGGGTAGCTCTCTCCAGATCTGCGCTAGGCTGGCTCGGAAAAAGAAAGAACTGACGACAGCGCGCAGTGGCGACGTCGAAGTAGGCACCGCAACGTCATCCCGGCTACCACGACGCCGACGACGGACGCGCTGGTGTACTGCTAAGAAAAATCTCCGGACCCAGTCTGACCCTTGGTAAGGAATCTATAACTAATGGTCTCTTTCAGATATGCAAATCAAATAACTACACCAATGATTTTATCTTTAACATATTAAAATGTCTGAAAATAAATGTGGCCAATAACAAACAATAACATGCTATTAAGAACAATTGTACCAACAAACGCACGTTCAGACATTCATTATTACAATGAAAACCCCAAATTGCAGTTTATTACCACAGAAGAGGAAATCTTACATGGAAGAAACACTGTATACTGCCTCACAATTTCATATTCCAGTCACTTTACACATGGAAAACGAGCTCCTAATAGTTTCTAGACATCTTTCAGTGTGTTTATCGCACTACAAAAATGTAACCATTGTGTACTGTACAAAACCATCAGGTTTTTTCAATCATCGACGGGGCTTTTCTTCAAAATTTAACTTTAGCATCTTCACTATGACTGGGTTGTAAAAGTGGTCCAACAATTTTTGTAATATGTGTACTAATTTTATAAAGACGCTAGTAGTTTTTATCTTCTTGGTGAATAGCTTGCGCTTTACTTGCTTTTTAAAAAAGTTTGAAACTCATGTTCCTTTAAAAAAAATGTCGTTATTCTAGAAAATCGTGCTTTTAAGATGAAACACATTGACATTAAACAAAAACACATTTTTGGAATTTGAAAGGTATTGCTACACAATGTTTGCTGCGTGATCTACATAATTATTTTGATGGCTCTGTTAGTGCACAGGCTCTTGGAACCAAGCCAGCTCTCCTTGTTAATTTGTAGGATATATATATCTATATATATATCTATATATATATATATATATATATAATGATGGAATTACTCCGAAACGCGTCATGCCCAGTTCAATAAATTGCTGGTTCCTGCAAGCCCATGTGTGCGCCCGACTCTTCTTGTGATGGGGAGTCATTGGTTGTGATATATATATATATACATACATACACATAAAACACACACACTCCTTATATGCGCACATATTATATCACTCATGACATGTTCTATGGCATCATTTATGACATCACTATCTCAAAAGACATCATTGATGCCATCACTGATGCCCTCATCCAAGCTTCTTTTTGCACACATTACTTTATCAACTACTATGGCATCAGAGGCCTGAAAGTAACTGGAAAATAGCTCAGAATAATATGAAGCATCATTAATGCCATCAAAGATACAACTCCCTTAGGTGTAGTAAGCAAGTGTTATGTGCAACATTGGCCCTATACCATACACTTCATGGGTAGCCTAGTTCATATTAACAAATCAACCACAGATATATGGGAAATCCTTACTTCACACAGTGTTCAATATGTATACAACTGGTCAGAGAAAGCCAAGTTCCTCAAGGTACTCAGTGTGTTTCAAAATGAATGCCCTGCTACAGACAGCTTTTATCTGTATCATACCTGTCACAGTCACCGAACCTACATTGAGAAATTAAGTTGATATGAGTAGAAAAGTAGGTACTGTAAACAGTGTGTACTCTATGGAGAGAATTTAATCTGTATCCCACTGTTTGCAGAAAGTGAAACTCTCATGAGAAATACACTACAGAGTACTAAAAAGTATCTGCCAAGAACAGAGTACACTCTACGCAACACTTGCCAAACAATGACACTTTTCGCTTAAAATACCCAAGGTCTGAAGGTGCTTAAGATCATACTACCTGCAGCCTTCATACCGTAGTGAAATCTTTACAGCTAGCTGACCTTCTGAAGCAAAACAAACACATATAAAGGTTAGTACCTGGTACACACAAGCCTTCTATGTTATGTAGAAATTATCATGCTGAGACGAGTCTGTCTAAAACTCAAGGCAGCTTACAATACTTACAATTGTAGAAAAATACAGGTCGTGTCAAATTATAATTCAGCTCTTGGAATAAATGTCCCAATAGCCAGAGGTCTTATGTATAATTCTATGTTTATTTCAAACCAAGTGATAAAGGTAAAGAAACAGCCGACACACGTTTCGCCCATACGGCTGGCAAGCCAAGTGCTTTTTCAAGGCTGATTCGTACATCATGAATATAGGTGCTAGAGTAGTGTAAAGTGGTAGCAAATGAGGCATCCCATTGAGAGACGTATGCTAGGTTATAAATAAAATTGAGATTTTCATTTTTAGTGAGCTGTGGATTTTCACAATATTACAGAAGCCATAGTACTGATTATTAATGCTTTACAAAAATCAGTTTTTTGTTGTGTTGCATTAGTTTGAAAATATTGAAGTTCTAATAATGGACTAACAGAGGACTTTTCCATCTGCAGAATATTCTGAAGACCAGCAAAGGCAGTGTTGCAGAAGAGAATTTCTCTGCGTTGCGGAGACCAAAAAAGAAAAAAAAACGTTCATCAGTCTTCTGCATTCTTTTAACAATTTATATGGTAAGTTAAACTCGCATTCAATCGTTTTGCTTGTCATTAAAGAAGTTCATAGCATCCACACATATACATTTATTTGAAGGTGTGGTTGATCATAATATTATCAAGCTCTCTATAGGTTAACTGATAGCAGGGATGTGTAATTTCTATAGCCCAACACCTAGGACATATTGTTTGGGGTCAAGGGCATAATGTTTTCATGTGCATTTTGTCATTGGGACAAGTAGGCCCAACCCCCTGCAGCACAAATCCTTTGGCTGCCAGTTTGCAGTACCACATTATGGATCAGGGAAGGGCACTGTCTGCAGTTAAGGTAATATTTTTGTTCATATGTTAATGCTGTTCAAACTTGTATTTATGGTTCATTAATTGAAAGCCTTTATTATTAGCATGAGCGCTCTAAGTAAATGTTGTAATCTCCGACTGCACTACTGACAGTGGTTCCAGTATAAAAATGTGTACACACGTTTTCAAAGTTTAGCAATATGAGGCTATGTATAATGCTCCCAGAATACTCTCTGATTTGAGGCAAATATTTGCAGAAGCTTGAAAGCAAGATTGATTATTCTTTGCTTTCAAAATAAAATGTTCACAAAAAAACGAAAGCAGGAAAAAAAAAAATCGCTAAACTACTTTAAAATTTCAGGTACCATTCCTTTGCAGCATCATTTAGTAACTTATGCTGATGCATGCTAGTATTTCCCAAAAATATTCATAATGGAAAATCAGTGTAACCAGTTTCAATGAGACTATGGGAAACAAAAATAAACAAGCATTGGCAAAGCCAGTAGGTCTGAAATTGGTGGTCAGCTTTTTAGTTTTGTCAATGTGTGAATTGTTTTGCCATGGTTTTTGTAAAACCTTATTGGTGTGGGAGCTGCTGTGCCCTCACCATTATAACAAACATTGGCAAAAGCAAAAATTGTTTTTGGTCTCAAAAAGCACACACTGCCACAGTAGTTACTGGCACTGAACAAAACTACTTTGTGGGCCGATATGCTCCTTGTGAAAGAGCAGAATGCCGTCGCTCACAGTGAAGCCAGCTGATACAGAGAGAGAGAGAGACAGAATTTTAATAAACGCAAAAGGTCATAGTCCACGCCGGACTAAATTAGGGGGCCAATTATTAAAGACAGTCTCAAAAGCGCACCCATGGTATATGTCTTTGTATTAAGTGCAGCTATACGGCTTTCATGAATTCCCAAGAATTTACAGAAGTAGGACAAGAAATAGTACTCCTAGAAATTATTTGTGAACTGCATTTTAGCATGAGCAAATATGCATGTGTAGATTTGCTCATGCAAAAATCTGGGTGTTTGCAAGTTCACTTTCCCTCCAACCACTTTTTTCTCAACTCTGGAAGAAGGTTTACGTCTGCCATTGTCAGGAGTAAATTTCCAACATTTCTCAGTATGGGAAAAGATTAGAGAAGATTTGTTGAAACCCCTTAAAACATGCAAGTTAGTAGGTTTGCACAGACTCAAAAGGGCATTCTAACCCTGGAACTATTGCTTACCACTCACTTCAGTCCCAGTATGTAGATCTGCGGAAACGTGGCAACATAAGGGGTTTGCAAGTATTCAAACAATACTATGGTATGAGCCCTGGCATAATCAGAGAGGCTATATCAAAGCTCTTATATAATGAGATTGCTGCCATAATTTATCGCTGCACTACATGGCACCAAAGGGACAAGTGGATTTTGTTACAAGACAAGTAGCTTTATAAAGCAACCTGCCCCGTGGACAAGTAGATATTTTATTAAATTACACACCCCTGTGATAGGGATGTGCTAAAATGAAGATGTTAGAATCTGTTATTCATAGTTTTTATTATCACTAACTGTAGAATAAACCTTCCTCCCTCAACTTATCAAATCACTTAATTGCTATTGGTGTACCATAACCTAAAAACCTAAAAAAATTCCAGTGAGAAGGGTACGCTGTCACTTGGCTGACAATAAGATCTTTTTATCTACGTACAAATATAGGTGCTAGAGTTGTGTAGACAATAGGAGGCAAATAAGGCATAGGCAGGCCTCGAAAAAACATAAAACTTTTCTACTCGACCCATTTGCAATGCTCTTGACCCATACACTGGTTTCAAATGATGTGATCGTGGACAAATACTTTAATTCACTGAGTCGCCATTTTCTTTATTATCACAAATGTGCGAGTTCAGCATGTCTGCTGTACAAAAAACATTTGTTTGATTTAATAGATGAAACCTTTTTTTCCATATATAATACAAATCTAGCCACAAATAGGATACACATGATCCCTGACTTGCCTCTTAGTTCATTCACAACATTGTCATCGGGGCGGGTGCAGGAATGTTTCTCAAATCATGTTTAAAAACTTTTATTAAATACATAACTGAAGCATGAAGTGGTAGTACACTGTTGTTTGTAATCAGCAGATTTTACATTGAAATGGCCACAAACTTTCCCACTGACGTGTGGCTTTACTGATAAAACTATATAGTGTACAAACAATGTTTAGAAATAGTTTCTACAAATATGTGTCATGTGCACATCACCAAGTAAAGTGTTCTGATTTCTTTTGCTTCTATTCAACTCTATGTGGTTGCAAAAATGTGCTTTTGTAATTCCTGATACATTTTGAAATATTCGCAATATTAAATTACAGGCTATTTATTTAAATGTTATGCGTTGGAAAAAAATAACTGACCTCTTCAGACCGCTCACTTGACAAAAACCTCCAACTCTAGTAAGAGAGAAAAATAAACCGCATTTTCCAAGCAGCAATTAGTTCAAAGCCAAACTGACATTTGACTTCTTTCCTTGAACAGACCGCAAATGTATCAAGATAAAAACAAGATTTAATGGCATTTCTTTTTGCTCATTCACTTTCTGAATGAACAGAAACACCTGTTCCTTTCCAGCCTAAGTTTACTCGCCAGATGGGACTAGTAGGTGCTAAAAATAGCTCGCCTGATAAAACTTTACTCGCAATTGAGAGTGGGCGAGTAGATTTTTCGAGGCCTGATAGGATTGAGAGAAGTATGCTAGGTTGAAAATAAACTTCAAGTCCAAACCATATTTAAAATAGTCGTTGTAAAAAGACAAGGTTCGAAATGAAGATAAGAAACAACATATAGTGTCAAATAGGATCATAAGTTAGTGAAAAGAATATAGAAAAGAGGGTAGAAAAGGAAATTAGAGGGACAACGAGGGAAACATTTAAAGAAAAAAAGGAAAAAGGAAGAAAATAACAGTCAATAATCATATGTTAAATCATACGTTGGGCATAAGAAAAATTCTCCCAGGTATATCCAACTCAATATGCGATTTGTTTAGTAATATCTCACGTGACCGGGAAGTACAGTGACAAATTCACACACAAGTAATCATTCTCATGGTGCTGCAATACAGTATTGTTTCATGTTATAGTACTGTGTTGTAATGCACAAAAAATTGAAAGTGAATTACGAGTAAAAGATTATTTTAGCGTGAATTTACTCCAGGTCTCAAAAGCGAAAGGCCGGGTATGATCCCATCGGTAACATTAGAATAACACCTGTGTTCAAATGTTGAGTTCTGATCGGTTTATGAGGCCAGGTGAATAAAGAGATGGGTAAATAATCAAAAGATCACTCACCATATGTATAAAGGTTCCAATCTATTATAGGTTTAAAAAGGAAAGAATAAAAGAAGGGATAAAGGAGTAAGAAACTTAAGAGTACTGTCACAGAGTAATCTACTGTCTTGTATGTCATGGTTGGCCCAAATACTCGTATACGTTAACGTGGTAAGGAAAGTGGTACATAATTGCCGAATGCACTCCCTAAATTTACAGCTAGATATGTGGGTCATTGTAAACTTGCCACAAGGTAATAATATGTTTTGCCAAGTGTGGTCCAGACAGCCAATTCAGTTTATGTGGTAAAACAAAGTGTGGAGGGAGGATGGTTCCGTGTTTGAATCCCATATCACCAATATAAGTGGCCTGAAAAAACACAACACGCAGTAAAAAGTGCCAAGACAGTAGCTAATGAAAAATTCTAATTCGCTTACCGCCATCTTTTATCTAGTGTCACGTGAGCCGGCAAAGAACCCTGTGACACTGCTTAAGCGTGAACGTAACTAAAATGCTTACAATACTTAGTATCTACTATATATATATACTCATTGCCCTGTTGGAAACTTTTTCTACAGATCCAAAAAACTTGTGTGGAATACACTGGACACAAGTAGTCAACTGTCACCTGCACACAGACTTACTCTTTAAAACAAAGATTTATAATGTGTTCAATACCTCTACACACCTAGGATGCATTGGGAGTACATGCATTTTGTAAACACTAACACATTATCTGGGCACAAGGCGTACAGAATTAGGTAGGAAAGTAATATAGTAGTTACTCGTCACTATGTAAACTATAAAACATACTATCAGTCATTTGAGATGTCATCAGTGATGTCATAAATGAGGTCATAGAACATGTTATGAGTGATGTAACGTGAGGTCATAGGCAGTGCATGGTGGGGGCGCAAGTTATAGTTAGCACTGCTAGCTAGAACTAGTGAATTTCTATGTTTGAGTTCAAAATATTAATGTGGTCACTGACATATTCACCTAACTATAAATTTCTTTAGACCCCCACCCTCCCATGCACACGGTGAGGTGTTGGCCACAGACAGCCAACTACATGCTGCAAACGGCCTTCCATACCACAGGGTTGGCAACAGGGCCTGGCTGTCGAATAAAGGTGAAGCAGGGCCTGGGCTGCATGTGCTCCGCTTCAGGGAGCACCTGGCCGGCCAATTCGGGCTGGACAGTTCCCATGAGGAGCAGGGTCAAGAACGAATTGCAAATGGCTGGGTCCAAACTGAGGTGGCATAGTGGAGGAAAAACAATGGATTGGGATGCAGCCAATCTATTGCCAGTGGCTGAGATTAATCCATGCATTCCATCAATCACCTTGTTGTTTTTGCATTCTCCCTCCATAGTAGATCAGAGCACGATCCCAAAAGTATGATGGGGGTTTTGCCAGATGGAGGAGAAACGAACAATACTGGCGACCTCATGCTGGATTGATTTGTATTAGTAAGACAATTCTCTTTTGAATTTGCTGAGCACTCTCAGGGCAAGAGGGAAGCGGTGGAATAGCATAAGCAAAGGCCTAGAAACAGGAGATGCTAAATCCATCTCCTGATGTCACTGACTGCTAGCAATGTACTAACATTTACTGTTCAATGGTGTTACAAATAGCCTGAACACTGGTTAACCCCACCAGTGCAAGATCTTTACTATTAACTGATGTAATTCCCACTCAGGGGATATGCTTTTGGATCTGCTGAGAGTATCTGCCCACATGTTGATTGCCCCTGGATGGTGTTGAGCTGCAAGATTCTGTAACATACCATCCAACGAAACAGAAGTTGCGCTTCTTTCAACAGTACAATAGACACGGTCCTCAAAAAGGCCTTGCCTGATTTTGTATTCAAGATGGTGCCCAGAATTGAATGGATGAGGTCAGCTGCAGATGAGGTTTGGCTGCAATGAGGGAGAGGCCCAACTTGTTACATACAAGTCCTTGTGATACTCTCTGCTTTGGTCAAACTCTTCCCTTGACCAGCCAATCCTCGTCGGGGAAGACCTGGTGCCCTTGGCGAAGCACGCATTTTATAAATATAAATGGTGTGGACTGGAGTCAAATGACAGAACCCTGAATTGATAATGAAAGCCTGCTACCTCTAATCTTAATTGTTTGCAGTGTTTGGGATGGAGAGACATGAAAATAGGCATCAAGAGAAGTCATGAGCTCTCCTACTTGAAGTAACTGCAGTACCTCCTGCTGAGTAACTATCCTAAATGGCTTCTTCCATTTGAGATGATGAGGTCCAGAATGGGCTACCATTTTCCCAAATGTTTACTTCATCACGAATAACCTGGAGTAAAACTCTCTACCGCACTAGAATTTGGAAACTGGTTCCAGGGCCCCCTTTTGAAGCATGGTCCTTGTTCCAGATTGCATGATGCGTAGATCTTGGTGTGCGATTTTCAGTAGTGGAACTTGTGGAGCTCTATGGATATACTATCTTTCGCCCATTTTTCACTACGTTCAAAACTCAATGGTCAGATGTAATGACCTGCCACTGAGATTAAAAACCAGTGTTATGTTTCGTATAGAGGCCCTAATATAGACACGTTCATATATGCTGTATATGGTCATAATCGTATATGCCCTATTATGGTCATTATCGTCTATGCCCTATTATAGTCATGATCTCCTATGCCCTAATATAGGCATGATCTTTCACCTACATTAGTTCCCTACAGTACACAACGAACTCTGAGGTTTGAACGTTATCTAGTCTGTGGTTTGAACACTGAAGGGCTTTTCCCGAACACAGGCCTACAATGTACTCAAATTATGCATAAGCATTCACCAGCTACATCTCCTGCATAATATGTATGTACAAAGTTCACCCCTGACGTCTTCCTCATGTCCAACAAAGACCAATACAAACCATACTAAGGGACGAGACACTTTAGGGTATAAATACACCACATCTTGCCACGGTAAGACAGAGGGAACCGAGACTTCCATGCCGACACACTAACCAGAGACGCTGAGGCTCCTCCATGCAGTCGCTCCAGCTGACAGCGGTCTAACACAGCCCTTGCGGGGTGTCCAACTCGGGTCCAGGACGGGGTCCCACACTCTCTCTATTCAGGTAATGGGGCTCGACTAAAATCCTAGAGGGATTCTTAGCTCTTAGGCTTTTAGACCTACACACATGCTAGGTACACTTAGGTACATCTAGTTAGGCATCGTAGGAGTACGCGCACTTTTATAATGCATCTCATATATTCATGTGTGTAACCATCATTATTGCAATATGGTAGAACTGTACTATCCTTTCACTTTTATCGTACTGCTGATAATATATCTCTGCTATTGTCTGCTGGTTGCTGCAGCACATATATTCTACACTAGAATAACTGTTCAATAAATACTTATTGAAACGCCCAGACTGTTTATTCTGTGTAACTCTCTGAGACAAACCGAATAAGTACGCACGAGTAACGGAGCGAAAAGTAGTACATTGTTTCCACGATTGAGGGATCAGGGTTGTCATGATCTAAGGTTGCCAGAAACTAATCTCTCCCCGATAAGAGGAGATTCTAGTGGCACTGTGAGCTAGCTAATGCAAATCCGGCTAACATACGCTGTGGGGGTGCACAGAGCCAGTCTGCCACCAAGTCCACCGTTTAGGTTATCCAAACGCGCAGGTCCTGCAGGGGTACTATAGGAACTACATGACACCAGAGGACCTGCCTTTGACTGGGTGTGGTTTGAAAGGTGCTTATCGAGGAACAGGACTTAGAATCACAGAAGCCTCCGCCGACGAAAGGTCACCTTGACAAGACAAATCTTGCTTACTCAGAGTTGCAGATTTCTTCATAGGTTGCTGCTTAGAATGGGAAGAGCAAGGTGGTCAGATCGCTGGCAGTGGGTAGTAGGGCTGTCAACAGTAAGGTGTTTGTGGGGTGTGCTGCTGCTGCAGGGGGCAATACTGCTGGCATTTGCCTGTAAAGGATAGAAGACCTCTGCTCGTTGCACAACAAAAAGGAACCCATCGATACTGCTAAACTCCTAAGAAGCAAGCCGTTTCAGTGTCTGATTTGATAGGCAGTAGCACATTGCCAAAATGTTTACCAAACAGGTACTGACTGTAAAACAGCTTGTCTAGGAAACAATGCTATACTTCTGGTTTGGAAAGACATTCACTAAAGCAATCCTTATCTAATAAGAGCTATACCTACCATCTGTCTAAAACTAATATTTGACATATCCAGTGAAAAATCTATCATTCCCATTGTAGCCTTTTCTCCTCCATAGAGCATTACCATAGCTTCTTCCTTCTTTCCTTCCAAAGGGTATTCAAAGTATGGGGCCATATCTGTCCATATTTGACGGTCACGGTCGCCAACTATAGCTAGTGAATTAGTCATTTTGATAGATGTTGCCAAGTTGGACAATTGTTTACCAAATTTGCCCATCAGTTTGTCTTCTTTGTCTCGAGGGGCAGTCGCATCGAAAGAGGATTTCTAGAACACCTCTGTACAGCTTGCATTATGACAATCTGGCTTGAGATGTCCTGCTAGACATGCATGGAAATCGTCCAGGGTCCTTTGTCCCTTATCAAGCATGGAAGTTCTGGCAGATACAGAAGCTGGTGTTGGCATGATCTTCATTCGAGATATGATGCACAATGGGAATGGATTTTACTCATTTCCATGGAGACTGTAAAGTCACATAAGCAGCAATCTATCTAGGTCAAACCATGTTGATGCCCTCTCTATCAGTGAGTGGAATTTGGCAATGTCAACAGGAGGTAGCAGCGTTGGTGTACCTGTAGTAAAGGGTACATAATCATCCCATTTGTCGGTCTCAATTCTTGGATGTTATTGAAGTTCTCCTTCAATATCGGAAAACCCACCTGGCATGAGAGTTTGTGGCGGAGGCTGCGACAGTGGTGGTGGTGGTGGTGGCACCACAAGCTGCAGAAGTGGTGGAAGTTGACTCTTTAGTGAAAGCGACGGGTACCTTCTGTGTGATTTGCCAGAGGGAATCTATTATGGTAGTGTTGCATCATCAGTTTCTAACTTTAAATCATGTCGACAGGCACTCTGACAACTGGTAAGGAGGGCCCTTGAAGTACTCATCACAGTAACTATAGCAATGTCATTGATAACCCCATTGATATTCCTTCCTCCTCTTCATGCAAAAATCTGCATCCATAATGATGTTGTTGAGGATACCTTACTCCTTCATCCTCACCATCATTATCATCTTCCTGACATTGGCCATCAAGTTGGTTTGACGTGCGGATTTTACAAAAGGTCAGTCATCCTGCGACTCCACTTCCCCAAAACAAGATTCCAACATAGTTACCAGATAAATTCCTGAGTGCTAAAAGGGAAGTGTCAACAGAGGCCAAATCCCTCTTTTTTGGGACTGGAGGCAAAGAGAAAATGTATATTTCTGGTGCCAAGAGGATACTGTGGCGCCATCAACGGATGGCCATATATTCATCAACTATGTTGCTGTTATTGGCTTGCTAATCAACGGTGCAGTCAATGGTGGCTGCTGGTCCGCTGTGAATATGTCAACGGTGATGGAGTAATGTCAGTAGGTGGTCTCCACGTGCCTCGTTGACATTTCCTTCAGTGACCGGAGGATTGTCGGTAATTCTGAGGTACTTTCTTTGCTGTGCGTGCCAAAAGACTACTTGTGTGATCTACCCAGCTTCTGGTCAGAATTCTTAGATCCCTTATGGCAGGGCCGCTGGAATTATGTAGCAGGGAAAAAATATTCTGCATTAGGGTTGACTGTATTATGTGCCAAGAAAAAGCAAATTATGCTACGTAACGCGGCAATTATTATTATTTTTTTTTTTAGTATTACTTCATTATTTTGTCATTTGTACATGTTAACACTGTCTGGCCAAAAGTTTGCTTCATTAGCTCCAGTTTAACATCCAAATACAGTTATACACAACTGAAAGGTTACTAGTCAACTTTCGCCATGGACTTTCCAATGCTCTGCAACACATGTTGCTGCATTTTGCCAAACTTTTGATCTGTCTAACCTAGCAACAAAAATCTGCAGATTATACAACAGATGACTGATTACATTGCAAAAGCTGCAATTTCATAATTATGCGGAAACGCTGCAAAATGGCATAATTCCAGTAGCTCAGCTGTAGCTTTCCTCCTCAGACGGGGATTTGTAAGGGTCTTTCAACCCCTACAGTAATTACTAAGAAGGTTTCTTAGATTCATAACAATGTCAATTGCTATATTCTTTGAAGACACTAGAATAGCCGTTCTTCTCAGTAATCCTGCGTTTCTGCTGAAAATATTCAGTACATTTTGCACTAATTTGTTTTATGGAGAGCATAGCAGTAATAGATACAAGCAGGATGATGGCCATCAAACAAGCAGCCACTTTTTACCCTGTATGTACTACAAGCATTGAAACGGGATTTTATTATATTATATTATATATATATATATATATATATATATATATATATATATATATATATATATATATATATATATATATATATATATATATATTTAGGTTTTTAGGGGTTTTTTTTAAGGTGATTCAGCCGTTCTCTGGCACAGAAATTCCTCCTTTCTCCTCTTCCTTGGAAAAAAAAATGCAAGGGGCACTTATGGAAATAATACTCGGAGTGGTAAGCCTGAAAAACACTGGAAAATCCAAGAAATTCAGACATCTGACTAGGGTTCTAATGGAATCCCTTTCACATGACAGGCAGTAGAAATCTGAATTGTTGAAGCCTCTTTGGGGAGTGGAGGGCAGGGCAACCTCACCGGCATAAGTTTGGATCTTTTCTAATGAGGTGACTGTTACTAAACTGCTTTGTTTTTATGTTATTGCAAAAGGACATTTTTCTGTACTACTACTGAAATGTACCATGCTACTCCCAGCCGGATGACAGATCGATACAAGCACTTTAATGCTTGAAAGATCAAATGCTGGAGAACTGCACCATCCGAACTACCTGACACAATAAGTTACTTGATAAAACTGGCATGACAGCTACATGAAAGGGCGTTGCTGTAATACTATGCATGACTATGGCAATAATGCAGTGGGCTACAACCTGTCCACAAAGTTGCTCAGCACCTCTTCAGTGGTAGTGAGGGATCATGCTGGACTGAAATCTCACAGCTCCAAAAAAAAAAAAAAAAGAGCCAATCAACACTGGCCTTGGTGCATGGAAGGCCACAGTAAGATAGATGTGGGCCGCCCATCCACATACACAGAGCACACCACAAAAATTAAAAAAATGGCTTGTGCAAAAGAAGTGCACACACCTCAAAGACCTAAACCCAAGCACAAACCAGCAATGTGCAATTTCCCCACTTTGACGCAAAGCAACGTCGGGAATGGAAGAAAGTGAATATTTGTGTTCTTGGCAAAGATCAATAGAAGCACACTATCACACTCACAGTAGGTCACTGCAGGACTCCGGAGAGCTACAACAAGACGCCAATACAGAAATGATACCTGTGGAACCACATCACAAGTAAACATTTTTAAATATGCAAACAACTTCACTAAGTTGAAAACAAGTTGTCAGTCTTCTTTCTTAACGGAATGATGGTGATGGTTACTTTACTGAGCTTCAGATTTAGGCGTCTGTTATGTCTACCTTTGTATTAGGATTTGCGCTGGCCCCCTTCAAAGCTCTTGCCTGCAGACAGCCAATTAGAGATGTAAAGATTACATTTTTCAACAACACACAAGTGTCACCATAACACACAGACATCTGCAGAACCTTAGCTACGCCAAAGTAACATAAATCATGTTAAAGCTGCAAAAATCACAGGTTGTCAACTCCTCCACATAATCATGACAAAGAAACTGGGAAGACCCCAAAAATCTTGTGCTTCCACATTTAGATTGTTATAGATGCCATATGGTTAATTCCATCAACCTTTATGCTTTACTCTTCCAGCAAATTATAGCATATCTCATTTACACCCTGAGGAACATTTGTGGAGTCCAGAAGCTACCTCAGGTGTGCCATAAAGCAGGATACAGTCCAGTTGCAGGTCACTGTTTTTTTTTAGTCAATGAGATACAAATGTAGAAACGCCACACCACGATCAGTAGATGTGCACGGACCAGCTTTCAATTCCACAGCCAACACTACAGTTACACCTAGGGTGTTGAACATTGGTACAGGAGGAACTGACATGCCAGCGTTTAGGCATATTGAAATCAGATAGATTGACAAAACTAATTTGAATGGAACACCATTATGTTTTCAGTGATAAATCTGGTAATCTGGCATGGCTCCAGTCCGTCTTGGCTTAAAATTAACACCACTTATCTACAGATAACTGCTTCTTCACATTCCAGAGACTAGAGTTGCACAGACCAAGGATAAGACATGTCAAAAACAATGAGATGCATTATTTTCTGCAGACTTCTGTTATGTGTAATCAGCAAACACTAGCCAATGTGGCAAAATACAGCTAAAACAATTTATTTTTCAATAAAGAGGAATCCCAACTACTTTCATGTTCTTATATTAACACTTCTCTGGCAATTTCGCAGCTTTAGGGTGAGCGCTGCCGCAGGCCGTGGACGGCCATTTTGTAGAGGCGGGCCGGCCTTCCTGCCTTGTTCCTGCCATGCGTTCCCCGCGGTGGCCGCCCGCGATGCTGGTGGACCGGTCATATGGGCAGTGGTGCCTTTTCCTGCCTTACACCGGGAGTCCTCCCCTGGATCGCCTGGAGCGGCTGCGTGGACGGCCTGGGAGCTGCGGCGACTCCTCCTCTCCCCCCCCCCCCCCCCATCTCCTCCTCTCCTCCTTCCTGTAGTGGGGCCCGGAGGGCGCGACCGTCGATTTCCCGGTTTGCCTTCTGGCTACATCTCTGGTGGACCTGGGCCTTGGCGGTGGCTTGGTGACCGACCGGTCTGCTCCTTCAGTGAGGCCTGCTCCTGGTGGTGACTTTGAGGGACCTCCCTCTTTGTGCATGGTCCTGGTGAGTGATCTGGCCCCTAGGCACTATTTACTGTCCCACGCCGGGAGACTGACTGCAACCAGGCGCCATTCCCTGGGTCTGCCCGTTAGGTGGGGTGGGGGGTCTCTGCCTGCGGAGGCGGCCGGGCTAAGTCCAGGTGCGGCTTGTGGGTATCAGGCCCTCCCCCACGACCACGTTTGGTCTACCGGTGGTGCGTACCTGTGGCTGGGACTGGGATACCCTCTCACTTCCAGTCACCCTCCCCAGCTGGAATATCCTCCCCAGCATTGTCCATGATGGCTAGGGACAAGCCTACCGGTGCCACGTCTAAGCAACCTACCATAGACAAGTACACTGAGGCCACCGCCCAACCTCCCGGCCTGGAGGCCGTGGCGCCTGCTGTCCCTGATAATGCCGCACTGTTGGCGGCCATTAAGGAATCCCAAGATGCCCTTGCAGCCAAAATCGGAGCGGTGGGATCCGACGTCATGCTCCTCCGGCAAGACCTGCGTAATGCGGTACAGCGGATCACCGAGACAGAAACGCGGATCTCCGCGACGGAGGACATTGTCACCACCCTCCAGAAAACGGTCTCTTCTTTGGAGTCACTAACGCGCGGACTGGCGGCCAGGGTGGAGGACGCGGAGGGCCAAGCTCGAAGGAACAACCTCCGCTTCGTGGGGTTTCCCCGAGGGCTGTGAGTCTAACGATGCTGCCGCCTTTTTGACCAAATGGCTTACGGATTGGCTCCCTCCTGAATCCTTGTCTCCCTGCTTTATCATCGAGAGGGCCCATCGCGTTTTACAACAGAAGCCGCCCCCAGGGGCTCGCCCCCGCCCATTGATCGCCTGCTTCCTCAACTACCGCAACCGAGATGTGATTGTCCAGCAGGCCCGGATCAAGGGGGTACTCACCTATGCCTCACGATCCATCATGATCTTCCCCGATTATACCAAATTTGTCCAGCAGCGCCGACTGTCGTTCGCCGAGGCCCGTCTGCGTGGCCTGAAAATCCAGTATTCGTTATTGTTCCCGGCCGCCTGCGCGTCTCGTTTAAATCACGGACATATTTCTTTGACTCTCCGGAAGAGGTTTTCCAATGGACAGACGAGTCGCTTAAACGGAAGGCTAATGCCCCCTCTGGAATGGACTCCAACGCTAGTTCAGCGGGCTCGGATCGGGATGTGCCTAGGCCCACTGGGAAACAACTGCGCCGGTCGCGCTCGAGACGAGGATCCAGGCCCCGCAGTGGCTCTTGTAGGGGTGCAAAGGATGGTCGCCAATCCCGGTCCCCAACATGATGGCACATTTCTGAACTCCTGTTAAAGCTGTATTACTCTTGATGGCAATCTAATTTGGGCTGCATAGTTCTGTACATTCTGGCAAGACTCTAATTGCCTGGATGTACACTTTATGGTTTGTTGGGATCCATTGGATGGGGGTGGATCCTACCCCCCGTTGGGGGCGGGACGCTTGCCATGCCGCGACAGATGCTTCAACGGTTTTGGGGTATTGGGGGGGGGGGGTGGCAGGAGGGTTGGGGTGTTTGGAAACTGTTTGTTTATGTCACACTGATCTCTTTCTTTCTTAGAGTCTGCGCGCATCCAGATACCTACTCACCGGTTCATTTACGCATCGCTGACCCGACATGACTCTCACCCAGGATAGGAGCTTAACTATTGCTAGCTGGAACATCCGGGCATATTGGACAAGGTTAAGCGCGGGGCGGTGCTTCGCCAGGCTAGGCGCTACAACGCTGACATTCTCATGCTACAAGAAACACATCTTATGGGCAATAAGACGCTCTGCCTGGCGCACTTTGGCTTTGTCCAGACTTATCATTCGGGCTTCACCAGGGGGTCCCGGGGGGTGGCAATCTTGATCCATCGCAGACTACTGTATGTCCATGACCGTTCCTGGTCTGATCCCCAGGGCAGATATATAGGTCTATATGGCACGCTCTTTGGCGAGCCTCTCACGTTGGTGTGCCTCTATGCCCCCCGCCCTGGTCGTCGTCCCTAGCGAAATGGGTGACCTTATGGGCTGAAATTCCACAGGGCCTGCTGGTGACTGGGGGTGACTGGAACGATGTTGTGTCCCTCGCTGGATAGATGGCGGGACACAGGACCGATGACAGCCACGCGCGAATCGAAACTACACACGCTAGTACAGGGTTTGGGGTGGGTCGATACCTGGCGGAAACTACACCCTACTGCAAACGAATACACTTATTTTTCTGCCACTCAACTCCTTCTCACTCCTCGATTATATATTCATATCTCCCTCACACATTCACAAGATTGAGAAGGCTGAGATCTTGCCCAGGGGCCTGTCCGATCACTCTCCCACCACGCTGGCAGTGCAGCTGGGCCCGGCTCGCTCTCCGCCCCGCTGGCGCCTCTCTTCCTGGTTGCTACAGGACGACTCATATCACCAACAAATGTACGTGGCTCTTACTGAATATTTCACCCTCAATACTGGTACGGTAGATTCCTCGGGGACCCTGTGGGAGGCCATGAAACTAACTCTGCTGGGGGTGGACATTGCCTTCTGCACGGCGTTGGCAGCGCCGTGAGAAGCTGGTCCACTCGGAAGCCCAAATCTTAGACCTGGAACGCAGGAGTCGGGAAGCTGATGGTGCGACGGCTCGTCGCCAGCTTCCTATCGCCCAACAGCTATACGCCAGTGACCTCTTGGATGATGCCAGGCTGTACTGGCTGGCCACACGTAGTCGCATTTATCAATGGGGGGATAAATCCAGCGCCCTCCTGCACCGCCTGTGTCAGCAGACGCTTCGCCCTGTGACCCTTCCCGGGATCCTGCAGCCGACGGGCCCGGTCCTTACTGACCCAGCGGGTATCGCCTCTAGTTTCGCCGACTATTATGCAAACTTATACGCCTTGCAGGAGACTCTTCCCGCGGACACCATTGACCGTTTTCTGGTCGACCTGCCCCCGCGATCTCTATCCGATGACGTACGGGACGACCTAGATGCTCCGATCACCGTGGAGGAGGTCCAATCTGCCCTTACGGACATGCGCTTTGGTAAATCACCGTGACCGAACGGGTTTCCGTCCGAGTTCTTTCAGAAATACTCGTCCCACATATCACCACACTACCTAGTGGCTCTTCAGGCCGCGGTTGACGAGGCTGTCTCCCGGTTGACTGGCGCCACGCCGAGAGAGTGGTCTTTTTGAAGCCCGGCCGACCACCTGAACTCCATGCCTCTTACAGACCAATCTCTCTCCTGAACGTTGAGGCCAAACTCCTCGCCAAAATTATTGCTAATCGCATTCTCCCGCATATCTCTACGCTTGTCCATCCCGACCAGGCGGGCTTCATGCCCAATCGGGTAACTCGGCACAACATTCGTCGGGCGCACAACGCGATTGCCTCCGTAGACTGGTTAGATGAACCGGCCGCGCTTCTTTTAGCCGATATGGATAAGGCCTTCGATTCCATCAGTTGGACCTATCTATTTGCACTCCTTACCCGCTTAAACATAGGACCCAGACTCTTACATTACATTCGATTCCACTTCGCGGCCTTTCCCTATTGGGCGAGGCACCAGGCAGGGCTGCCCCCTGTCTCCCTACTTGTTCGCCCTAGCCATCGAGCCACTTGCGGCCTGGGTGCGTATAGATGCCCAGGTGTACGGCTTCGAGTGGTCGAGCGAGGTGTCCAATCGCATAGCGCTATACGCCGACGACGTCCTGTTCTTTTTTACACGCCCGAATAGGTCTGGCTCCTGGTTACTCTGCATAATGGAAATCTTTGGTCAAACTTCTAGCCTCTATATGAATGCATCTAAGTCCTATTTATGGCCTCCGCGGGGGAGCGAACAGCTGGGGAATTGGGCGCAACAGGTCACAGTTGTGCCTGATGGCTTTAAATATCTTGGGGTGTTCCTGTCGTCGTCCCAATCGGACTCCTGGTCTAAAAATCTAGCCCCTCTAATGCCTCGAATTAGACAACAGGTGAGCCCTTGGTCGTATATGCCCCCGACGCTGTTTGGCAGGTCGGCCATTTTCAAAATGGTTTCGTTGCCGTACGTACTTTACCAACTCCAAAACTACCCATACCCTATACCCCACACATGGTTCCGACAATTGAATTCAGCTCTCAGTCATTTCCTCTGGGGGAGGGGGGAGGGGGTTGGGGGCGGGGGGGGTTGCCCTGCGAACATGTTTCCAATCCACTTATTGTGGGGGCCTCGCGACCCCGGATGTCCAGCTTTACCATGCAGCCTCCCACCTCCTTGTCCTAAATGACTGGTGGTACAGCGACCGGCGTGACCCTGCCTATGAGCATGAACGGTGGCTGATGGACCCTAAATCTTTACACACAATACTATACTCCAACGCAGCGCTTGGTACGCTGCCGCCCGCAACCCGAACTTACTTTGCAATCTGGCGGCAGGTTTTGCGTAAGATCGGTTGGTGGGGTCAACTTACCAAGGAGACTCCCCTCTGGCATAATAGCCTCCTGCCACAGCTGCTTGAACTCCCTGGGTTTGCGGGCTGGGATGCTATCGGAATCTCAATGGTCGGAGATGTCCTTCGGGGCCAGACACTCAAGTCATTCCAACAACTGCAGGCCGACTTCCAAATGCCCCGCTCCCAATTCTATAAATATCTTCAATTCCGACATGCCTTTTCCCCCTATCTCTCACGACAAGATACTATTCCTGATTTTAGTCCTATTGAGGCAAAGGTGTTCATGGGCGAGATGGGCGCACACAAAAACACAGATTTATACCGCACCCTGGTCATTAACAGTCATGATACACTTCACAAGACTAGGGAGGCTTGGCAGGATGACCTGGGTCCATTTGACGAACACAACTGGGTGGAGGCTTTAGAATCCCCGCGTGGTGCGGCCATAGCAGCACGCCTTCGACTCATACAATTTAAATATCTCCATAGGGCATACTTTACCCGCTATCGGCTCTGGCGCGCTGGGATGATTGCTTCTCCCACTTGCCTCCGCTCCGGCGGAGGGCACCTTCCTCCACACGATATGGGAATGCACAGTCCTGCCGCGCTTTTGGCGCGGGGGTGCTGACCTGCTTTTCTGAGGTCCTGGGATGGGACATCCCACGATCGCCGCGCTTAACCATGCTCCACATCACTGACGAAATCAGAGGGAATAGGTACAAACAGCATCTGCTATTTTTAGGGCTTACCCTTGCTAAGCGCGACATTGCCAGGGCGTGGAAGGACCTCCCCGCCTTCGGTTGGGGCCTGGAAGCGTGGCCTTTATTTCTCCATGGGGCTAGAAATTCCAATTTTTAAGGCACGCGGGTGCCCCCTGAAACACCCGAAAATATGGAAACGGTGGGCTGACTATCGTGGTCTCTACCTTGAACCAATTACCCCGGCGCGAAGTATTGAAGACTTGCCATGTTGATTTCATATTGGGTGCAGGCTCTGGGACAGATTGTGCATTTACTGTTCTATCACGACTGGAAGTACTCATAAATGTAGGATGTGTGGATCAAGTGACACTTTTGTTTTTTGTTTTCAATGTGTATTTTCCACAGATTTTGCTTTATGTATCCTTTTGTTTCAAATGGACTCACTGCCATATTATATATGCGATGTATTGCCCTGGACCCTCCTGGGCTTTCTACTGTCTGTCAACAATAAAATCTGTTGTGGGGAGAAAAAAAACAACAAGGACCACCTTAAGTACACTTTATTTTGTGTTCAGTTGCACTCACATGGGTTATCTCAACACCATAAAATAAAATTGCTTCATTTTGACCACTGTATATGGAAAACTAAAGGCCACAACTGTTACCACATGACAAAATGTCAGAATTTGCTAAACTACCCTCTACAAAATATATTGCTGGCCATTCCTCAAACCTGAGAAATCAGAGTTCACATTCTAGTGATGAGAAATAGTATGCATCTGAGCCGAGAACTATGTCAGGTATCCTATAAAGGCAAGGGAAATAGATGACGGTCAACCGACCACGGACTCCAATAGACCTTGAAACTGTTAGACTAGCTTTCCCTAACAAAGAAAGATTTTGCATCAAAACCACAATCTCATGGGTGTAATAGGCGCATACAAGCCTCTGGAGTATGTCAGAAAGCTTGCCATTGGTGCCTAACTAAACTGTGTATTAGTCACTGGACACTCGAAACTGGATCTTGAGCGCACTGGAGAAGCAGTAATGCAGAATTCCCATAGAGGGCAGTTATTACTCGTCATGGAAGATAAAGGGGGCAGCAGAGGTAACAACTTTAAAGCAAAGTAATGGGAATGTGACCCGGGACTTCAGCAGATGCACTGAACACAGCTGGCATTGGGCAAACCTCAGAAACTGAACAAACAAGCACTGGCAACAGACATTAGAGAAAGACACAGGGGAGTGAGCCAGCAGGAACACTCAAAAGTCTACAGTTGTAGAGTTGACACTCTCGAAGTTCAATGCAAACTCCAATGGAGGAGGAAGGATACACTCTTAACAGCCAACAGATGAAGACTCCACTGTCTCGGGCCAAGATATGAATGAGTCTCAATCCAATGGCAGAAATAGTCAGACAGAAGAAAACAAATTGTTGAAAGGGGTAGATCCAAAGCTCACTCTTTGAATATTGTTAACAAAACCTCAATTTCACAATATTGCTGTCAAAACCCACAAATAACAGGAAAATACCTCAACAATGATGCAAACTTACTACTACATAAAATCACACTGATGTAGGGAGGGGAGGGTACCACTCTCAGGGTTTTCTCATCTAAAAGAGCTAAGGATGGAGAAGGATTGAAAACTTCAAAACTTGTTCTGTGGGACGGTTGTCCATACTGCGAGACATGCTAAACGAGTCTGCTTTTAGTTCACTGAGCAAACGAAGTTAAGAGAAAATGCACTGGGATGCATTCTTACCTCAGAGGAAGAAAGCAGTTGGAGCAAATAAGAAACAGATTAAACAACGAAGCAAAGGGAAATCTCACAGAGAAGTATGACAAAGAGAAAAAATAGCTCTGTACACCGGTCAACAGGTTTCAACAGCTACAGAGATGGGAAGAAATGGGAGAAAGTTGCAGTGGGAGAAAGTCACTTAACTGAGCTCAGAAGCAAGCTCCTCAGAGAGCGACTCCGCCTTACAGAAAGACAAATGCATTCATTTAGACAAAATCAAATGGCAACAATCCCAGGACAGTGGGTCCTTCAAGAGGAAGAGGAAGATGAGAAGTTCCAGGAAACTCCAAAAACAGAGTACGACAGGATAAAAGGAAGCAACAGAAATCACATCGCACAACTAAGTCATTCTTGGAAGGCAGGTGTAGCCAGAGAGAATCATTAGCTTCACTGGAGAATAAAATAAATGAAGTCTCAGAAATTATTTCAATATGGCCAATTGTTTTATGTTAGCGCATCAACTAGAATCAACTGAACCTTAGGAAATATTTAAAACTAAGTAGGAATCTCACAGTGCTGGAAACTATAAGTATTCCAAAAACGATACTTAAATGTGTTATTAGAAACAACAAAAGAGTGTACCTTTGTAGAGAAAGAAGAGCAAATGTGCAGAATCCCACTAGGTTCTATAGAAAGCCCTCACTGACCAACCTGGTTGGTGACATGCGCATCATTGGGCCCCACCGGGAGAGGCTGAATGCCACCCCGGTGTGCTGCAACGCCAGAGTTACTGCGGAGCTGGAAAAAATGTGATTTGATAAAAAAAAGGTGAAGGTGAGTTAAAAATGTCTGAATTGTGTCAAAAAATAGGTTTTATTAATTTCCCAATCAGACATGGTTAAAAATAAGGTGTTGGACAAGAAACTGAATAGATTGTTCAGCTATGTCCCCCTAAGATCTGGTCAACATGTTTCTGCCTATGTGTGAGTAATTATTCAGGCATTCATCAGGACCGAAGGTGAAGTGAAGTGAACCCCGGCGGTATGGACGCGCTAAGGCACACCCTAACCTGAGGTTATAAATGTAAAAATTAGATTCTGACTGTAATATTCATATGATCCTCGAGATCGAGAGGAACCGAGTTTACTCTGTATAATGATACAATAAACAATGACAAACAGACATACAAGAAAAGAACATACAAAAGGTAGCTTTTAGATTTGATGTTCGCGAGTATGTTATGATGCAAACAACATACATGCACATGTGCTCTTCGGAGTGCACTTGAACTGTAACACTGGTCAGGTAGGCTACGGTGCTAGATATTGTGCACTTAAAAGGTATCACAGGATAAATGGACAAGGACTAGACTAGCAGCATTAGTATTCAATACGCCAATTCCGTATCTAGCACCATAGCCTACCTGACCAGTGTTACAGTTCAAGTGCACTCCGAAGAGCACATGTGCATGTATGTTGTTTGCATCATAACATACTCGCGAACAACAAATCTAAAAGCTACCTTTTGTATGTTCTTTTCTTGTATGTCTGTTTGTCATTGTTTATTGTATCATTATACAGAGTAAACTCGGTTCCTCTCAATCACGAGGATCATATGACTATTACAGTCAGAATCTAATTTTTACATTTATAACCTCAGATTAGGGTGGGCCTTAGAGCGTCCATACCGCCGGGGTTCACTTCACTTCACCTTCGGTCCTGACGAATGCCTGAATAATTACTCACACATAGGCAGAAACATGTTGACCAGATCTTAGGGGGACATAGCTGAACAATCTATTCAGTTTCTTGTCCAACACCTTATTTTTAACCATGTCTGATTGGCAAATTAATAAAACATATTTTTTGACAATGCACAATTCAGACATTTTTAACTCACCTTCACCTTTTTTATCAAATCACATTTTTTCCAGCTCTGCAGTAACTCTCGTAGCAGCACACCGGGTGGCATTCAGCCTCTCCCGTGGGACCCAATGACGACATGTCACCAACCAGGTTGGTGAGTGAGGGCTTTCTATAGAACCTAGTGGGATTCTGCACATTTGCTCTTCTTTCTACAAAGGTACACTCTTTTGTTGTTTATAATATATTGTCTGGGGGACCAATAGTGCTCCTTAATTTATTTCCCTCTCTCTCCTGTTGATTTTTTACATGTTTAGCAGCGTACAGCTGTGAGAGTTATATCTATCAAGTTCTATGTATATCTTTGCTTGAGGGGTCCGATTTCTCAAGATCCCCTGACCTATTTGAGTATATCTTACACCTTGATTCATAATGGAAAACCTGGGTCTCACATACTCTGACTCGGATGTGGATGCCATCTTGGCACTCCCTTCCATTTTTTGCAGATTTAACTATTTCACAGGCCATAACGCACACCAGTGAATGGGACAAACTTTCAGAGCAGAAAAAGAATAGAATTCGCACTATTCTACACGGAACAATCCTAAGGGAGTACTTGCGCACTAACACCGCGCCAAGGGGCCTTTTAGTAACAAATGCACCACGCATCTTCTTAGAGGATGAGACCTTCAGAAAGGAATGGGCAATGATCGCGTGGCATTGCACACGCGATTGGTTGGTCTTAATAATAAAAACTGCGATCAGATTGTCTGAAGCACTGATGGTTGAGATTCAACAAACAGAGAACCACTTCAGAACCACATTAACGGGGTACAAGAAGAAACTAGACGAGATGAATAAAGACATCATAGAATACAAGGAACCCGGCCCTCTTGCTCTCTGATCTCCTTGACCGGGGTAAGGTACGCCTTCCCTACCTGGAGACGGCTGCCCAGAAGGATTTGGAACGGCCCATTTCTTTGAAAGAAATCGAGGGGGCCATCTCCTCTGCCTCTTCGGGCAAGACTCCGGGCCCCGATGGCCTTCCCCAGGAGTATTACGCGGCGTACCGCGAAATTTTAGTGCCCCGTCTGGCCGCTTTGTTTCAGGAGGCGGTGGAGAAGGGCTCCTTCCCGCCAGAAACTGACATTGCCACCATTGTGGTCCTCCCGAAATCCCAGCCCCTTCGCGTCATTGTGCGGAATATCGTCCTATCTCGCTCCTCAATACGGAGATTAAGCTGTACGCCGCCATTCTGGCTCAGCGTTTGAAGCCCTACTTGGCTTCCCTGGTCCACGTAGATCAATGTGGCTTCATGCCTCAACGCGGACCCGTCACTGCCTCCGGAGGCTGCAACTGGCTCTAGCCCACAGACACTTGCTAACTCCGTACTTGGCTCTCCTATCCATCGATTTTGAAAAGGCGTTTGATTCGGTGGATTGGACGTATTTGCAGGATGTGCTGACCGAATTGGGTTTTGGGCCTCGATTTAGAGCGTCGGTTCAGGTCCTCACGCCCACCCGCGAGCGCGTGTGCTGGTCAACGGTGTACTGTCAGACGCCTTCCCTATTCACAGAGGCACTAGACAGGGATGTCCTCTCTCTCCATTGCTATTCGCCCTGGTTATGGAGCCCCTGGCCGCTCTGGTGCGGGCCGAGGACGGTATTCGTGGATGGGAGTGGCCGAGTGCAGAGGCGGACAAGATCGCACTTTATGCGGACGACGTTCTGATTTTCCTGGCCGATCCGGACTCCTCGGGGCCACGATGTCTCCAGACCCTAGAACACTTTGGGCAGGCCTCCGGGCTTAGACTGAACCCTGGGAAGTCCGTCCTGGTCCCTCTGCACCTCTCTAGGGAATGCTATGACTGGCAGTCCACCATACCGCTGCGGAGACAATCCTTTAAGTACTTGGGGCTGTGGATCACTCTCCTTCCCGAACTGGGCTGGGCGCTCAATGTTGCCCCAGTTGTTAAAAAGGCCAAAGAAGATCTCCAGAAGTGGATGACTCTTCCCCTCAATCCGTTGGGGAGGGTCGCCCTGTTTAAAATGATGATCCTCCCCAGATTTCTTTACGTCCTCCAGAATACTCCTTTCTGCTTCCCCAGGCCTTGGTTCCGGGAATTGGACAGTATAACCACCAAGTTCCTTTGGAACGGGGGTAGGGCACGCCTGGCTCTGTCTACTTGTCGGATCCCCTCCTTCGACGGGGGAATGGGGATGACGAACCTATACCTTTACTTCCTGGCTGCACGTCTCCTGGTGGTTCACGATTGGTTCAACGGGGGCTGGTCCGATCCGGCCTACAGGCTCGAGCTGAGCGAGCTGGGTCTCACCCGCCATTCAATCGATGCTGTACGGGAAGACAATCCCAACCCAGCTACCGGAGGTCACACGCTCCGTGTTCCTGGCCTGGCGGGCCTCGCTGCGTCATACTGGGTGGACGCGTAGGTTCACTCTGTGTACACCCCTTTGGCAGGGGGCTTGGCTCCGGGAAGTTAGTGGGTTGCAGGGGTTTAAATCGTGGGATCTCATTGGAATTACACAGCTGGGGGATGTATGGGCTACAAGCCACTTGCTTTCCTTTCCGGAGCTCCAAGCCCGTTACTCCCTACACTCCTCTCAATTCTACAAGTATTTGCAGCTGAGACATGCACTCCGGATACACATTGCGGACGACACACGGCTCCCCGAACACAGCCCTACAGAGGCGCAGACAATGCTGGGAGATTTAGGTAGAGGGGGCATTTCCCGCATATACCGCACCCTAGTCAACAATACTTCCCCTCCCTGGACAAGTTGAAGGACCAGTGGGTGGAATGGGTGGGCCCCTCGACGAGGTGGACTGGCGTGATGCACTTATGGCACCCAAGACGGTCACCACTTCTGCTAAACTAAAGCTGATCCAACTTTACTACTTACACGCCGCTTACCTTACTCCCCTGCGCTTGCATCGAGCGGGCCTGCGTCCTGATGCGTCATGTGCGAGATGCACCCATGCCCCGGCTGACTTCTTCCATGTGGTTTGGTCCTGCCCCCGGCTGGAGAGATTTTGGGAGGCAATTGAGGGGGAGCTAACGGAGGTCCTGGGTTGGGAGGTTCCTCATGACCCGCGGCACTCCATACTGGGAATCCTGGATGGGCTGGATGGGTCCCGGAACGACAAAATATTTTTCAATACAGCCATGATGGTGGCAAGCGGGACATAGCGGCGGCATGGATAAATCCTGACCCACCGGACATAGGGAGGTGGCGACGGGGGTGGACTGGTGTGCGACCCAGGAGAGGGCCCTTTACATGGCAAGAGGGTGCCCGAAGAAATATCGACGGGTGTGGGGGAAATGGCTGGGTACGGTAGAAGGTTCGGAATGATTTGTTTCGTCATTGTTATATGTGCAGGTTTCATGGAGTGCGGGAGTGTGGGATACGTTCACTATCAAAATGTCACTGATTTTGGGTCCATCGTGTACTTGCTGAGTTGTTTCATACGATGTAAAACAATAAAAATTTGTTTATCAAAAAAAAGAATACAAGGAAAGTCTCACTCAGAAAAAAGTAACGAAATTTCAAAAAGATTTAAAAAAATTCAGCTTTGATAAAGCCTACCCATACACAGAACCCACATATACACCACCTACGAGGAATAACACTAATTCAGATACCTCTGACGACAATTCCTCCACCAACAGTGGTTCAAGTGGTGGTAGCTATAGACAACGACAGAGGGGTGGAATGAGAGGCGCAAATAGGTCCAATTTTTCACATCCTATGTGGCCACCCTATTCGATGCCAATGGGTGGGATGCACCCGATGCACTTCCAACACCCCCAAGTCCCAATGATGGGCTGGAACCCCGGCTTCGCTCAAGCACCACATTTCCAACAAAACAGCTACTGTCCTGCTTTTTTAGAGAGAGGCCGGAGAGGAAGGGGCAAAAGGAGAGGACAGAATCAAGTCCGATGGGAACCGGACGACCCAGTGGGCAACTATACACGCAGCAAGTCGCAACACGCCAGCACGAGTGCCCAGGAGTCTGATTGTCAATCTTTCTGATGTGACCCTAACCCCAGGAGAAATACAAGTTCTCGAAAAGTGCCTGGGGTTTGTACCCACTGCCCGATTAGACAAATTTCGACTCCATTGTGAGCTAGCTAACTTTTTTAGAAAGCTGAAGTTGAAAGCATTTTTTGAAGGAAAGGAACAGACAGGGGCAGGGACATGCCAAGGAGACACTGATCTGAGAGTAAAATCTACGTTTGTACCACCACCACACACCATAGCAGCAGAAATCACTGCGTTTGAGCAGGCAGTGTTTCTGGAAATCGAGAGTTTTGCCGAACCAAAAACCTTCAAAAATTTGAGTGCTCAGGAATTCGAGGCCCTCAACCGGTTACAAACCAATACCACCATCACGATAAAACCTGCTGACAAGGGTGGGGGCGTGGTCATACAAAATACAGTGGACTATGAGATTGAATGTCAACGCCTGCTTGGCGACAGGACCAGCAATACCCCATTGACCACGGACCCCTCCCAAGAGCTCAAGACCAGGATTGGCAACCTGTGAGAGAGGCAGCAGCAAATGGCCACATTACCAAACATGAAGCGGATTTTTTGACTGAAGGGGAGAGCGTAATACCATATTTTTACACGCTCCCTAAAATCCACAAGAATCAAACACCACCTCCAGGACACCCAATCGTTTTGGGTATCGGTTCTCTTTTGGAGCCCTTATCACGCTTCTGTGATCATTTTTTAAAACCTTTGATCCAACAAACTCCCACGTATTTGAAGGATACAAAAATCTGCTCAATTTACTACAAGCTCTGTCCGTAGACACTGATACCACCATACTTGTAACCCTCGATATCGAGAGTCTTTACACAAGCATCCCCCAGGACGACACCATCAATGTCCTGGGGTAGGCTCTGGATGAGATTAACTGGGAGTATAAAACACCTAAATCCTTTATCTTGGAATGTGCAACTCTGGCACTCAAACATAACTTTTTTGAATATAAAGGTGACCTCTTTCTCCAATCCACTGGAACCTCAATGGGCAGCACCTTTGCCCCCAGTGTAGCTGGTCTTTATGTTCATAATTTTGAACGCAAATTCATTCAAAGTGTGAACAATCCCTTTGCCTCTTCCATAAGTTTTTGCAAGAGATATATAGATGACATTCTCATGTTATGGCAAGGATCTGATGACCACCTTGCAGAATTCCAACAATGGATTAACACTCTTGATCTGAACTTGAAGTTTACACATACCTGCAGCACACAGGAAATTGTGTTCCTAGATGTAGTAATCTCTAAGAACAATGGGTGTCTGACAACCAAGACCCACTATAAACCAACTGCAAAAAATAATCTTGTGGATTTTTCAAGCTTCCACCCGAGATCCCTACGGGAAAATTTGCCATATGGACAATTTTTACGGTTAAGGAGAAACTGCAGTCATCTAGAGGATTTTCGTAAACAGTCAACGGACTTAACCGCTAAACTTAGACATCTTGGTTACCCAAACAGTGTCCTGAATAAAGGTTACAAAAGGGCACGGAACCAACCGAGAGAGGCCCTATTAGAGGACAACCCAAGGGAAACGGTGGAAATGCCACTAACCTGTGTTACGACTTACAGTAATGCATCCAACACTGTGAAGAAAGTCATAAACAAACATTGGAGAATACTTACCAGTAATAAAAGAGATTGGGAGAGACCCCTCTTTTCCTTCAAGAAAGGACGTAGCCTGAGAGACACTCTGGTCCACACTCGCCCCAGAGATAACCTTACTCAAGATACACCATCCATAACTGATGCATGGGGCCTTCCAAAGGTAACGGGCCATTTCCCTGGGCCAATTGCAGTATTTGTCATCTTACTACAAGTACCAAAACTTTAAATCTTGAACAAGGGAAAGTATGGACCCAGCATGCCCACACAAATTGCAACTCTTCTAATGTTGTGTATCTAATAAGTTGCCCGTGTGGTTTGCGCTACGTGGGCATGACCACACGTAAAGTCAAACTACGTGTGTGTGAACATAGAAGCAACATTAGATGCAAGCAGATTACCACCAAATTAAGTGAACATTTCTTGCAGGCCAATCACACCACCAATGACCTTAGGTGGACAGTCATTGAGCAAGTCAAAACTCAAAGAAACACACTACAAACTCTATATGAAAAAGAGCAGAGGTGGGTGTACCAGTTGGGCACACACAGACAAGGCTTGAACGACAATATTCCTTGGGGTACAGTCCTACGACGCTAACCCCTTGAATGCATCCATATGTACATACATATACACATGCCATCTATGCATTGCATCTTTGTTGAGCTAGTTGATATTCCACCTGACTAGCATTCTCTGATGAACTACAATGGACTATGTGGTGGTCTATTTTGTGATTTTTAACACTAACCATGATATATGAGCACTATATCATACAAGCAATGCTTTTTCCAAAGATTCTTTCTAAAGAGACATCTCCTGTAAAATGAGATTTCCTAATACATTTATTGTAACTACTCACTTCCAAAACTTTCTTTTGCCAACCATATTTGGTTGCTCTTGGTTTCTTGACATCACGAAACCGTTCTCCATTTAGCGTTTATCCCCTTTGATGGTCCTTTGACAGCACGAATCAGTTGCCAAACAGGATTGTCCCTTCCTGCGTTACCTTGAGCCAAGGACCATGCCACTGGTTCGCAGCTTGTTCCGCCTCTTTTTCCCCGCTATGGACACTACCAATATATTTGTTCCACTTACTTTCAGTAATATTCTTTTTCTGACTGTATTTGTCTGCCCATGGCTCTGTAATCATAAGTATGGCTGTGACTTCATATGAATCACTCCCCTCTTTTATTTTTTTATTTTTAAACAAAAACTTTTACTTCTGTCAAAAGGAACCTGACGTTTCTCTGACAGCAACTATCAGTTATCTAACTGGATCGCTTTTCCTTGACTTCGAGCCATGGATAACACCATTGGCTCGCAGCCCGTTCGCGTCACTCCCGTCATCAGCACGCGCTACGCTACGCGATGACGCGTGCGCGATGACGAACGCGGAAGACTCTCTCCTCCCGAGGCTCGCTTTGAGCTTTAAAATCAGCCGCCTCGCTCTCTGCAGCATCAGCGGGGTCCGGCCATACGAGGGTCGACGCAGGTTCCAAGCGGGTGCCTGGCAGCGAAGGCGTCAGTCCATTTTGAGCCACAAATGAGATAAGTAACACTTATGCTTTTATCGGTCACAGCTTCTGACCCCTTTCTCCTCTTACCTTTATCTGTAGGGTGTGCCATTTTGCCACCACCCCTCCCGAGACCCATGGTGTATTCAGTTGTTACACCGGATGTAAGATATACCTTGTATATATATTTATATATATATATATTTTTTTTTTTAAATAAACCACCTTGTGCCCATTAGCACCATTTGTCTTCGTCCGTTTCTCTTATAGCCTATATAGTCTCCACAGGTTACTGGCTATGATTAGAGCGTCAGAATGGGCGTATTGAATACTAAAGCTGCTAGTCTAGTCCTTGTCACTTTATCCTGTGATACCTTTTAAGTGCACAATATTTAGCACCGTAGCCTACCTGACCAGTGTTACAGTTCAAGTGCACTCCGAAGAGCACATGTGCATGTATGTTGTTTGCATCATAAAATACTCGCGAACATCAAATCTAAAAGCTACCTTTTGTATGTTCTTTTCTTGTACGTCTGTTTGTCATTGTTTATTGTATCATTATACAGAGTAAACTCGGTTCCTCTCAATCACAAGGATCATATGACTATTACAGTCAGAATCTAATTTTTACATTTATAACCTCAGGTTAGGGTGGGCCTTAGAGCGTCTATACCGCCGGGGTTCACTTCACTTCACCTTCGGTCCTGACGAATGCCTGAATAATTACTCACACATAGGCAGAAACATGTTGACCAGATCTTAGGGGGACATAGCTGAACAATCTATTCAGTTTCTTGTCCAACACCTTATTTTTAACCATGTCTGATTGGCAAATTAATAAAACATTTTTTGACACAATTCAGACATTTTTAACTCACCTTCACCTTTTTTATCAAATCACATTTTTTCCAGCTCCGCAGTAACTCTGGCGTTGCAGCACACCGGGGTGGCATTCCGCCTCTCCCGGTGGGGCCCAATGATGAAGCATGTCACCAACCAGGTTGGTGAGTGAGGGCTTTCTATAGAACCTAGTGGGATTCTGCACATTTGCTCTTCTTTCTCTACAAAGGTACACTCTTTTGTTGTTTATAATATATTGTCTGGGGGACCAATAGTGCTCCTTAATTTATTTCCCTCTCTCTCCTGTTGATTTTTTACTTACTTACTTAAATGTGTTAGACATATCCTGCTAAGGACTGTGGAATGACAAATTGCTGTCCTAACTCCAGTGTCGGCAGTGGCTATTTACATTACTGGTCAAAAGTGACTTCAAAAATTGAGGACTAAAAATTCAACGGACAAGATCTAACATTGAGGGAGATGAAGAGAACTTAAAATTAAGAACCATCACTGTAATGGCAGTAACATTCGTGCTGAAAAATCTATCCAAGAGTAAGCAGATAACAGGCGGATACTTGACAGCCACAAAACTTCAAGAGAATCTGAAGGGTACAACTGCTCATGGATGCAATGGGAACAAGCATTGGCAAAGCCAATAGGTCTTTCCTATGCGAGAGCTTTTGGCTTTGTAAATGTCTTTTAGCCATGTTGGACAGTAGCACATGGCTGAAAGTATAGGAAAAACAAACGTTATGACACAGTCAGCGCTGACTGCCGATTTCGGAAACCCTGGGCAAGAAATATTTTTGGTGCCCCTGTTTGGAACAACTACGAATTTAATTTTTCTTTTTTTTCCCATTTCGAGCCCTATGTTGCCTAGCAATATTGTAGATATGTTAAAGGTTTAAATACACAGAAGTGAGCTAGAGAGAAATATCACTTTCCCTGGGGCCCCTTAGGTGGCGGTCATGGGAAATTGATAACTTTTTCCATGCCTAAAAGCCTCTGACAGTATGAAACAATGGGGTAACCCAGTTATGTGCAGAACCTGGGGATTGGTACATTAAGTGAACAGTGGTTCTGCCACCAATTAGCTTTAGAAAGCATAGAACGTATTTATAGAATTTGTCCCTCTACCATGATGAGACTTTCATTTAATGAAAAATATCAAAGCAGAAATGACAAATCAAAAAATTGTATACTCAAAATGAAAACCGGACATATAAATATACACACACAGATATATAGTGTACAATTACACTTATTAACTAATTAAAGACGTGAAGTGAAAACAAAACGTGTGTTTACCTATCACAACTCAAACATAACAAATGAACATATATCAAAAACACATATTTAAACACAGTGTGAGGTACATGAAAATTATGATTCAACTCGATCAGCAATTAATCTTGTAAATCTCAAATGGTCTGGGTGATCATCAACACTTGAAAGTGTGCGTCGACGTTTCGACCCCTGGGCAATAGTGTGATTGTGTTATCTGTGGGGGGGTCTTCTTCAGGACTTAATATAAAGTCTGTGTGTGGCCTTTAAATAGGGTTCCACCTGGATACCAGAATAACGATTAATACAGCACGGCTGCTTGTATAATGTAGGAGGTTGACCTGAGTCCAACAGGTATCCTCTTGTCAGTGGTACAGCGTGCCTTCAATTTCTCCGGCGTCCGGCGCTCGGGGTTATCTATTGTGGGTGAAGATTTAATTTAGGGCAATGACTGTCGGGGCCGGCCGCCTCCAGACAGTGCTTCCGCCTGGGTCTGGAAACTAGTTAATGGTTTCAGACTTCTCTCTGGCATTCATTGCCGTCTACTGCATCCAGGGAAGCTGCCTGTCATAAAATCTCAAACATATTCAGAAGTACATGAGTGATCTCTTGGTATAGTTTCTTTAGTTTGGACTAGCTTTGCTTTGATATTTTTCATTAAATGAAAGTCTGATCATGGTAGAGGGACAAATTCTATAAATACGTTCTATGCTTTCTAAAGCTAATTGGTGGCAGAACCACTGTTCACTTAAAAACCTCTGACAGCATGGCTAAACAAAAAATAGACAAAGCCAATAGCTCCTGCATAGGCAATAACTACTGGCTTTGCCAATGGTTGTTACGCATTTTAGTGCCTGCTGACATAGTGTAACATCCTTATACAAAGGAAGGAGGCATCTAATATCCTTTTCCGGCTAATTCCTCTTGGTGAAGCACAAAAGATTGTTTATTTCCAATATACAGTTGAAGTAATAGCCTCTCCTTGTTAGACTGTGTGAGTGGGAGTTCTACAGTAAACCAACCACTGCACTAATGCAATCTTACACCCATATTTCTATAAAACATATTTCGGTGCCGATGCCTTTTATACAAAAACTTGCACTGACATTATCACTGACCTGCCGGTGCAAAATGCTGTTTTTGCAATGGCCAGTCAGTGCAAATGTCTTTTTTGCTATTTTTAGGTGGCCCAAATGTCACTGCAAAACGTTCATTCGCTGTCTCCGGTTGCATTTCACGTAGCCTCTGCTATATTTCCTGTGCAATAAACAAATTAAAATAACAGGCTTGCTAAGGGGCACACAGTTTGATTTTACAGCAATTTATTTCAACTCAATATAGTATTATTACATTTTCCTTTGCTTTTCATTCCTTTCCATATTCCTGATCAAGTTGCATTAAGTCCAGATGGTAGTTAGAAGTAGGCATCGTAGGGGAAGACAACCTGTTGAAGTACAAAATCGTAGCAAGGGTGCCCTGACCACCAATGTAAGCATGAAAATTTTTTTTTCATGACTGACTATCTACCACGACCGCTTGCTGAATCATCTCCGAATGTGGGTGCATTTATCCTTGCCCCAGGTATTGCGGCTAATCTCCGCCTACCATCTTCTGCCACGGGTACAGCATCTGTGATTATCCTTGTGTTTACATGTAATCAATGGGTGATTGTCAGCATCTAATTCATTGACTGCGCGCTTGCAGACTCACTTCTAGTTCCCAGGCCACCCTTCAGTACTGATGAGACCATCCCTTGTGCCTTTTGTTGGGCCAAACCTTTGGACATACCATAACCATGGGTGGTTAGGCAACTAAGTGCCTGGTCTAAGAGGACTTTTCTGCGTGGTTGTATTTGCTTACCAACATACAATTTTCTCACCAGCCTATTCACTTTATGTTTGGTTGTTGCTCACGTGGTGGACATTTTACACACATTGTGATTAAACATTGTTTCGTAATATAAAGGATGCAATTTATGATGTGCATAAATCTGCATTATTACAATGGAAACCTATTATCCGGATTTTGTTAGGATACTATATTACGATGCCTACAGTAATCTTTGCTGTGTGTATCCAATAATCTTGTACCGAATGAGTTCAGTGTGAACCACAGTTTGTACATGTACTCCCAGGTTTGCATGGACATTTGGGTTGCTCTTATTTTCTTGAAACATTGGCCCCTAACGCAGGCATGAAAAATCAGTCCATTAACTCAGTTAGGTAATAGAAAACACCCATAATGAAAAATGTCCTAGCTATCGTAACGGAAAGTTTCAATTCTATTAAGGATGCAGAGGCGAGGATTATGCATACTCTCTTCGCTTTATTGAAACAGCAGCCATTTACCAAGATAAGACAGAAAACTACTATTCCCATGAGACCCTGGGAACAGCTTCAAGTCAAGCAAATCATTAACCAATGAACAAGGAGTCCAAGCAACAGCCAATGAGGGCCCTTGAATGCCGCAGTATAGTACTTCACTTCTGTCCACATTTCCTCTTTCGTCGCGTGAGCAAAGCAGACGTTCCGGAGTTGAGCTTCCTGTTTAGACCCCTCTGTCCCTGAAACGAAACGGGAACAATCATATCCACACTCCCAAACAATGAACAAGTGTCAAGCAACAATAAAAACAGCCATTATATAAGAAGTCCAAACAATGAAAACTATGTATAGTAACATGTCAAATCTGCATGCATCCCCAATCTTCAAATTGAAACAAGATTACTTACCAACCACAGGGAAGGGTCCGGATTAGAATCCAGGGTGGAATAATCCTAGTCTCCGCGTCCTTAATAGAATTGAAACTTTCCGTTACAATAGCTAGGAAATTTTTCATTCTATGTCAGAACCGGAGGTGAGGATTATGCAAGTTTAAAGCTTCCCGACCACCAAGTGAGCCATTTCCAGTACAGGCTTAGAATAAAACCTCGTGAAGGTAGAATCCGCTGACCAGTCGCATTCATAATGTCTTCCAACCGAGTACTCAGATTGAAAGCTTTGAAAGCCATTGCCCCTCGGGCCGAATGCGCTCCAAAGATCTTCAGATTAATGCCCACCTCCTGCATTACCCACCTAATCCAACGTGCTATAGTAGGGGAGGAGACCGCTCTATGCGGCTTTCTGAGGGAAATGAGAAGTTGTCTTTCTGCCGGAGGATGGAACTCCTCCGACATCTCTTCATAGGCCTTGAGGCATTGCACAACACAACTTAGGAGCATCTGGGAAAACAGGGTAAGTAATTACTCTTGTATGGCATTTGGTCCGCCTACTGATTGTAAAGGAGACACCCGAAGGGGAAAACATTCTGCCTGTAATATCAAGGGCCCCTACATCGGACACTCTCCTACAGGAAATCAGACATAATAGCATTGCTAGCTTTGCAGAGAGCTCCTTCCGTGACAAAAACCTATTTGGTTGCCAGGAAAGAAAAAGATTCAGCACCCGATTGACGTCCCAGAGAGCGGAATACCTCGGCTTAGGGGGAAGGGATAACCGAACCCCCTCTGAGCAGGCGGCAAACAAAAGGGTGCTACCCGACCAGGGATCCGTCTACCGGGGTGTGCCCCGCGGAAATGGCAGACCTGAAGGTAATAATGGAACGATATGCCAAACCTTCTGAAGCTAAAGAGGCCAGGAAGTTGAGCACTTGAACGACATCTGCGACCACGGGATCAAAACCCCGTTGCACACACCAACGGGTCCATCTCGTCCAGGCCGACTTGTAACATTTAACCGTGATCCCTGTCCAAGCATCTGAGAGGAAATCCTCAGCTTCTCGCGAAAGGCCCGGACGGATCATCTACCCCTGTAATCCGCCAGGCTATCAGAGACAAGGAGCCGTTCAGCACCATCTGACGCAGAATCTGTTCTGGATTGAGAAGCAAGGCTGGGAATCGGGGGAGACGGATTGGACAATCCCAAGAAAGTTCCAGAAGAACTGCAAACCACACTTGAGATCTCCAAATCGGGGTGACTATCACCAGATACGCTTCCTGCGCCAACACTCGTGCGATCATCACAAACGGTGGGAATGCATATCCGCGTTGCTTGCTCCAATCCTGGAGAAAAGTATCCGTGGCGACCGCCAGAGGGTCTGGCCTCCAACTGACTAATCTGGGAAGCTGATGATCCAGCCTGGAGGCAAATAGATGTGCGATTAAGTGCTGCAAAAACTCACGGGTAAAGCTTCCAAAGGATAGTGTCCTGAAAATTGCAGAAATGCCAATCTGCCACCTGGTTGCTCTGCCCCAGTAGGTACTCGGCCGTAACCAATATCTGATGATCTCGGCAATATTTCCAGAAGGTGGTCGCTAGATCCGACAGCACCTTTGAGCGAGTCCCCCCCCAGATGGTTGATGTACCGGACGGCGGAAAAGTTGTCCATCTTCAGTAGTACGCAGGATTGAATCTTGTCCCGGGTCCAACATCGAACTGCAAAGGAACCTGCTAAAAGTTCTAAGCAATTGATGTGTAAAGACTGCTCCTGGGTGGACCACAAACCTCCTGTAGCGAAGTCCCCGCAACGAACGCCCCAACCTGACTTGCTGGCATCGGACTCTTTATGACTAGATCCGGAGCGGAACCGAAAATGGCCCTGCCATTCCAGGCATCCATGTGAGCGAGCCACTAGCCAATTTCTTCTTTCGCTTCCTGTGAGAGGACTACCTGTTGCGAATAAGTGAGGCCCTTCCTCAAATGTGAAGCTTTTAGTCTACAAGGCGTCCGGTAATGTAAGGGACCTGGGAAGATAGCCTATACTGAGGATGAAAGAAGGCCGACCAGACGGGCAATCTGCCTCAGAGATACGCGAGTTCTCGCAAAGGTTCTCCGTAACTCGTGTCGAATTTTCATGACCTTGCGGGTCGGAAGACTGAGAGAAGCCTTGGTTGAGTCTATTACAAAACCCAGGAACGTGATCGATTGGGATGGGGAGACTGGATTTCTTGTCGTTGATGACAAAGCCCAGATCCTGCAGCAAGGAGATTGCCAATTGGAGCTGGTGCGACAGCTTAACTGAACATTGCCCCAATAGGAGGATATTGTCCAAGTAGATGAGCCTCACACCCTGGGACCTGAGGAACTCCACTGATGGCTTTAGGACCTTCGTGAAACACTGCGGGGCAGAGGCCAGCCCGAAGGGCAGAGCGGAAAACTCGTACGCCTGTTGGTGCTAAAAAAAACGGAAGGAACCGCCGATGAGGCGGAATAATCGGGATCGACAAATAGGCATCCTTGAGGTCCAACCTTACCATACAATCGGAGGGTCTGAGAAGGTCGCGGAGGAGGTGAATGCCCTCCATCTTGAAATGGCAGTATACGAGCCTTTTGTTGACTTTGCGAAGGTTGACGACTGGCCGTTGACCTCCGTTGGCTTTGTCGACCAAAAGTTATTGCTTACGAAGCCCTGTCGGTGAGGTACCGTAGGCTGGATGGCCCCTTTGTGTAGTAGGACAGAAACCTCTGTCTATCAAGGCCGCCTTGTCTGCGGAAAATTGAATGGATCTTGGGGGAGCCCTTTGGTATGGGGAGCCGTAGAACTTTATGTGGAACCCTTGCATGGTTTGCAGGACCCATGTATCTGAGGTAATAGAACGCCATGTGTGTACGAAACCCGCCAGTCGATCCCCTACCCTCAGAGAGGAAGAAGGAACAACATTCACCGGATTTGGAAGCTGTGTTGAATCCCCTGCCTCTGCCTTTGAAGCGTTGGCCTCTGGTCGGGTAGAATGTGGCATAGCAGGAGTTATCCTGGTAGGCATTGCACCTGGAGCCTTGACCCTGGGGGTATTGAGAGACTGAGCGGCCGGACGAACGGCCCCTGCTTCGTCCGGCCTCGCGGAAAACCTGGTGTTGAAAAACCCATTTAATGGCGGACTGGGCCTTATCTAGTGACAAACGTATTTCACAAATTTTCCCAACTCTTTTATAAAGGGCTCTCAGAAGAGGCCCCCTTGGGTCACCACGCTGGCCTCTGAAACTGCCAGGTCTCCCAGCTTGGGATCCACCTTGATGAGGAATGAGCTACGACGCTCTGACAAAGCACAATTGGCATTGCTAAGAAAAATGATGGCTCGTTGAGCCCAGCCTGATAGGATGTCGGGAGAAATGACTGAGCCAGAAGACTTATCGTCCTCGGCCATGTCGAATATCTTCGTCAGGGGGCCCAGGGTGTCGAGGAGTTTGTCCTAGCATGTTCACCAGGACCCCATCAATGCCTTTTTAGGGTCTTTCATAAATTTGGCCAAAAAGGTAGCCATGGTAGGATCCAGTTCGGGGGTTAAGGATACCTTACCCTCCAGGGAGGGGCAAGGACATTCAACTCTGAGGCGCTATGCGTCTCCCTCGAGGGGCTTACGAATTCTAGCTGCCACATAAGCTGCCACCTTGTCCGCGGGAGCCCATTCCGCCGACCTCGGGTGAATGATGTAATCAGGGACTAGGAGATACAAACCCTGGGAAGGGCTTTTCAGGGGGGGTGGAAGGTGTAGAAGTGGGGAGCCAGGGGCGTGATGGGCCTTAGTCATCGTCCATATCTCCCCGAGGGTTACCGGGGTCCGGGGATATGGAAGGGGGGGGGGGGCTAAAACTGGGGCCAGGAGCGTCGTCTAAGGGGACGGGTGGGGGGGTCTCGATTCAAAAGGAAAATGCTACTTACCAGTATGCATCTGTTCTTCGCATGTAGAGCTGCAGAGTTGTACACTATGCATAGATCGCCATCTGGTGTTGGGCTCGGACGCTTGCACTTTGTTGTTGTCTTGGAAGAGTCCTTTGTAGTCACGAGATAGGCGACTTCTCCTTTGGACGATAGTGCGCATGGGCATCGACTCCATCCTCAGATTGTTTTTCGCCATGATGGGAAATGATGGAGTGAGTAAGAAATAAAGAGATGTCCATGTGAATGTATCTAATTAAGATAATACTGGAACAGATACAGGTTCCGGGGAGGCGGGTGGGCGTGTAAAACTCTGCAGCTCTACATGCCAAGAACAGATGCATACTGGTAAGTAGCATTTTCCGTTCGAGGTATATGAGCTGCAGATTGTACACTATGCATAGACTGTACAGCAGAGTCTCCCCTAGCGGTGGTCACCTGTATCTGTTGCAGTGGTTTGAAAAAGTGTTTTAAGAACAGCTTGGCCTACAAAAGCTTGTTGCTTAGCCTGCACGTCAACACAATAGTGTTTGGTGAAGGTGTGTGGTGTAGACCATGTTGCTGCTTTACAGATGTCATCTAAGGGAATGTTCCGTAAGAATGCCATGGAAGCCCCTAGTTTGCGTGTTGAGTGCGCTCTAGGGGGAATTGTTAATGTGCGTTTAGCCTTTTGGTAGCATATTTGAATGCATTTTACTATCCACCTAGCGATCCCAGGTTTGGAGAAGGGGTTACCTTTATGAGGTGGTGCGAAGGCTACAAACAGTTGTTTTGTCTTTCTAAAGGGCTTAGTCCTGTCTATGTAATAAAGTAGGGCTCTTTTGACGTCCAGTGTGTGAAGAGCCCTCTCTGCTACAGAGTCTGGGTTTTGGAAAAACACTGGTAACTCAACTGATTGGTTAAGATGAAAAGCAGCGATTACTTTGGGAAGGAATTTTGGATTTGTTGTAAGAACCACCTTGTTACGATGTATTTGTAAGAATGGTTCTTGTATGGTTAAAGCCTGGATCTCACTAACCCTCCTGAGAGAGGTAATGGCGACAAGGAAAGCTACTTTCCATGTGAGGAACTGTAGTTCGCATTTGTGTAGAGGTTCAAATGGGGGACCCATGAGCCTGGTAAGAACAATGTTTAAATTCCACACTGGAGAGGGTGGCAGTCTGGGGGGAATTATCCTTTTAAGGCCCTCCATAAAGGCTTTAATTGCAGGTACTCTAAATAGTGACAAGTGTTGTCTGTTTTGCAAATAAGCGGCAAGTGCTGCTAGATGTAATCTTATGGATGAATATGCTAGATTACACCTTTGTAAGTGTAGCAAATAGCAAATGATGTCCTGGATGGAAGTGTCCAGCGGATCAATTTTATTTTTGTTGCAGTAAATGACAAATCTTTTCTATTTTGCTGCATAGCAAGCTCTAGTAGTAGGGCGCCTGGCTTCCTTAATGATGTTCATACAGTCCGGTGGAAGGTTAAGATAACCAAACTCTAGGACTTCAGGAGCCAGATCGCTAGATTCAGTTGACCTGGATCGGGGTGCCTTATCTCTCCATGGTTCTGCATTAGCAACGTTGGGGAGAGAGGTAGCTTTTGTTGTGGAACTACTGAAAGTTCCAGTAGTGTTGTGAACCACGGTTGCCGTGCCCATGTGGGAGCTACCAGGATCATCCTGAGAGACTGTTGTCTGAGCTTGCGTACTACTAGGGGAATCAGTGGGAGTGGCAGAAAAGCGTACGCAAATCTGCCTGACCAGTTCATCCATATCGCATTGCCTTTGGACAACGGGTGTGGAAACCTGGCGGCGAAGGTTGGGCATTTTGCATTTGCGTGTGTGGCAAACAGATCTATGTCTGGTTGACCCCACATTTGGAAAAATGGTTGAAGAACTTGGGGATGAAGTTCCCATTCGTGTATCTGCTGTGTCAGTCGACTTAGCAGATCCGCAATCTGATTGTGAACTCCTGGAAGATGTTCTGCAAGAAGATATATGTTTTGTGGAATGGCCCATCTCCAAATGTTCTGTGCCAGCTGAGACAGTTGCAAAGAATGTGTGCCTCCTTGTTTTTGCAGGTAATACATGGCTGTGTTGTCCGTGCGGACTAGCACAGTTTTGTGACGTAGATGTACTTGGAATGATTTTAACGCTAGGAATATTGCCAGTAATTCTAGGTGATTGATGTGGAACACTTTCTGTTGAGTGGTCCATTTGCCTTGAATTGTGTGGTTTAGGAGATGAGCTCCCCAGCCGGTGAGTGATGAGTCTGCTGTTAGCACTATTTGTGGAACTGGCTCTAGGAACGGCTGCCCTTTGGAAAGGTTTGGTGTGTTCCAGCACTGCAGAGAGCGATGTGTGCGGCTGTCCACCAACACCAGATCTGTAAGTTGTCCTTGAGCCTGGTTCCACTGACGTGCTAGGCATTCTTGTAAGGGGCGCATCTGAAGTCTTGCAAGAGGTGCGATAAAAATGCAAGATGCCATAATTCCTATGAGTTGCATGAATACCCTTGCTGGGAGGGAATGCTGTGGCTGAAATTTGGTGATTAGTGTTTGTATACTGGTTATCCTGGCTGGATTGGGATATGCCAGAGCTCTGGAGGTGTCTAATGTGGCCCCCAGATACTGGTGTATGTGGGAGGGCTGAAGATGTGACTTGGTGTAGTTTACTGTGAATCCTAAGTGGTGTAGCAGCTGGATGGTTTGATGAGTGTGATGAACACACTGGTTGAATGATTTGGCTTTTATTAGCCAGTCGTCGAGGTATGGAAAGACATGGATTTGTTGTCTTCTTAAGTGTGCTGCTACGACTGCAAGGCACTTTGTGAACACCCTGGGTGCGGTGGTCACTCCGAATGGAAGGACTTTGAACTGATAGTGTTGTCCGTTCACTATGAATCTTAGATATTTCCTGTGAGCTGGGTGTATGGGAATGTGGAAGTAGGCGTCCTTGAGATCTAGTGTGGCAAGGAAGTCGCCTTGTTGAAGTAGTGGGAGGACCTGTTGAAGAGTGATCATATGAAAATGATCTGAATGTATGTAAAGATTGAGGGGTCTGAGGTCGAGTATTGGCCTTAGGGTGCCGTCCTTTTTGGGGATTAGGAAATACAGCGAGTAAACCCCTGTTCCTTGATGCTGTAAGGGAACTAGTTCTATTGCTTGCTTTTGAAGCAGTGAGAGAACCTCTTGTTTTAAGTGTGTGAGATGTTCCGTGGACATTGGACGCTGTTTGGGTGGTATGGTGGGTGGGGTTGCTGTAAGTTCCAGGCAGTAACCATACTGGATAATTTGTCTTACCCACTTGTCTGTAGTGATGGAATTCCAGACAGGTAGGAACTGTGATAGTCTCCCTCCGACCGGGGTGGAATGGTCTGGAGGGAAGTCACTGCTTATTAGTGGGGGAGGCGCGAGTGTTGTTGTTACCTCGGCCTCTTCCTTTGTTGTTATTTCCCCGGTATCCGCCTCTAAAATATCTTCTGTTGGGGGATGTTTGCGTGGTGTTTTTGTAGGAAAAAGAGGCGGTGTCTGTCCCGATATTTTTGGATGCTCCTCTATAGAAGGAGCGACGAAAGGAACCACGTGTGGATGGAGACTGTAATGCCCCCATGGATTTAGCAGTCTCCGTGTCCTTTTTCATTTTCTCTAGAGTGGTGTCTACAGCCGGTCCAAAGAGTTGTTCTTGATTGAACGGCTGATTGAGGATTGTTGTTTGTACCTCCTGTTTGAAGCCTGAGATGCGTTACCAGGCATGCCGTCTGAGTAGAACACTAGTGTTAATGGACCTAGAGGCTGTGTCAGCTGCGTCAGGGCACACTTGATTGAAGCATTGGTTATTAATTTGCCCTCCTGAATTAAATCATCTGCCTTGGTTTTATATTGATCAGGCAAATGTTGTAATAGGGTTTCTCGTTGGTCATAGTGAGCCCTATCATACCTAGCAAGTAATGCCTGTGTGTTGGCTATCCGATAGTGATTAGCTGCTTGGGCGGCAACTCTCTTGCCGGAAGCATCTAACAACTTAGACTCTTTATCCAGAGGTGGTGCCTCACCGGAGGTCTGAGAGTTGGCACGTTTCCTAGCATTAGCTACCACTAGAGAGTCTAAAGGTAGTTGACCCTTGATGTAGGTGGGATCATTGGGAGCGGGTTTATATTTTTTGTCAATCCTGGGATTGAGAATTCTAGCCCTAACAGGGTCCTTGAATATGTCAGGGGCATGTTTAATGACACCCTTTAACATTGGCAGGGTTTGTACAGTTTTTTGTGACTGTTCAAAGATGTCTAGAAGAAAGTCCTCGTCTGCAGGGTCAGATTGCATCTGAACCCCATGGTAGAGAGCAGCTCTATTTACTAGCTGACCAAAGCCAATATTGTCATCTGGGGGAGACGGCTTTGCTGGATATGCATGGGGATCAGGGAGGTCTGGAGGCTCTATTGGGTCATTATAATCGTCCCAATTGTCCTGTGGTACATCTGTATCGTCATCAGGGTCAGTGAAAGGGTCATTGTTGCCTCCCCCATCCCCTAGATCATCATCATCCTGTGGTGGTGGTGAATTTGGTAGAAGTATAGGAGAATGTGGAGGAGAGACAGAGTTAGGAGGAAGAACAGGAGAAGAGGGTTGTATAGGTGAAGTGGCACAGTCTTTCTTTTTCACAGGCACTACGGGAGGGCCTGGTGTGTCCAGTTTCCTCTTCTTGTGTGCAACAGCCGCCAAATGTCCTGTTTTGGGGTCTATGTGGAGAGTTTTTTGTTTTGGATCAACAGGATCCGGCCGAAAAAGTTCTTCCTCTTCGGTAACCGCTTTCGGCGCCGATTTCTTCGGGTCCGAGCGAGGTTTAGATTTGTGCTCCGAGGCCTTGGGAGATGGTTTGGGGTCCTTTGGCCTGGCTGTGGAGGTGGAAATCTTTTTCAGTTCCGAAGGTTTTGGTTTCGGATCCGATGGCTTTCCTTTCAGCGTCGAGGTGTTCGGTGCCGATGTCTTTTTGGGAGTAGGCTGCACGCTCGGTTTCGGTGCCGATGGTGCCTGCGGGACAGTGAGATCGGGTTTGCTCGGTCCCAAGCTACCGGAAGGCTTGTCCCTTATCTTCGGAGCCGGGCCCAAGGGCGGGGCTTCTGAAGCTTGTTCTTGGTCGCGACTGGGGCCAGCAGGCGAAGTCTTGACCAGGGCCTTCTTTTTTTGGGGTGGAGTTGGGGTAGGGGCAGTTGTACTCACTCGTTGACCAGGAGTGATGTGGCCGTCTGAGTCGTCTGCTTCGGACACGATTTGTAGGTCCTCAGAATCGTCCTCCGGGACATCGGGGCCTTGATCGAAGATGTCCACCGGTACCGGAGCTGCTCGCTGCGCCATGATGTGTCGTCAGGCCCGGCGATCACGGATGGTCTTTTTAGATGTAAAAGAGGTGCAGGCTTGGCAATTGTTCTCGTCGTGTTCGGGCGAGAGACATAGGTTACAGACCTTGTGGTGGTCACTGTGTGGAAATTTAGCTCCACACTGGGGGCATTTTTTAAATGGAGTCCTTTCCATGAGCTGTAGGCCCGAACGGCGTCGATAGGCCCAACGGCCCCAGGTCGACGACCGGAATCGAATAGTTGAGGTGCGCGTCGAAGATCACGCAATCGAAAACAATACCGTCGAGTTTTTTGATAGTTTTGCGCGTCGAAAAGGTTTGGAGAATACGGTGCCGAACCGGAGCGCAGAAGTAACATCCGAACCCGATGGCGGAAAAAAACTGAGGATGGAGTCGATGCCCATGCGCACTATCGTCCAAAGGAGGAGTCACCTATCTCGTGACTACAAAAGACTCTTCCAAGACAACAACAAAGTGCAAGCATCCAAGCCCAACACCAGATGGCGATCTATGCATAGTGTACAATCTGCAGCTCATATGCCTCGAACAGGCATGTTTCAAACGCTCAAAAGCATCGAAGTCCACCCCTTCCTGGCGGGGGGCGCTTAGCCGGGTTCTCATCCGGGGTAGAGTTAGGGTCAGGGCATTGGGGGTCGGTGAAGCTGCGCTCCCTAACTTTGCGCAAGCAAGTGCGATCTGTTGTGAGAGGCGTTTCTCCATAGGACCCATCTCCTCCGCCACTGCCCTATCGATAGAAGCGTCAACCGCCTTGTAGAAATCGTCATCAAAAGGTAAGTAGTCAAGGCGATCCCCCCCCTCCTCCTGCGTGTTATCAAATGCCTCCATGTCCACCAAAAGAAGCGCCTAGAAGGCTATGCTGACGAAAGCTGCAATGGCAGGACTGGGGAACAGCCAACAAGTTAAAGTGGGCGGAGCCTTACCGCGATGGGTCTGAGCCCAGAGAGACCACTCCCCTGGTGCAAGCCAGTGATATATGGGGAAATATGCCTGGGAGGAGGCGTCTCCACTATCAGCGTAATGCCTAGACAGGCGGATGGCAAGGGGCCTCATGCGAGGCTGATCTCACGCTGAGAGGGCCGGTCAGACCAAAAATGCTGTACGGGGAATACAGCCCCCCAGGAGGCATCACGCTACGAGCGCCGGCAGTACAGACCAGAAACGGGCGTAAGAAAATATATTGGCTCGCGATGGGCTACAGACCCCAGACACACCAAGGTATCACTCTCCAGGCAAGATGGCTCCCGGATGTGACGCACGCTCTCAGACTCGTTTAGATAAGGGAAAGAGAACCTCGCGTCACAGCGAGCGCCGAGGACCGGCGCCACCAAGCAGTCAGAAGTGAGCACCACGGAGCCGCACCACATGCACGGCCGCGAAGGGAGAGCAGAGCGGTCCCGCAGTGGGATACGCTGCAAAGCAAGATATAGCCTCACAACGACGACAATACAAAAAATGCCCAGACTACAAATGACTGAGGAAAAACCACCAGGAAAGAAACCCAGAGGTAAGGAGAAACACAACTCGGCTGCGAGCAGCGAAGAAAGAGGAAGTGTGGACAGAAGTAAAGGACTATACTGCGGCATTCAAGGGCTCTCATTGGCTGTTGCTTGGACTCCTTGTTCATTGGCGAATGATTTGCTTGACTTTATGCTGTTCCCAAGGTCTCATGGGAATAGTAGTTTTTGTCTTATCTTAGTAAATGGCTGCTGTTTGAATAAAGCGAAGAGAGTATGCATAATCCTCGCCTCCGGTCCGGACATAGAATCGCAGTGCAAAGGATCCCTCACATTACAGGAACCCATGCTACTGCATCTGCTGCACCATTGACAGCTACATATCTGACCAAAGCACTTTTAATCCTTTAGCCCGTGGAATGAGTGTTTAAGTGCGGTACATCGCAGGAAAGCTTGTCGAAGTATGGCACCATAGCACTAGTAATCCTCTAGGCTGTGCAATCACTGTTGAAGTACGACATTGCAGCAGCTAAGCTTGCCAAAGTATGGCACCACAGTACCTGTTTTGCAGTGTGAATCGTTTCTGGATTCCCATGCTGTGCACCGACTTCACAGGGGTTTCCCCATTGTGGTGGCTGGGCTGGAGGTGAGGTTAAGCTTATAAACAGATGCTTCAGTACTCTGTCCCACTTGTGACTCTCTGTTCACTTGTACGTCAATGCAGTAGTGTTTTGTGAACGAGTGTACTGACGACCATGTGGCTGCCATACATATGTCACAAATAGAAACGTTGGCCAGAAAGGGTATTTTAGAGCTCTTCTTTCTTGTCAAATGTGCTCCTGGATTTGTCTCTAGCTGTATGCCAGCTTTCTTTTGACACATTTGAATTTTCTGAGTCATCCACCTTGCGATGATGTTCTTGATGACCGGTTCTCCTTTGTTATTGTCTGTGGATGATACGAAGAGTTGGTTCCCCTTCCTGATTGACTTTGTTCTCGCCATATAATACATTATCGCCCTGCGGGTGTGTCTAGTGTGTGTAATGCTCTTTCTGCTTGAGTCTTTGGCTCTTGAAAAAAAACACGGTATCTGGACAGTTTGGTTCATGTGGAAGCGGGATATGATCTTCGGAAGAAAGAGTGGGTCGGTCCTCATGACTACTCTGTCCTTATGTATTTGAATGTACGCTTCCTGTAAGTCGAGTGCTTGCAGTTTGCTTACTCTGCTGAGAGACGTCACAGCAACTAGAAACTCGTTTTTTAGCCTGACGAATTTCAAGGTGGCCCCGTGGAGTGGTTCAAATGGTTCTTTCATCAGTGGTGTGAGTAGCACGTTAAGGTTCCACGTGGGTGAAGAAGCAGTCCTTGGTGAGGCTCTCGCTTTTGATCCTTCCAGAAACATTTTTATCACTGGTGTAGTGAAGAAGCTTCTTCCTATGCATCCCCTTGTGTAGGCCATTATCGCTGCCCGATGTACCTTTAGTGACGCATTAGTTAGTTTGCTTCCTAACAGATGGGTAAGGTATCTGATGACTGTAGTTTCACGTGTCCTATCCTGAAACAGACCAGATCTCTGGTACCATAACATGTATCTTTCGCATTTGGCTGTGTAACGTTTCCTGGTTGTCTGTCTTCACGGCCGAGGACTGCCATCGCTATCTCCGGCAGTCCTAGATGACCGAATTCTATATCTTAGGAACCATACCGCTATGCATGGAAAGCAGGTCTTGTGACACTGGCAGTTTCTGTGCGGTCTGTGCCATATCTATAAGATCAGAGAACCAAGCTTGCCTTGCCCACTGGGGAGCGATGAGTATCAGAGTCATCCCCAACTGCCTGCACTTGCTGATAACCATTGATAAAAACGCAATATGGGGGAAAAGCATCAGCAAATCTCCCTCACCAGTCTATCGACAGTGCAATCCCTAGAGAGTGGGGGTATGGACGTCTGGATGCGAAAAACTGTCATTTTGTGTTTTCTGGTGCTGTGAACAGGTCTGTTTCTGGTGCATCCCACCTTTTGAACACCTTCGCTATCACGGTCTGATTCAACTCGCACTCATGTGAGGCGGACACCTGCCTGCCAAGTTTGCCCGCTTCCAAGTTGTCTACACCCCATAGATGTATTGCTATGATGGTTATCCGTCTCTGGATTGTTCATCTCCATATCTCCTATGCTAGTCTTGAGACAAAGTATTTTGCTCCCCCTTGTTTGTTGAGGTAGAACATCGTTGTTGAATTGTCTGTTTGAACTTGTATTGATTTGTTCCACAACTGCTTTTGAAAGGTTTTTGAGGCTAGGAAAACTGTTCTTAGCTCCAGCAGATTTGTGTGTTGTACTGATTCCTGTGGTTTCTATACCCCTTTGATGTTGAGCTTTCCAATATGAGTTCCCCATCCCATACGTGAGGCGACCGTGGTGATAGTTATTGTTGGTGCTGGTGGTTTAAAGGGTCTTTCTGCAGTTACATTTGTCATGTTACACCACATCATTTCTTCCTGCACTCTTTGCCTAACAACCACTAGATCATCCCAGCTGCCCGTCACCTGTAACCATTGGGTTTGGACCCATTCCTGGATCGGTTTCAAGTGTGTAGCCTCGCATGCAGTGTTAATGGTATGCAGGAAGCCATCATTCCTAGTAATCTCCCCACAGTCCTCCCTGTCAGAGATTGACCCTTCTGGTAACGGAGAACTTCTTGCGATGTAAACAGGACTCTTTTCTCGCATGGAAATGCCTTCGCTTGCAACGTGTTTCTTTTCACTCCAAAGAAGAGCTTCTGCTCTGGTGTGGGTGAAGGCTTCTCCATGTTTATTGTGATCCCCAATCTGTGGAGTGCTGTCATTGCTGTTCTTATGCCATCTCTGCACTGGTGTGCTGAACTTGCCTTCAGCCAGTCGTCCAAGTAGGGGGTACATATGTATTCCCTTTCTTCTCAGGTGAGCGGCTATGCCCGCCAAGCACTTAGTGTACACTCTGGGAGCTGATTTTATGCCGAATGGTAGTACTCCGAATTGGTAGTGTGTTTTGTCTATTATGAAGCACAGAAGCTTCATGTATCTAAGATTCAACGGAATGTGCAGATAGGCATCCTTTAAGTCTATGGTTGCCATGTAATCCCTCTGCTGGAGTTGAGGAATACCTTCTTGTAAAGTTATCTTAAACGTTTGTGTTCTTATGAACTTGTTTAGGAAGCGGAGGTCTAGTATGGGATGTAGCAACTTGTCTGGTTTCGGTACCAGGAAGTATGTTGAGTAGATTTTCTGATTGAACCCTTTTACGGGCACCTTTTCTATTGCTTGTTTTGGTAGCAATTATTTTACTTCCTGTCGAAGAGATTTTCTCTTCTATTGTGTGGGTTGTACGCTTTGGGCCCAGACTTGGTGGGTGTTTTTCAAGTTCTATGCAATAGCCGTGTTGGATGATGTTGAGTACCCACTTATCTGATGTGACCTCTCTCCAACTCCTGGAGGAAGGCTCCCCTCCTATTGTTCCCCCCACAGGTGTTGTGTGGGTGGGACTCCTGATTTTGTGAATCACTTGTTTGCTGCTGCCATCCCTCTTGACAGCTGTCCTTGCCGGTTGCTCGCCGCGAAAAGGCGGTCTCTGTGGCGCCTGGAATTTCCACTGCTGTGCCAGTGTTTGTGCTGGACCTTTGTGCTGGAAGCTCTGATGTGTTGAGACTGTTTGAAAACCTCCTCTCCCTGTTGACCTTCTAGTGGGTGTGACTCTTCTCTGCTGCCCTCTAAACGGTAGAGCACCCATTCACTTTGCTGTGTCAGTGTCCTTTTTGAGCTGCTGCAGTGCGTCATCTACTGCACTTCCAAAAATGTTTTCATCATACAAAGGGGTGTTGATAATGGCCAAGCGTGCCTTCTTAAGGTTGTTCCTGCCACGAGTTATCTAGGCGCTATGTCCACAGCGTTGAGTGCTGATTTGAGGCACGTGTTCGCTATGCTCTTTCCTTCCTCTGCGAGGGCGCCTGCCCTCTTCCGGTGTTGCTCTGGCAGGTGCTTCATTACTTGGACAGCTCCTCCCAGTGTTAAAGAGAGTACCTGTTAAGCAGGTCGTTCGAGTTTGCGATACGCCGCTGTGTTACAGTCCCCCTCTAAAACTCTCACCACCATTTCTATTCTTTTACCTTTTTTTTCTGGAGGTGGTCAGTACATTGGTTCGTTTTCTGGCGGTGGCTACAATGATTAAGTCCTCAACCGCATTGGCCTGAATGTATGCAGGGTTCTTTGAAAAATGTTTTTTCTTCTCGACCCGGGGGGGTCACTGACCTGCAGGTTGCTTGTTCCTTGAACGCCTCTTTCCCCTAGTCCAAGATGCTAGTGAGCATTGGCAGGATTGGCTCTTACTCTAAGGGTAGGAGTGTTTCCAGCAGAAAGCATGCCTGGGACATCTCATCCAACTGGACTCCATATTGTTCTGCCGCCCTTTCCACTAGTTGATTATATGTGGCGATGTCATCTGGGGATGATTGTGTCAACAGATACGTGTCCACACCTTCCTAAGGTGTATTTGCATTGAGGTCTTGCCATTGCTCTTCGATGCCTTTGGACCCCTCGATGTCCTGGAACAGGCCCTGCGACTTTGGAGCTTCTTCTTCACAGAAGAGTTCTCGTTCCGCCTCTTCTTACGGCTCTGTCATCATTGGGGGTTCCAGATCCTCAGAGTCTTTCTCCTGTACGCTTTCCTTCGAAGGTTTAAACAGTATTTGAAATGCCTGAAGAGGTGTTGAAGTTATTTTTGTTGGCTTGCGGCCATTTCGGCCTCAAGCAGTCTTTTCTTCCGCTTGATTTCGAGGGCGCGTTCTTCGGTTTTAAAGTGTAGTTACCGTTCTTTTTTTCACTGGCAAAGTTATGACTGCCATTGGCTGGGCAGCTGACTTCTTGGCTCTCTCTCTACTTCGATCGTCTTTCAACGCCGGTGTCTTCTCTGAGGGCCGACCATCCATGGTATTCTTTGTATGGGACCAGAGGGGCTCTTTAGCCCCAACTTGCTTTCGGTCAGCAAAACCTTCAGCACAGGGCAGTCTTTTATTGTCTAGTCTGAAACTTTTGGCATGACTGCTCTCATCTTTTTCAGTGTTACCCGAGTGTGCTTCTCTTTCAACGTCTTTTTTTTTTTTTTTATTGAAAAAGGTGATACTCAGCAACAGTAACAATCCACAAAACAAATCAAATCAGAGGGAACACATATCAAATTCAGCAAGTAGATAACTCCTCGCCCTGGTAAAATCTTCCATAGAATCTTCTGAACCCCCTAACCACCTACCCCCCCCCCACTGGCCTTCCTCTGCCCCCTAAAATCATAGCCCGTCACCACAATATCTTTAACACAGAGAGAGAACCACCCCCCCACCCCCCTTCTCGGAAACTGGACGCTCTCTTGCCTTCTACAGCACCTAGACTCATTCCTTTCTCCCTACATTGACTGTGCTTACATAACGCCTCCTTAGAGAAGCCCTCAGTCCAGCTGGTTCTTCCCATTTCATGACAGGGAGCCTGCCTTTTTCCCTCCTGTACCTCTATCCGCCCTTGATTCTCCAATACTTTGCTGACCAGTCTCTCCAATTTCCTTTATAAATACTATTCCTATTCATTTTAGCATAATACCAGCCTTCCCATTGGCTGATTCTCCTAATTTTCATCTCTCATTGCTCGAAACTGGGCCTGCGGAGGACTTACAATGGGCAGTAATTAATGACCGTGCAATCAATGTTGCTATAAAAATAAACTTCTCGTTATCAGGGTTTTGAGAGAATAGCGATCTGCCAGACCCAGAAGGGCCACTCTTGGGGCCAGATGTACGACCGTTTTTAGCGGTCACAAACAGAAAATCGGGCCATTTGCAACCACTAAAAAGTGTTGTAGCATGTACAAACCCTATTTTGCGAGTCAGTAACCTATTACCAACTCGCAAAATAGAGTTTGCGAGTCGCTATTAGGAAGGGGCGGGCCAAGGGCGTCCCTTCCTAAGAGCGAGTCACAATGGTATGTACGATTGTTTTGAGACCTCAAATGCGGTCACAAAACAATCGCAGTCACCACCTACTTCAAGTACGTGGTAAGCAATTCACGAACGGGAATGGACCCCTTTGTGAATGTATGCGAAAATATTTTCTAAGAGCAGGCAGTGGTCCCAAGGACCACTGCCAGCCCTTACAAAATAAAAAGAAAACTTTTCGTTTTTTTTCTTTTAAATGCATCCAGATTTCTTTTAAGAAAAACAGGCTGCATTTGAAGAAAAAAAGTTGCTTCATTTAAAAAACAAACATAGTGGTCTGCTGTCCCCAGCAGGCCAGCATCCCTATGATTGCAGCCCATTCCCAATGGGGCGCAAATTGCGACCTGCCTCACAAATATTGATGAGGCAGGTCATTTACTACCCTATTGGTAATCGCTAAATGTGTCCAAGATACTTTAGTACATTGCGTTTTGCAAGTCGCCCAAAAAAAAAAAAAAAAAAAAAATCTCGCAATTTGCGAACCACAAAACGGAATGGTTGTACATCTAGCCCTTGGTGAGGGATAGATATTTTCTTGAATTATCCAGCTAACTGCATTAAATACCCTCACCCAGTAAAGCTTAAGGACGTTACAAGACCAAAACATGTGGAGCCAATCTCACTCGGAATTGCATCTTGGACACATGTCAGCAATTGAAGAAAACATCTTGTTTAGCGCATGTGGCGTTAAATAAAGCATTCGCCCATTGACAAAAGACAAACGCTGGAAATTCACGCCCCCGAGTCAGGTGATACTCAAACTGAAGCCCCTCTCCCATTGTTGATCCCTATTATCAATCCCTGCAAGCTGCATCCACTTGCTTCTTGCTACTTCTATTAACTGCGCACGGTCTGGGGATAGAGCCTGGTACCAAAATCTAAGAGAGGTTGACTTCATCCCCCCTAAACAAATCTTTTACTATTCCCTTAGAAAACTCGATTAATGTCGGCTAGATTTGCTTTTATTTGAGCATACAAAAAATTACCGCTCTCTGTACAGTGTTTGAACCAGAAACATCAACTATAGGGATTTTAACCTAGAACCCTCAAAGAGGGCCTCTCCCCCCCCCCCCCTTAAGTTATGCCTAGGTCAGCCCATTTATGTAAGATTTCCTTGGTTAATCCAAGCAACAAAGAGCTGCAGAAGTCTAATGGTGTCTCAGCATTATTACTGGCAATACCTTGCACTGAAAAAAGTCTTCCTACATAACATCAATTGGGATACCACTTTATATCTTACTTTTTTTCAGAACTTTAGGGGATTTCACACACCAGGAATTGTCAGGGAAATTAAAAACTTTCAACATTTGGAAAATAACCGAATTATCAAAGCTTGAGGACTCCACTGACAGACGGCGTACCTGTATCGCCAGGGATGCCAAATAATAGTGCCGTAGATCTGGGAGTCCCAACCCACACTTAATCTTGGGCAATTTACTCATTTTAACTCAGAGATGCTTTTGATTCCACACAATCAAGCGTACAGACTGATCCAGCTTGGAAAAAAAAGAATTGTCTAATTTGTGTGGAACTGTCAGAAAGAGAAATCAAAATAAAGGGAGGATCAGCATTTTAATTAGGGTGATCTTGCCAATTATTGAGAGCGGGAGTTGCCTCCAGGTTACCAGCAGGTGATTGACTACTTAAAACTGGATTATAATTGTCATTAAAAAAATCATCTTGCTTTTCAGAAAAATATATGCAAAGATATCTTTTAGGGCCCGGTTTATAATTCCTTCTCAAAAGGAGTGAGAGCCTTTCTGGCAGGGTATTAAAGAGTAGACATTTTGTCTTGGAGTAGTTTATGTTATAGCCTCCTAAACCCGCAAAGCTCTTAATAATATGTAATGTCCTATTTATATTGCCCACTTTGGGTGTTAAATACAGCACCACATTGTCCGCATAAAGCATTTATCACCAGGGCCCCTGAAATAGGTGTTAAAATCAGACTAATGTGATGCAGGGCTTGGGCAACTCCGCTATCTCCAGCACTGTTACCCCTGCCTGCTTGTTCTTAAAAATGAATTGAGCTCTCGCTCCCTGGTATAGTGCCTGGACCGCGCTCATGAGTTGGAATGGAAATCTAAATTTGCCCAAGATGCAAAAAAGGCACTTTCAACTCACAAGGTCGAATGCCTTCTCTGCGTCTAGTGAAATAATGACCACCGGAACATAGTCCGTTAGAACCAGAACAATAAAATCAGCCATGTACTGGGTATTCGTGAACAGGGTACGACTTCTAATAAATCCTGTTTGGTCTGGAGAGACCAGTGGTGGAGCAATCAGCCAAATCCGGTCAGCTAGTGTATCTTTGTGTCAACTTATAATCAGCGTTTAATAAATTAATCAGTCAGTATGACCTTGGGTCAGTGATCATTTTTAGGTCTTGGGCCTAGCGTTGCAGTGCGCAGCACTGCTCGCGCAGCCCGAGACCTCTTGTATGGGCTTCTGAAAGCTGCCCACACGCTCGTGCGTGTGGTTTTGCTTTCGGAAGCCCACATTGGCTGTAGCGTGTTTTTTTAAAAAAAAAATAACGGCACGCAATTGGGCAAAGGCGGGCGCATGTCCCGCCTTTGCTCCGCCCATTCCCGTCCGTGTCTAGGACGCGCATCAGCGCGCGGCACAGACGACAGGCTCCCTCGCCCCCCCGCTCCTCTGTGGTGCGCGCGCACCACAGGTTTCCATTCCGTGCTTGTTCTCCATCGGTGTCTCTTTCTCTCTTGGGAGGCCTGTGGGTCCTGCTCTTTTCCTCTCGCACTTCCCTAGTCTCCCCCTTCCCTCGGTACCTGTCCCCTCACCTCTCCTATCTCTGTCACGAGCCTGGCTCTCTCACCCCAGTCATAGCGCTCCGTTGCCAGGCCCGTGAAGGCAGAGTCCCGCGCCCTCCCCACCCCCTCTTTTACGAGCCTCGAGGAAGTGCAGCGAGGGTTTAACCGACTGGCCGGCTTGGGGGGGGGGGGGGGGTGGCGGCGAGGAGAGGCCTCTGCCGCCGGCCCTGCCCACTCGCCCATTGCAGCTTGAGGTGAACGGAGCAGCGCGGCGGTGGCGGCAGAGCGGAGCCCCGGGACCGGCATGGCCTCATCGATGCTCGAGGCAGGTAACTCTCCCGCGCCTCTTACTGCTTCCTTCTCCTATGCTGTGGGGTGCTGGCCAGGACAGCAGCTTCAGGGACGCGCTCCACGACTAGCGCCTGAGCACAGCGCCTGCCGATGCGGCGCTATATGCACACCTCTTGTTTCTGCCTGTTATGGTGATCTGCGCTAAAGTGGAGTAGCAGGTGCGGCTTCTTTCAGTACTCGAGAGGTTGGAGTACTCTCTAAGTACCAACAAGTGCTGTTACTGGGAGCACAGGGGTACTCGCAGCTGCCAGCTGTTTGAAGCACTTTATTAACACATATTGTTTCTGCCTGTCATTTTGATCAGTGATAAAGCGGGGGTATGAAGTGTAGAGTGTCACAGTACTTGAGAGGTCGAAGTACCCAGAGTATTGAGTAGGAAGACCGGTGTCCTCAGTATTTGAGGGGTAGCAGTACTCTAAGTACCAACCAACAAGTGCTGTTAGGGAGAGGCGAGCCCCACTGTACCTACAGCTGCCCCGGCGGTGTGCAGCACTTTATGTACACTACTTGTTTCTGTCTGTTACGAGGTTCTCTGCTACTGTGGGGCAGGAAGGGCGGATTCTCCTAGTACTTGGCAGGTAGCGATACTCTCACTACTAAGGAGAGCTGGAACTGAGAGCTCTGCGGTACCCGAGCCTCATGCAGCACTTTATCCGCACTTCTTGCTTCTTGTCTGTGATGTGCATCAGCTCTGCGGTGAGGGCAGGGAGTGCAGCATCTCTCGGTACCTTCGAGGTGCATACACTCACAGATGCCCAAAATGGAGGCAGCGATTCATGCGGCCGCTCATCCTGTCTCTTATCGGCTCCTTGTCTGGGCACCGCGGCGCACGGAGAGAAAGGGATTGCCCAGGATCACAGTGCGCTCATATGGGGAAGCCGGGATCAGAGGTGAGTTCCCATAACACCGCAGCGCACACATGAGCCAACAGGTCTCACCTCTTACCAGTCAGTGATGTGAAGCATACAAGGAACTCACCCGTGTCTTTGGGGGAAAGGATACCCCAGAGATTTGGAATTGCCCTATAAAGTGGAATGCATGGGTTGAGGACAGCATTAGGGAAGCCTTCTCACGTGTTTAATTTTCTAGGTAGAGAACAGAGATGTTACAGTAACAGAGAGCAGACTTCTCGGGACATTGGAGACAAATAGGAATGTTATGTAACTCCTAATACTGTGTGGCTGACTGTTTCTAAAAACTCGCACTGTTGGCAGATAAGGGGCGCCTGGCGCAGTTCAATAAAGTTATTTATCCGGGATCACACTCCTCCACCGAGGTAGGACGCCGGCGAGGTCAGAAGACAGTAGGTAACTCCAGCGCTAGGCGGCCCCTGGTGCCCCTGTCCGGCGACGCTCCTCACAGGTGCAGGGAGGGCCACGCGGGGCGCTTGGGACACTGGTAGCGCTAGGGCAGCACCTGGCGCTCTGTACTGCGATCACACCCCGAGGAGGTGCTGGCTAAGAGGGGCCCCGTGCTGTTGAAGGGGCCTCTTCACGGGCTGATTTTGAAGAGACATTCACTCCATGGGAATGCCCGGCTACTCACCCATAATCTCCATGTACTGCACGCAGGTGTATATCTAAAGTGTCACCCATCACTGAGTCCCAATAATACGCGTAAAGATGACAGAGGGCAAAGACGCTTTTTCAGAGTCAGGTGATGCTCCTGGCACTGTTTCCATGGCGGGAGGCACTGGCTACACAGTAGGCCCGAGATTAGACTATTGTATAGTAGTATTTACATAGCGCCTATTGCCCTTGGGTGGGACGCTGAGCTCTTAACTGTACCAGTAGCAGCCTACACAGCGCGGGCTGTCTTGTTGGGAGTGGGTCCGGTCCGAAAAGAGAACTTGCATTTCTGACTGAAATACCCTTTTCAGGCTGTGGAAGGACGTTTTCTCTATTCGGTAGAATACTACAGACTTCTGCTTGCCCTTTCCTCCTTTTCACTGCCTTCCATCTCCTCCCTTCTATGCTCCTTCACACTTCCTCTCACCTGTTTTATCAGAAGAGCTTACAACAACCCTACATGTATTTGTTTCTTTTATTTATTTTTTTAAGTGCTGCACTGTGCGCTTTCCCGTCCCGGCACTTTCAAGAGCAGGGTTTGTCCAGTCTGCCCGTGTTGCACCAGTGTGCAGCCTTAGTGAGCCATGGCAAAGGGAGTGCGCCAAGCGAGTTCACGTCTTGGCTTGCACCATTAGATGACCAACCCTAGAGGCCTGCCTGTGACGTTGGACTGACTACTGGGCCTCTACTGAAGACTGGTTCCCTCTCCGCCACTGTATAATGCTGCTCGGCGGGCAACAGCTTCTTAGAAAAGAAAGCAAGGGGTGCATGTGACCAGTCTCAGTATCTCGCTGGGACAAAACCCCACCCACGGCATACTGCGAGGCATCCGCCTCTACAAAAAAAGGGAGAGCAGGGTCGGGATGATGTAGAATGGGAGCTGTGACAAACTTCCCTACCAAGGTCTGAAAGGCCAACTGAGCAGCCGGCGTCCATTGAAAAACCACCCCCTTCTTTAACAAGGAAGTAATAGGAGTGACCACATCCGAAAAATGGGAGAATCCTGTTCCATTTTGCAGTATTAGCAGGTTTATAACATTGAGATGTTCTTCAAATAACATATGTAAACAAATAAGATTTAGATTAAACGTTACGTTTTGGGGTTTCAACAGTATATATGATGTGCTGGGCATATATTTTCACCTAAATACATGCGTTTATCTAGAACAGGTTCAAATAGCATTTTTAGCAACTCGTCTTTGGTCGAACATCAATTAAAACTAAGGATGAGATGGCCTTGTTATACATGCTGGGAAATCTGGAGTTGTTTGGAAAAACACTTTTACCATTCCACAGTGACATGGACCTGGACGGGTAGTATCTCCATCCTCGTTAGGGTCTTAAGTCCGCCATGTCTCTGTCTTTCCCCATCGGGGTTCCTAGGCTATCTGTGCAGCCCTCCGGGGAGGGGCAGCAAATACTCTCTCCCTCCCCTAGTCTCTTGCTTTCATTTCCTTTGAAGCTAATCCGTGCTTATGTTGGATTTTCACTGATCTCGCACAAGTTTATTTTGCATTTTTGTGCTGCACTTCGCAGATACCTCCCAACCAGCGAAATAGCTTTGAATGAATGTGTCCTTGTGTAAGCAACTGGTGCTCATGTAAAGCGCTGTGATACCCGATACCTTTGGGTCAAGTTCGCGCTATATAAAAATCCTTGTTTAACAAACTATGAAGAAAGCCATAGCACTTCACAAATCCATTTATACATTCGTCTGTTCATTTATTCATATAAGACTGAAATTCATTATCATGGGGACTGCCGCCTTGCATACCCCCGCCTATAAAGTTTAGGTAATGTTGTGCGGGTGTTCCATCAATTTAATGGTTACATCTTTGCATAAAAGTATGGGGAAGCCCTGTTCTGCAAAAAGAGCGCATAAGTGGAGACACTATCATTGTATATCTACAGCCCTGTGTGTGCGTCTAACTGCTGAAAAGTGGGGGCTTCTGTTGTCTAGGTTGTATTTACACTATCTGTGCTTTTTTTACTTCAAATTGTATTTACAACTGCTACCACTTTCCCTGACGACCAAGGCTTTAGCACCATCTAGTGATGATCAGATATGGCACTTGGATCCCATTTACAAAGTTAGGAAAAGCAAATATTAAAATTGGTGGCGATCAAGTCGCGATATATCAAAGATATCAAAGAATACCAGTGTAATTAGCTAGAAATAAAAATACATAACTTGCATATATTTTTGGAACAGTATACATGTACCCAGCCATTGTTGCTTTACTCCAGTATATTACTAATGAGAACCGTTTTTTTCTATAATACGTTATGCCCTGGTTCTTGTTTAGTAAGGGCTGCCTTTGTGTTTTGTAAGGATTGGTTATGTCAGGCAACAAGTTGGTACCCCTGAGTGGATTGAGGAGGAGATTGATAGATAATATCCATGAGACTCACCTGGGTATATCCAATGCTAAGGAAAGAGTCAGGGAGGGGTATTGGTGGCCTGAAATGGATTTGATGGTTGAGAGAATTGTGAGGGATTGCGTGGTGTGTGTGTGTGTGTGTGTGTGTGTAGCGATACGGTGTTAAAATGTAGGTAGGGTGCAGCCCATGGTTGTCCGGGAGCCTGCCTCTGGACTATGGGTGAATATTGCTTGGGAAATTCTAGGTCCCATGAGAACAACGTTGTGTGACAAGTATGCTCTTGTACACATAACTCGAAAATTCTCTTAGTCTGTGCATGAAATGCAGGCAGTACAAGTCGAAAATAGTGAGCAGAGATTGCCTCGCTGTGTTTCCGCCTGGTTCTGTCTAAAGTTCATGCAGTAACTCTGGGAAATTCTGAGTTACATGCATGAACTTTAAACACCTCAAACTCAACCAACAGGTTGTCAGCTCTGCGCCGAGTCAGCGCAGCTACTCATGATAAGGCCCAGTCCGCTGCAAGGTCAGTGCATTTATAAATTGGCAAATTTATTGATCTGTTTCCAGAATTCTAGACTTCGCATAAGCATAGAACAACATTCTAAAAGTACATACACTATACTGAAGATTGGTCAAACATTTTTTTGTTTCTGCTTTCACTCTGCCCTCCACCTGCTGCTAAATGATATATTTTACATCGTTTTCCATTTTTTAAACGTTTAAGCTGTGGTATTTCATGGCGCACGCACAAACAAAATGCAGATCATGCCTTCTATAATAAAGGGAGCATTTATTCAACATCTCTTCATGGCACTGAAGCCTTTTCATAACTTATTTCTTTAACTCATTTCTGGGTTGTTTCATTTCAGCCACCCGTTTGCAAATTTCCAGACAGTTACTAAATTAACTTTATAGTGAAAGTGAAGTGTTTCTTTTCACCAGTGTTTAGCGTGTCTTTCAACCTTGACATCTAGCTAATTTTGTGAATTTGTGCGCAATGAAAGGCCTCCTTTCTTTGCAATTGTTTCATCCTTTTTAAACTTGGTAACACAATCCACACAAATACACTCCATATCTTGCCACATCATTCCAATCAGCATATTTTCACTCAAACCCACACACTTACGCACCACACAATTCAACTCTAAACATTTCCATTCCACACCACATCATTCGACAGCATACCACATAATTCAACATAATTATACAACACACATACATTCAATCCACACCACAGAATTTCACATCATGCCACAAAATTCAACAGCATACCACATAATTAAACTTCACTACATACCACTCCACAAAATACCATTCCACATAATTACACTCCATGACACACAATCCCACTTCACATGATTCCAATACATTCAATACCACATAACTACTATCCACATAATTTCACTGCACACCATGCTACATAATTCTACTACACAGATCCACTACATACCACACAATTCCACCACACACAATTCCACAACTAACAATTCCAATACAACCCACATAATTCCACTCCACACCACATACATCCACTCAAAACCAAAACACATGGGTAAAAGACATTGTCATTTACAACGCCAATAGCTCTAACTCTTACAAATCCGAGACCTATTGCATTGCAAATGCTTCTTTTTTGTGGATATTACTCAGAACCCCTCTAAGAAAAAATCCAGATCCTGTCCACCTCCCAGGAGATCGTTAAACAGAGCAGTAAGAGGTCCTAGAAGGCTAGCTGAAAAAGCTTCATAGAACTCCGGGCCTAGACCGCCTTCCCCCTGTGCCTTACTATTTGCCATCTGTCCTATTGCCTCACGGATCCCTCCCCCCATCACTCTCTCTCTCCGTCTGTCTGTAACTGGATTAATTAATGTTGCGGAGGCCTCCGGTATCAGACACGGCAGGTCCTGCCAGAAAATCCTCTAACTCCTGCTCCATGGCCGCCTCTGTTCCTCCCATCCTATCCTCCAGTAGAGGGTACAGTAAAATTGATGGAAAATTTGCCAGATTTCCTCAGCCCGTTTTCTGGCTTCATTTACTTTGAAGAAATTTTAGTTCTCCAGATTCACTTGGTTCATGTACTGTCTCTAAGAGCATGGTCTTATCCATAATCCATCTTGGCCTAGCCCCTTGCGATGGAACTGAACAGCTAACTACTACGGCTGAGTAGTCAGAAAGGCCACTAACATGATGGGATACGTCTATAGTGGCCCGGGAGACTGATGCCAAAAACAAATCGACCCTAGAAGCGGAGTGAAAACTTTAGAATAGCAGGTAAAAGATTTTAACCCTGCATTTTTAGAGTGCCAAACATCCCGTAAACCTAAACAAGTACATAGATTGCTAAAGGCTCTCTGTTAGTCTTTTGTTTTGGGTGCTTACTACAATAGCGGAATGCATAGCAGGGTCTGACAAACAATTTAAAGCCCCACCCAGGATAACCTCTCCAGTGAGGGGGCACAGGGACCATGTCAAGTTCTGAAGATAACTGGGATCATAACAAACTGGACCACAGTAGTTTCCTATATTAATCCTGTATGCCCCTACTTCTAAGGGTAGTATGGTCCAGTACCCTGCATGGTCCTGGATTACCTTATAATACTTTGCTTGTAGGTCAGGTCGGGAGGGGGGGGTGTTTACCGGCAGCCTGGTCTGTACTCTTCCCTTGCGGAGTCTTATGTTTGTCCCCCCTCTCCCACGATCTACCTACTTGTGGGCTGCAGGCTCTCATCTGTCAGTCATGTCAGGTCCCGTAATCTTTGAAGCCCCCCCCCCATTGCTGTGCAGTTAGATTACCTAAATTTTAGCTGATTGTTTAACAGACTTCACTGGGCGCAGCACAAGAGGGTAATAAAGCCATTCTCCCTCTGTCCGATGGGGTCTGACATTGGAGCTGGGTCCCATTCCCCCACTCTACCATACTCCATGAGGAGATGGAGCTCCGGTCACCCGGTCTCTTGAGTAAATGGTTCCAGCTGCGTGTTCGTTAGCGATCCTGCTCTTGCAACCACCTTCAAACCCCTGGATTCTGGGCGACTAGCTGGTGCCTATTTGGATTTTGCCACCATCCTCATGTGGTCCCAGGCCTTATGCTGGCTGAGCTCTCATGGCAGCATCCAGACCTCCCCCGTTGCATGTCAGAGCCCTCCTCTAAGACTTTTCAAAGGATCAGCCGAGTGCCTCAAAACAATAAAGGAAATAATCGGTTGCACTCACCCAATTTGGGCTTCTTGTGCCCTACTGTAACTGCTGCTGAGGGGGCTGAATCAAATGCCACCCGCATGGAAGTGGATAGCCTTCATACATGGGGGAGGGGTGTGGCGAGGGGGGGCAGCTTGCCAAGAGTCGTGGAGATGAGAGGTAGGGCAAATAACTGGGTACCGCGCCACATGTGTACCCCTGCGCCCTTATAGCGTCCTAGCGACTTTGTGAAGAGACTCTTGTTTTAATACTTCACGTAGGGTTAGCAAGGAATTCAACAGTCCCATAACTAGCATTACGTCATAGATAATCCTCTCGCTTTGTCATCCTTTAAGCCTCCCTGCGTCTCACATCAGGTGTCGCTGACCCCGCACCGTGATTGAATCAGGCTACCTTCCAACCTGGAGCCAAAGACAAGGAAGGAGGGAAGGTGGGGAGTGAACTCGCAGGTCGTAGCATATCCCCTGCACGCCAGTCAAGCGGTCATCTCGGCTCGTCTCATCTCTAGTCCTCCGATACCCGAGGACATCCACACTCAACCTCTGGCTACTTCAGGGGGAACTCTGCATCTGTGCTTCAATTTGATTTTTAATTTGTAAAGCGCAACAATTACCTGAAGGCATCAAAGCGCTGTAGTCACTACTATCCAACATAGAGCAGTGTTACTCAGACCCAACTTCATTCAGGTGATACTGCCTGCATAGTGTAGAGCAAGGGTTTAAGAGCCTTTTAAAAGGCAGATGTTCGATAATAGACGTCAGAGACGGATGACGCAAATTACAAAGTCTGGCGGCACGACTGAGAAGGCTCTGTCTCCCCATCTCTTCCTCCGGACCCTTGGTACAATCACCAGGTTGCCATTGAGAGAGCAGAGGTTTCTAACTGGAATATACCGATGGAACATGTTTTTAATCCCAACAGGGCTCGGAAGGTGAATGACTTTATGAACAATACAGATGGATTTAAACAGAAAGCACTTCCTGATGGGTAGCCAATGCAGATCACCCAACCCTGCAGTCGCCGACTGGAGCTTAGGAATGCCTAGAATGGCTCTGGTAAGCGCATTCTGTACCACCCGAGTTTTGCCTGGGCGCTGATCTAGAGACTCCAGGAATAGGGAACTACAATAATCTAATCTTGACATGACCAATTCTAGTGCCACCTGTTTCAGATCATCTTTAATTTCCTCATAAGCCAGAAGCAGGTGGCAACTGTGTGAATGGCCTGTCCATTCAAAGACAACTCAGTGTCTAGGACTACCCCGAGATTTTTAGTCTTCTCAGCTGGAATTGGGCAGGTGTATAGGGGGTCCAGCCACCAATTACCAATCCAGATAGAGGTTTGTCCCCCAAAGAGCAGCACCTCAGTTTTCTCCTCCTTCAGTTTAAGGAAGTTCTCTTCCAGCCAGTTTGTGACCGCCAACAAACACAGAGAAGTTACCTGCGGTAGCAGTGGAGTTGCTGGGGGATTGACACATGGCAGAGAAAACATCCTAATAAAATTGATTGAGCAATACCCGGAGAGCGACCATTGAGGAAGGAAGACAGTAAGGCCGATGCATACTCTGTAATGCCCAAATCTTGGAGATGCTCAATCAGCAGCGAGGGAGATTGTATCAAAGGCTGCAGATAGGTCAAAAGGACCAGAGCCACACCTTGCCCCACGTCCACTAGTCACCTAATCCGTTCTGTGGCTGTGACCAAAGCAGTTTCGGTTCCATGTTTTTGGAACCCGAAGTAGGATTTCTCCAGCAAACCCTGATCTTCCACAAATTTCATTAAGTGACTATTCAGATGTTTCTCAAGAAACTTGGCTAGTACCGGAAGTAGCGAGATCGGATGGTAGTTTTTAAAGACCTTGCTATCAAGGTTTTTTTTTGTGTTTTTATTTTTTATTTTTAAGAGGCCCGATTGCTGCCTCCTTCCATCGGCAAGGATAACAACCTGAGAGAATAGTTTGTTCATCGGGGCCGTGAGAAGACGTGCCACAGAACCTGCTGCCATATAAAGAACTGCTGGTCCGCATGAGTCTAGTGGGGATCCTGAAATGGCGTTGAGGAGGAATTGTTCTACTATTTTAGAGGAAAGAAGAAGATGGAAAATCGTAACAAATTAGATTCTTGATCTTTGCGCCTCAGAGATTCCAGGGACTTCAACTGCAGCTCTCTGCTTGGAACTTGTGACATGTCACTCTTCTTAAGTTTTGCTTCTTCAAGTCCGTCATAAATATCAGTGATTTTACGTTGGAAGAATTCAGCTAGCTGGTCACAAAAAACCTGTGAACCATCTGATTCTTTAACTGACAGAGGGGTGGAAAGCTGCTGCACCACCTTAAAAATATCGTTATTAGATGTAGCAGGCTCGATTTTATGGATGCAATATGATGTCTTCTCCTAAGTAAGTCCTAGTTTATATTCCCATATTTAACTTCTATAGATAGATTTTTCTTGCTCCTCAAAGCTTTTTCTCCAAATTCACTCTTAACGGCAACAAGCCTGCCTAAGGGTTCTCAGCCTATCGTTAAACAAAGGGGCTGAAGGGAAAAGCCTTTGATGCTTAACTTACCGAAATGGGGCCACCTTATTAGCGGCCATAGAAGGGGGATGGGAGCACACTGCAACAGAGCACAGTTCGCCCCTTAGCATTATGGTAAATACAGTATAATGTCTGTGCTTACTTGAATATTAGCTGTAGTTTTCACCAGAGTTGGTGCAGATAGTGCAGTTCATCTCTATAAATCAGTGGTTGCTGAGAATGCTGCCACAGTCCTCAAGTCTCAGCAACTCTCACTGGTGCATCTCCAAAAGCTCGTCAGCTCGCTGGCTCAAGGGAGCCTTTTTAAATAGAAGGGGAAAGGGAGCACACTGCCTCACTATTAGCGGCCATGGTCAGCCAGGCTGCCAAATCCTCTGCGCCCTTATTCACATAATCCTGGAACTCTATGGGCATACTATCCAAGGTGTTAAAGAAAGGCTTTCCGCTCTGTGGGGCTTCGACAAGCGGGGAACTGAGGGGGAAAAGCCTCCAGCATTCTTACAAGCCTTCCGATGCTGGGAGGCACACCATCTTCGCCGGTACAGCTGAGCTCAGGGGGCGGGAGGCAGCGCCTGGAGCTGCGAGCTAGCCACTATAACCTGGCTCCGTCCACCATGTTGGCACGGCACTGCTATGTTCTGTCTGCTCCTTCAACTTTGTGTTCCTGCTCAACGTGGATCTCTTTCTCAGCATCCAAGCCCTCTCCTTTGGCTTCTTCTGCGGCGTTCACGTGCTCCTTGCTCGATAATCTGAGGTAACTCTGTGCCATTGTTTCCTTCTGCTCCTGCATGACAGTGTGCGTGCCTTTGCTTTTCTAGTGCCCTTCGCGTTTTCATTTAGAATTCTGCGCTGGTCTCACAGGTATCAGACTTGTGGTCTCTTTGCAGTCAGAGATTGCACACCTGGTGTTTGTCCCTCTGGACAAACGTGTAGTGGCACTCTGGACAGAAATGGAAAGGTGTGTTCTCAATCGGACGCAGAGAAGGAGCCCCCTGTCCACGCATTCTCCGTCCTTCAACATACACTCTACTTACTTCGGTGTATTTCAGTTAAGTCGGTGGAAATCTCTAGATAAGTTTCCCAGTGGTGGCTGGTGACATTTGAAAGTGGTGGGGCGTAAAATAATGGTCATACTGCACTATGGCGAGCGAGCGTAGCAAGCGAGCCTGAACAACCTACTGAGAAAATTTGAAAAAAGAGTGGACAAATGGTGCATTTTTAAGCAAATTTGAGAAAGTAGGAAGGTTAATATCCTCTGCTGGTAGATATCACCTCTGCTCTTCTAAATATCCCCTCTTTCCACCCTACAATATATCACTCCCACACTAGACTATATTCCCACTGTGTCTGTACATTGCATCCCTTTCATCCATATGTATACATTCGGCCTAGAGTACAGCCCTTCCCCGCGCTCTGTCTCATCGAACACAAAACGTATTCACCTATCGTTCTATGATATATCACCTCCCTAGTAGATCGTATCCTTTCCTGCTACTCTAAACCGCCACAGTGTGGAATGTATATACCCTCTTTAATACATCATCCCCTTCCCCCTCCAGACTAATGCCCCTAGCCACTTGGCAATAAACGTTTGAGAACATTTCCCCCACTCTGCAATATATCTTCACCTACTTCTGACTAATATGTACCAGTGAGTGCTTGAAATGGAAAAATAGTAGTGCAGGTAACTCTGCACCCAGAGCGCCTGCTTGTTTCTGAGAAGTGCCTGTACTCTACAATTAAAAGTATACAATTTCTCTTGAAAAGTGCCAGTACTCTCCCCCTCAAATAAAAAAGTGCCGGTACTCAGTACCGGCCCATTTAAAGCACTGTGTACCGCTCTTCTAGACTATGTCATCCTCCATTTGTTTACATCTCCTCCTGCTTAGATCAGATCACCCTGTTATCTTCAACACATCACCCTAGTACTAAAACATGAACTTTGCTGCTTATTCTAGATCACCCCCTCCCTCTCTGGAATGTACCTTCTCCTACTTACACCTATGTACACGAACGACTCCATTACTGAGAATATATTTCTTCCTGTTTTTGCAAACGCCACCTTCCCACTCTTCAGTAAATCACCCGAGCGCTGATACATATCCATTCGTAAAATTCTATTAACCCTCCGCTTTCCCTCATCTTCCTCGGTTCGAGCACCAGCAGTCCATATAGGGAGAGGTCAATAGAGCGTGACGGGACCACGTGATAAGAATATTTATTCACGAGGAGCCCTGCACCATTAAAAGGCAGGCCCCTTCCCTCTGTTCACAGAGGTCAAAGTAGCTCTATCCCTAGTCGTAGTGGGTTCGTATGTAGCGCTCCTATAACCTTCACAGCTTACGTAAACACAGTGCTTCTCACTAGGCGCTATAGAGTGATTGTGATGTGAGTAAACCGAAGTGTGGGGTTGCTTGCTCGCCGGAATCGGGTTCAAGTGCCCTGAGGTCAATGGCAGTCACTTTGATTTCCTAATGAAGGATCCTGATGCACAAGTGTATACTGGTGTCTGAAAGTGTCACAGAGAAAATGCTTAAACGTCATACCTTCATGGTCCCCCTACCTTGTCAATGTCTTATTGTATAGGGCAGACAAAGATGACCCTGGATTGAGTCCGGTGATTGCCTCAGATTCCTGAAAGTTAGATGGCTGTCTTTTTTGTGGTAGAGGTTACACAAATAGACGGTTTTGCAGTTTCTAAACACTGAGCACAATCCCTTCTTATTGCAGACTAAGGCCATTCCGGCAGCTCGGTCGCTTATCCCATTGGAGGCGGGACGAATGCAGGATGTTTCAGGTGGCCATCTTGTGACGTAAGGGAGTCGCCATCGTCATGCCAGCCTCGTGACGCACACGCTATGATGAAGGGAACGAACGCTCTGTGGTCTAATTAGCATTTCCTGCTAGTTGCTAAGGAAATGTCAGCCACCAGTTGGTGGCAAAATAAAGATGTAGTGTTAGTAATAATGATTTAAAATGTGGCTATCTATTGTAGGAAACGTTCGGGCATTATACAGTGATTTAACTTTTCTTAAACTCTCGTTTTTAAGCACACAAACCATCCGCCCAGTGCCCCCACCACTCATGTAAATTAAACCATTCTGATATCTCATTGAACCAATGCATAGCCCTATTGGCCACATATCAGCTCAATTATTCATTTCAGCATATGCATCTGCAGTTCAGTAAATAACCTACCCACACTTCAATAATCACACAAAGCTCAAAGAACCACCCACTGCCGACTACTCGCAGCTCAATGAAATGCGCAACAGCTCAATGAAACCCCCGCAATGCAACGAGCAAACACCTAGGTCAAAGAGCCACCCACACAACTCACTGAACCACACAGCAGCTCAGTCCACTCTAAAAACTCAATAAAGCGCCCACAGCTCAGACTAACCAACAGCTCCACTAACTAGTTCACAGACGACCAACTGGCCATAAAGTAACTCAACAATCTATTCCGCTGCTCACTGATCTTCCACAACTCAGTCACATCTCAACGGATCGTCCACATAAATCTCATTGAACCCCCACAATTCATTGAACCCTCCAAAACTCATTGAACCCCGCCTCCATGAACTTAACAACACAGCACGTAAGGCCACCCCATGATTCAGTGACCCCTCCAAGCAACTCAGCCAACTACGTCACTCCAGACGGTCTGGAGGTGGTGAAGCGAAGCTGGGCGACCCACGGTGTAGGCGGATGGTCACTGCAAGGTGAGAGTGCGAGGGACCCCGCAGCCTGGAAGACAGGCATGGATAACCTGCATAGGGGCCCGCTAGCATGAAGTGAGCCAGCACACCGGGCCATGAAGGGGGGGAGAAGAGGTTTAGAGCTTTTCCAAACGGTTGGAGCCAGCAGGGAGACAAGGCCGAGGAGGACGGTTTCAACAGACATCACACGTGATTATAAAACATGCCATTACTTTCAGTAAAATTAAATATGTTTGTATCAAAAAGTAAACAGTCACACACTGGATGGATTTGTAATTTGAAAAAGAACTCACTAAAAACCCCTGAGGATTTTTAAGCAAAGGTGGCCAGGCGTAAAATGAAGGCAAATAAAAAATGTGTATTGTCAATTTGCAAAAGTTACGCAGTGTTGTGCATACGGCACCTACGTATCTTAAGTGTAAATTGTTTACTTATATGCTCACTCCTGTTTACCTTCCCTTGTTCACCTATCAACAGTTTGAGGTTTTATTTTCAGTACGCCTCAATAGGCCTACACGAGATATACTTTACAATGCACCGGGAACAATATAGAAAAAATAACGGCTCATCTGAGCCACATACTAGATTACGTTCACTTTAAAAACGAGCACTGGTAAAGCGCCAGTAGGTCTGGCTTTAAAGTGCCAACATCTGCAAACTGCTGCAAAAGAAGAACTTTGGAGTTTGAAAAGGGCTTGGGCAAGGGCCGCATAAGCTGTCCCCAGGGGTAACATTGCAACCATTATTTAACCTGTCCTGACTACCGCCCAGGCGACCCCGCCAATCATGCGGTAAGTTGCGGCTGGCTCGTGCGCGGGGAGGGGTGGGGAGTTTTTACTTAATAAAAGAAAATCCTACCTGAGCAGGTCTGCCGTCCGCGTCGCCTCGGGTCCGACTCCGTTTGCGCCTAAAGCCCCTCTCAGCCAATCCCGGCGCTGCTGGCAGCGCCAGGATTGGCTTAGGGCACGGTTACCTCTCGCCCGCCTGCCCATTAGGAGACCGAGGTTTGAGCCTTTGCTCAACCCTCGCTCTCCTAATGGGCATGCGCAAGCTAGTGCAAACACAAGTGCGCATGACTGGGCACGGCGCGAAAATTCGGTGCCCTTCCCCACTCATGCGCACTTGTGCTGCAGTGCTGCCTGCTGCCCCTGGTCCCTCTGACAATCATGTCAGTCAACATGACGTCGGACTGCCCACCCCCTTCAGACTCTGATTCAGTTTACTTAGGTTCAAAGACGCCGAGGGAGCTGCGGGCGGGGGGGCTACGCCCCAACGCCCAAATGGATGCACCGCCGCTGAAGATTCCCTTCCTTCTGCTATGGCGATGATTGTCACATGGCTAGGTCAGGCGCATGAAGAAACACTGCCATTTTTACATGTACATGTTTCTTAAGTTGCCTTCTTTTTCCACACAATGACTTTTGACACAAATTTGCTTGTGTGACAGTGAAGGATTAGTTTCTCTGAAACCACATTGTTTACAATTACACTTTGTAAGTACACTACCACAACACCTTGAACATTCAGTACAGGCCTGAACACAAATTATGCTAATGTTGTTTAATATTCGTCCATGAGGCAACAGGGCTATCACAGAGACAATAAACAATGTCAGCCTGGCTGAAGACTCGACATAGAAGCATGGATACTGTTATTATAAGTACACACGTATTTCCGTGCTCAAATTAGAGGAGCACTCTGCTGTCTTTGCGGGGTCGTGGCTGTGTTGGAGGCTCAGCCCAGCTGATTCCGGTTTACCCTCTGCGAGGAGGGATTTCCAACTTGTGACCAAGATGGGGACCTACGTACCTTGCTTCCAGGTAATGGGGCCTAAGAACATCTATTAGGGGATTCTTGGAAGACCACCCGCCATAGGTAACCAGGTAAGGGAGTGCATAGTAGGAATACACTGTATCCAGTACTTATATGCCAGCATTTAAACACTGTATTAGCACAATGGTGGAATCGTCCATTCTGTTCACCGTTCTATGCTTATCACTTTTATCTGGTTCCATCTGTTGATCATTGCAGCACATATATTTTATACAAGAATCACAATAATTCAATACATAATGAATAAGCCCCTTTGTGTACTTCTTGTGTATCTTCCTGAGTGAGCACGAGTGACTAAGCGAAAAGATTCTAGATCTGTTACCACAATTCAAAATATGTCTGACACTAAATAGTCCAGACACAAAAAGAGTGATGTCTGGGGATGAATACACAGCAGTTATTTCAACTAGGGAAGAAATATATTATTCCCTTGTGTGGGAGCCTAGTACCCAAGTGTAACTCGTAAATAATTTGCCCACTCACGGAGTCTCTCAATTCTTTCACATGTCTTTTTAATCAATTTTTTGTTATAAATATATATAAATTTTTGCCACACAAAAAACAAAAATGTTGTCCATACAAAACTCAAAGGTCCAACAAAAAACTCCTAAACCTTTCCGTACCCATCCATTTTAACCTGGTTGCAATAAAATACATATATGTGCGCAATCCGAGGGGAGGTAATCCTTTACAGACACAGAGGGAAACTCCTCCTCTGTTCAGTCCATATATTGTGTGTGTTGTCAGGTGCCTATGTACACATTTTAATTCATTGGACTCCTCCTCTTCTTCTGGTCGATGCTTTCGGCCCACTGAGTCGGGCCTCATCAGGACATGGGTAACACAACCAAAACTCACTCACGAGTGAGCTTGCCACAACCCTGGTCATGTGTACTTAGCCTCGTCAACTCGTCCACACATTCAATCTATCCCCTGCAGTATGTTGCCAATTCCACACATCATTGTGCGAGCTACAAAAAACTTTGGGTTGCATAAATATGCACCATTTCGTTCTTCCTGGTCTTCACCGGAGCATTCTACTTTCCTCAACTTCACTTCTTATGCACCGCGGACGGAGTCCTCCTCGCGACACAAAATAGTCAGCAGCACTCAGCTTTGCTGAGACCTGCAGCCATGTTGTTATTCAGAAGCTATTACAACATGGTATCGCACTTACAGGTGGAGATGTTACCTTCGTGGTTGAGGCTCATGAAGCATATAGGACAGATGAGCTCTATTCATGGGTTACAATCCCGGCAGCAGACAACACAACGTTGGATACAATGGGTTAACTCATTCACCCTAACAGATGTAGACTACAGATTTGACGCTACACTACAAACACACGTCTTTCTGAAAAATGAACAAGAATGTCTTCCGCCTAATGAAATCATGCCTCTAGATCAGTACGATATCATATATACTGATGGTTCTGTACAATCTGCGGTAGGGACAAAGCACCAGTATTACGCAGCATGCGCTGCCGTGAAGGGGCGCATGCAGGATGGAGAATTCCATCCCAAGAAAACCTACATGCAGTCACTTGGTGACTGCACTGCGCAGTTGGCTTTACTTAGGACTCTAATACGGATCCCGGATTCCCCACAATCAGTGTGTGATTAGTATTATTGTGTTCAGTCATACAATGAGTATTTACACTATTGGAGCCAGAATGGATACAGAGATTCAAAAGTGTGCACAAAGCACAAGAAGCTTTGGAAACAGGAGGCAAAGCTGAAAGATTGATTGCCATGGACTCATGTAATCCACACATTGTCATCAGCATGTTAGCCTACACGTTGCAGCGAATTCCATGGCTGATGAAGCTGCAAAAACAACCGTGCAAATTGCTGCAGTTGCTGCAATAACTCATTCTAGCACGGGAATATAATATAACAGATATAATGGTGGCCATCAACGCTGCACGCAACACCATCCACTTCTTTCCACTCGCCGAAAGCCTTTCCACTCGAGTACTCCTACAAGTTAGATGCACAAAACATACCATTTACATTCCTGGAGTGGGGGATAGAGTAATATCAAATTCAGACTGCAGGATAGGATTCATTCTAGCCACACATGCAGCTAGAATTACAATTTCACTATTGCAGCAACGCTACTGGTGGCCAGGTCTCTATAAACAGACCAAGGACTTTGTCCTTAAATGCGACACCTGCCAGCAGATGAAGGGTTCCACCGTGGGACATCTACCAGACACCTCTACTGATTTCAAACAAGTCTCTCACTTGTGGTTATCTGGACCACTGTGGCCCCTTGTCATCAGATGGGGCTTACAAGTATATCTTGGTTGCAGTGAATTCCTGCTCTCGATTCCTGTGGGTATGGCCACAGCGGGTGGCTGACGCCCAAACTGTTATAAGAGATCTGCAAGTCTTTATCGGGACATACGCAGTTGACACTGCATTCCGACCAGGGGCAAGCGTTGGCACCCAGGGCTTACAAAGATGCCGTGGGAAGGTTTGATGTGACCCTGCGGTATTCCCAGCCATACCATCCCGAGGGAAATTTGGTCGTGGAGAGAAAAAAATGGTCTTTAACAGTTCGGGTACTAGGCTCAGGACACAGTTCAGTCCATCATCTATGTGGGGTCCAGATGGCACTTAATCTGCCTAGAAATTCCTTGGGTGGTCGGACTCCCTATGAAATCCTGTTTGGGGTAAAGATGTGGGTCCCAGACCTCGACAGTCCCACACAGTGGCGGTGGAACCACCATTTGATCTAAAGAAACGTCTGACTGTTTTACAGGAACTGATTTAGGAAAGTGCCACTTTTGGACATGGTTACCCCAACGTTTTGCCTGGTATCTGATACAACTTTGTCTGAAAGTGTACTTGGTTCCTGCTCACCAGGTCCCCTGTGCCAATGTTCTTTCCCAAAACTGTACCATTGTTCCAAAATTGGCACTACTTTAGGCTTCATGTAAGTCCCTAGTAAGTGGTACCCCTGGTACCTACGGCATTGGAACTAAAGAGGGTTCCTAAGGGCTGCAATACAAACTGTGCCACCCTAAGGGACCCCTCACCAAGCTCACTGCCACTGCAGCCTGCATGTCTTGGTGCAAAGAAAAAAGAAGAGTTGACATGGCGCACATCCATGTGTGCCATGCCTACCCAGCACTGCTTGTGGTATAGGTAAGTCACCCCTACAGCAGGCCTAACAGCCCTAAGGTAGGGGTGCACTATACCCATGTGTGGGCATATCTGCACGAGGTGATGTGTCCCTGTGGTATCCAAGTTCACCCTTGGATACCACAAGTGCACAGGAAAGCCCTACCAAGTACAAGGGCTGGACACCCATGATTACGAGTTCCTCACCTACAGGATGGTCTCACTGTACGCCCATATGTTTGATACCAAGCATCTCGTCTTAATAAACCCACACTGATGCCAGTGTTGTATTTATTAAGAAGTGCACTCAGAGGGCACCTTAGAGGTGCCCCCTGAAAGCCTACGAACTACCAGTGTGCTCAATAACTAGACCCGGGCCAGCAACCCACCCTGAACAAGATTCTGACCCCCTGAGGTGAGAGCCTTTGCTGTTGGAGGTCAAGAGCAAAGCCTGATCAGGGCAGAGGTGTTTACACCTCCTCCCTGCAGGATGAGCCTTCCAGGGTGGGAAGCTTCCAAGGCCCTGCCGACTCTTATGCGACCCAGGCCTCTCCAGCTAGTGGAGATGTCAACCACTGTCTTGACCCCAGCTTTTGGCAGCAAGACAGGCGGGAAAATTAATAAGATTAGGAGGTGTGCCCACCTTCAGCCAGCACCACCCCTAAGATGGACCAGCTGATGTTGACACCACTTTTAAGATTTCCCCATCTTGATTTGGGCACGATTAATATTGTAGGGTCAGGGTTATGCCCACTTCCCATGGGAAGTGGTCATACAGAGGGTGTAGACACCCTAAAAGGTAGGCTGCCCATTGGCTACTACCGGTCACTCCAGTTAACATCCCTCAATTGCGTATTTAGGTGGCACCCAGACTCCAAGAACTCAGATTCGACAGATCAAGGGAAGGAGGACTAAGAAGAGTCACAGTTAAGCGAGACCTGCAGAAGAGCTGTGAAAGTTTGGCGCAAAACCCTGCCTGCTCGTAAACTCTCTCGACATTCGCGACAGAGTGACTCTTCCTGCAAGCTGGAGAGCTACCAATGCCTTGGGTAGCCTGCCAGCACTTCAAAAATCGCCTACAGTGTCCTTTGGAGTAGAGGAGCTACTCCCCTGCAGCCCACAGGCACCAACAAGCAGAGTCTGGTCCATTGTCTTCAAGCTCCCCGGCCTGACCGACGCAGAGGACCAGAAGGTACTCGTGCTCTGGAAGGTCAGATCTATCTCTCCACCGACTGTGAACACACCAAGACCAGCTGGAGCCATGCAGCACCAATACCCAAGTACCAGACGCCCTGCACCAAACACCAACAGTGAGAGTCCAGTCCCAATTCTCACTGCAACACGACCAAGCAGCCGTCAAGGGACGTCAGCATCACTGAGACCCACTTCATGAGTGGCCCAGCTGTCCTGATTTTGCCCCTGCGAGCTGTTTGCCCCTTACTGCGAGGAGCCTCTTTACACACCAGCCCAGCCATCCTAACCACTCTGCACCTGAGCTGTCCAGCCTGGGTACAGAAGAACCGGCTGTGCCCCTTGCTCCAAGGGTCCTATGCAACCCAAGGCTCCTATGCGACCCAAGGCTCCTATGCGACCCAAGGCCCCATTTGGGAGCTCTCAGACTTGACCCCCAAGTCCCCCTGTGAAGCCTGTTTTCAGGTGCCCCCCCTTCACTGTAGCACGCCAAGCTCCAACCACACCATCACCCTGCTCCCGGTGAAACCCGAGCAGCACCCTAAGAAATGCTGCTAGCACTTTGGACCTCGGCCCTCTACAACTCTAACCCCAGAAGGTGCACCCCTGAAACCGGCTGTACTTACCTTTATTGCATCTTTGACTTTTCCTTTCATAGGATTGCATTGTGCGTAAAGGCGCACAACTTTATAAATGTTACTTGCTTGCTTGCTTACTTGTAAAAATTGATAACACAAAAAGTACTTACCTTTGAACGAAGTTCTTGGTTTTACAAAATATATAAAAAGTAGTATTTTTCTAATTTGGCCTCGGATTTATTCTTTGAGTGTATTTCATTTATTGCATCTGTGAGTACAACAAATGCTTAGCTCTACAAGCTAATAAGCCTAACTACTCGCCCACACTACCACAAAAGAGAGCGTTACTATGATCTACTTTAGACTCTAAACCAATTGGAGACCCAGTGGACTCTCTACACAGTGTACCTCGTTTTAGTGCACTAAACAGAGAGCCAGCTTCCTACACTGAACAGTTTCCGGGACGAACAAAGCAATGTACAAGTAGAAAGCACCGCCACTGGTGAAGTGAAGGAAGTACCGGCAAGGCCTGGCTGGATCCAGAGATTGGGGAACTGGTCAGGAAGAAAATTGTGGACAAGAAAGAATTCTAGTCATATTACAGAGTGCCTGTATCTGTCCTGGCTGTTGAAGGTACCAGAACCGCACTTTCGCCCCTTGCCGGCTGCAAAAACAAGAGATTCATCTCCATTGATCTGATCAAACCACACTAGGTGGCCAATTCTCAACAGTAGGCCATGTGGGCTCCTGGGTAGTTACCTGCCTCCTCTTACTATCATACAGGAACTTCGGATGGAAGCTTTAATAACTGATGATCCCTAGACAGGGGCAATGGTCAAGGCGAAAGATGAATATAGACTCAGAGTCAGTACTATATTTGAAGCCAAACAGGGATAATTTAATATTTAAAAATTCGGACAAAAACAATAAAGTGGGACACAAGCCTGCATCCTACTAGACATATAAAACGAACACAAAATACAAAATGAATCAAATAAATTCTATTTGGGTCCCCTTGTTCTTTAAAGCTTAATAACTGATGAAGCATTCTCTCCCCAATGGGAGATTGCATAAACCAACAATGAAGTATCCCTTCAACCAGTTACTACAATACAATAAAGGTACACTCCACTAATACAGAAACACAGATTTCAACTCGGAATCCTGACACGAATCCTGTTTACATCAATGTACCACAGATCGAGTCATCTCCCAGTTCTACAAAACCTGCACAACTATCAAAAATAGATCGTACTGCCTCTGGCTACTTCATTGACTTTGATGACATTTCCTTGGATTCAGCTGATCCACCAGCACCACCACCTCTACCATTTCGGATGAGACTGCATGTTTTCTATCTTTGGCTGAAAAAGACATACTTTGTTCCTCCATGGTTACACCTCTGGATTACAACTGTGTTACTTTCCCTGGCCCTTTGGATTGGTTTTGTGACAGTGCTTTTCCTGCTTTTAAATGGACACTATCTCACAGAACGCTCTGCAGTACAACTGGTGAACTCGGTTCTCAAACCACACTCATCACACAAAGAACAACAAGACTTTCCCCTGGTGAACATTTTGGCTGATCCAGTTCCTAATGGGATTGTATGGATAGGGTATCATATGAGGTATATGGCCCCACAGAACTTTTACAAATTCCATATATGTTCAAATTATCTTTGAATGACATTGTCGATCCTAGTACTATCTCTGATGATTGGGCTGTAAACACAGTACATGAAATGTTAAAAGATCCAAGGCATTCTACTGTTTTTTCTTCTGATGAACAGTACAAATGCACTTTGAATTACGATAAGATGTTCTGTTTTCAGCATTATGGTTATCATTTTTTGCATAAAGCAAGTACTCCACGTGCTGTTATTAATTACGCACACTGGAAACATTGCCCAACACCACCACAGGGTAGTTCAAAAACATTTGCGCAGAAGTTTGCTTATTTTTCTAGTTATGATACATTAGAACCAGTGTCGTCGTCTTATAAGCTTGCACCATTGTTGTGTGTTTTTTGCATGGCCCATTGTTGTTTTCCCCGTGTTTCTTCTGCACACATCACTACATAAACACGCTTGCTTTTGTGCCACATTGTATTTTCACATAGAACCTGCATATGTTTTCGTGTTCTGTTCTTTTCCTGCGGTTTAATCTACACCAAAGACAGGTACAAAAACAATGCCCCTTGTTATTCTCACTGGTGAGACACTAGCACCTAGACAAAACCAGAATGCAGCTGCTGTTTATGAGCACACATCTTGTCATATAACAGAGGACAAGAGTTCTAAAAGCACACAATAAGCGAAGGTCCTGAAGCAAGACTACTGCGTCAACTGAGATGTAGAACAGCGATCTATGTATGCTAAGGTACGGGGCCCGCCACTAATCCCAGAGATCTTTTATATATAAGCACCTAGCTTCAGTAGAAAAAAAAAAGGGAGGGGTGTAGGCTGAGCTGACTTATAATATGTCAGGGCTTTTTATGGTATATGGTTGTTTAACCATGCTAGCAACATTTTTGGAATGCATTTGTTTTCTAATTGTGGCGCAAATACTGCACATTAGAGCACGATAGTTTAAATAAATATTATAAACTTCCTTCGTGTCTCTTGTTTATCTTATTGTGGACAAGTAAGAGCGAAAGGGTCTGTCCTGTTACCACGATCCCTGAGAGGGGCAAGTGTTGTGTTCTGGGGTGCCAATTCACTTGTCTCTCTGGAAACGTTATGAGGGCAAGTGAGGCACTATAGCTAGTCTGACTCAGGCTCATACATACCAAGGTGGTATGGTGAGTCAGTCCCTACATGCTGATGTTCTATGGTCCCAAGCAAAGTTCTGTTCCTGAGAAGAATGCCTGCAACACCATCACCTGCAAAGAAAAATATGCTGACCAACACCAAGCTGATTTACTCTGCTTCTTTTCTTTCCCGGTTGTCCACACAAGATTTCGACTTTTGGAGAGACACTATTGATGTCAAGTCAATTTGGGGATTGGCAGGTTCAGGAGAACAAGGCTTTATTTAGAGCAAGCCTTACACCACAAAACATTACTTTCTTGAACTCTACTGTGCAACAAAACATCAAGTTTTGGTTTAGCTAAGATAAAAGATTTGAACACACCACACATTCCCACATTTTGAAAACTCACAGCAGTTTACAAAATACAAGGAGGAAACACTAGACATCATGCTACGCAATGGCACGTACAATTCATCAGACTCCAACTGGAGGGTTGGTTAGTGTGGCTGTTAGATACTAACTGATGTCAAGCACGGTTCCTGGGTAACACCGAGGGCTACAAGATCAGCAGGCCTGACCTGCATTACGTGCAGACACGACACTTGGGGTGGTAACAACGTACAGTGTTGGGAAGTTGTGCCTTGATTGGCTAAAAGCTCATCATTGTCACAGGTGAATCACTTGACCCTTCTTTCTGATGAAATGAAACTACAGGGCTTCTTGCTAGATTCTCAAAAACCATGTTAAAAATGCTTCTTCTATGCAATATAGAATGAAATATGGAAAGTTTCTCAGCAGGAAGCTGCTGAAAGACTGCGCGAGTTTGACAGGGCTAATTTAGAAAAGCTCTAGCAGTAGTCGACAATGGCTTGACAACCCTGTCCTCTAGAATGTACTCCCTGGGTAACAGTGTCATCGGCAATAGACATTATACAACATGACATGTCCGCATTACAACATGGGCAATCAGTACTTAGATCCATCCTGCTATTGAGTTGGATGCTTCAGACACTTTGTTCCGGTCGCGTACCAAGGCGGCATAAATGCCACTAGCCGGTTTTCTCCTTACCAACTGACAAAACATCAAATACTTATGGCACACAAAGATGCAACATACACTCCATTACACACAGAGATTAGAGAGGCTGCCATTCACTGTTGCTGAAAAACCTTCCCCAGATTAGTTAATCCAGAGGTTGATCACTGCCGATTTCAACATTTTATTTCCAATATTGCTTAGAATACCATCAAGTGGGCAGATACGAAGTGTTAGGTGAAGGGTATGTACATGAGAATTGGAAATTACCTTTCAAACTCCGGTTTCGGAATAAGGACACTGACGTTTTTCTCAGCGGTTCCAGCTGTGAGAGTGGTTCCTTAGTGTGCAAGGAGTTATCGCTTCACAGGGCTTGTAATGCTTCTGTAGCAAAACTTATCTTGCTATTGACAGGTTCACCAGCGGCCATGATTTGTCCGGCTTTCAGATTACTCTCGAATGGGAATGATCAGGGTTGCTGCGGGATGAGACCGAGCATAGCTTATCTTGTCATGGTTTCTTCCGTGGTCCCTTGCTTTACAAAAGTATTGTTTCCACCTGCCTGTAGAGTTAGGGAGGTGCCGCTGTGACCATCGATAAAGGTTTCAAAACGTGCACTTTGATGCCCTGAGCAAACAAAGCCTTACTGTTTCAGAAAGATGTGGCCTTAAGCTCTGCAAAGGAGACGTTTGATCTTCAAGCTGCATGGTCTTCTTCGGAAATACAGTTGCTACTCTGCACTGATTTCACACAGCATTTTGGAGAACGGGTACACCGTATTTTTAACATGTCTCATACTGTGGGGGTTGCGCACTTTAAATAATTAGGCTTCGGCTTGGTTATTACCTTCCAGACAATCTTCAGAGTCATTCTATCATTTATTAACTCCGTGCTAGGAAGCATTTCTGGGGGTATTCCGCCTGTCCTGTTCCCGGTTGCCGGGATTGTGATTTTAATTATTCTGCTCTGCCACGGATGTCCCATTTCGAGATTGAAGGGAACTGGCACTACCACATGTGCTCCTGTGCCGTGAACGCATGGTACAATGTTTCGGCACACTCTTGCTTCAGGAATTAAACGAGCATTTGCTCTCATCATTTCGGTCCGTGTGGCTTCACTGCATGCAGCCCGTAATGCGCGGTCTGCTGTGCACTTTCGAGTGTGCCTTGGATTTGTGCCTAGGAATGCAATTGGTTCAGCCTTTAGACCTGGACATAGAGGTGGACCCCTTAAAGGCCAATGTGTATCGCTGTCCTTTGCGTACATCATTGCATCTGAAAGCATTCTACAAGCCTTCCTTGGATGCTTCTGCTCCTGGTGAATTTGATCTAGGCTCTGGTTCTGTAGACTTTCCACTGGCTGTTGTCACTCCTTCAGCGGCTGCTGTGGGAGTTGGATGGGAACACATCTGCTCCATAAACCTGCTCCGGGGTGTGCCTCTGGGATAGTCTGTGGTTGCTGGGAACAGGAATGTTTCGTCTACCACTCAGAATAGAAACAACTGGCTATTCCGTTTGGTGAGAACATCTTTTTGATTCGGCCTGTTTTTAACATCCTAAGTTACTTTTAAGTTTGGTTTTAATTCGCTTATCTATTTTTATTGATGGCTTTCTGTATGCTTTGGTTTTCCAGTTGTATAATTGCCTTTTTAAATACATTTTAGATTCTAGCTTCTTTTACATGGATACATGCTGTAGCGTAGCTTCCTTATTAGATAGCCTTAGTCTATTTATGTCCGAGGAGTGGGTATCACGTGGCTAGCTTAGGCCCGGGAAGAAACACTGCAATTTTTACATGTACACGTTTAAGTTGCCTTCTTTTTTCACACGACGACTTTTGACACACATTTGCTTGCGTGACATTGCATGAGTAGTTTCTCTGAAACCACATTGTTTACAATTCCACTTCGAAAGTACACTACCTCAGCACCTTGAGCTTTCAGTACAAGGCCTAAACACACATTTGCACAATGTTACTGTTTAATATTCATCTATGAGGCGACAAGGCTATCACAGAGATCATAAACAATGTCAGCCTGGCTGAAGCCTCGACACGGAAGCATGGATACTATTATAAATACACATGTATTTCCGTGCTCAAATTAGAGGAGACCTCTGCTGTCATTGCGAGGTCGTTGCTGTGTCGGAGTCTCAGCCCAGCTGATTCCAATTTACCCTCTGCGAGGAGGGATGTCCAACTTTTAACCAAGACAGGGACCTACATACATTGCCTTCAGGAAATGGGGACTTAGATCATCCAGTAGAGGATTCTTGGCAGACCACCCACTCTAGGTAACTTGGTTAGGGAGCGCATAGTAGGAGTACACTATACCCAGTACTTATATGCCAGCATACATACACTGCCTCAGCACAATGGTGAAATCGTCCATTCTGTTCACCGTTCTTATATGGCTAATCACTTATCTGGTTCGATCCGTTGATCATTGCAGCGCATATATTTTATACAACAATCACAATGGTACAATAAATATTCAGAACCCCCCTTTGTGTACTTTTTGTGCATCTTCCTGAGTGAGCGCGAGTGACTGAGCAAAAAGGTTCTAGATCTGTTACCACGATTCCTGGAGTCAGGGTTGTCATGTTCTGAGGTTGCCCAAGCCATTTGTTACCTATTTACGACTAGGGGTACTTATGGTGGCACTGTGAGCTAGCAGGTCTATAGGCCAACATATCCTGAGGGGGGTGGTTCGAATCAGTCTGGCACCATCCCAACGTTTATGTTGTCCAACAAACCGTTCATACTGGAAAGTGGAAACCGTACGACATGATCTTCTGATGTTCAGTTTTTCTCGACAATTCCCTATTTTCTTTCTCTCTCTCCTTCCCTTCTATGACTGGAGAGCTTCAGCGATGCTTCCAGACTTGACAGCAGAAAAAAAGAATCTGAAAATGGTGACAATGCAGGGAGACTTTCAGAAAGTGGGTGTGACGTCAGGAGAGGCTGGACTAAGCACCAAATGATAAGGTGAGTCAACGCCTAACCAAAAAAAAAAATTTAAACAAAAAATTAGAGAATAGACTACCGTGCAAGATGAAAGTTCTGGATCTAACCATAAGATGGTGAAATAATACACAGCATGTGAATCCAGAAAACATTCACGCTGCGAAGCCCCCATTGCCAGAAGTATGAGAGGAGGACTCGGGGGTGGAGTTCCCAATCATGGGCTAGTTGCTGCATATGGCTGAGGAGGACGGCAAAGTCATTGTTCACCCCCGGAAGGTAATCCGCTAGCAGATGGATGCTGTGGTGGAGAACCCACCTCCAGATGGCCTAGGCTAGAAGAGAAAGCTAGAGAGAGTGAGTGCCTGCCTGTTTCTTTAGGTAATACATGGCTGTCATGTTGTCCATCCGGATGAGGATTACCTTGCCCACAGTGTGAGGAAGGAAGGCATTCAACACTAGATGGACGGCTAGGAGCTCCAGATAGTTGATGTGGAGACCCCGGTGACTGGGATTACACTTGTCTTGAACAGTCGGGCTCTGTAGCTGTGCACCCTGCACTGTGAGATGCGTCCGCTGTAATGGAAATCTGTGGAACTGTGTTAAGAAAAGGCTGCCCTTGCAACAGATTGTTGGTGCTCCACCACTGCTGACAGTGATGGGTGTGGCAGCTGATCAACACTAGATCATCCAAATGATCCATTGACGTGTTAAGTATTCTTGCAGAGGACATGTGTAATCTGGCATGGGGAACTATAGCGACTCAGGAGGCCATCATGCCGAGGAGGCGCACAACCACCCAAACTGTGACCTGTTGATCTGGCTGAATAAGAGGGAGCAACGCAGCGCATGGAAGGACTGGACTCTTGCAGGGCTGGGATAGACCTTTCCCACTTCTGCATAGAGGATGGACTCTTAAAAGGGTCGAATTTGAAGGGGTTGGAGGTGGGAATTCACAGCGTTGATGGTAAACCCCTAATCGTGTAATTGCTTTATTGTGGCCTTGTGTGTGCGCAACACTGCTGCTATATTGCGCTCTTTATCAGCCAATCGTCCAGGTATGGTAAAACATGGATGCCCTGTCTTCGCAGGAGTGCGGCTACTACTGCAAGGCATTTCGTAAACAGTCTAGGTGCAGGGGTGACCCGGAACAGCAGCATCTTGAACTGAGTTTTTGCCACTTACCACAAACTGGAGGCAGTGCCAATGTGCTGGATGAATCTGGATGTGGAAGTAGTCTTTAAGGTAGAGTGCAGCCATAAAGTCGCCTTGCTGTAGCAATGGGATGACATCTAGAAGAGTGACCATGCAGAAATGTTCTGACAGGATGTATTCCTTGAGGGACTGGAGGTCCTGAATAGGCCCGAGGGACCCATCCTTCTTGAGAATGAGGAAGTAAAGAGAATGCACCCCTAAACCTTGTAGGTGTAGTGGCACAGGCTCTATGGCCCCTTTAAGAAGGAGTGTTTGAATCTCTACCCGCAGCAGGCTTTAATGTTCTGGGGAATAGAAATGTCTGCGAGGTGATATGCTGGGAGGTATGGAAGTGAGCTCCAAACAGGAATCGTGTTAAGCAAGCTACAGGAGTGCATGTTTAAAATGTCCTTTGCATCAAAGGAGAGTAGAGATTTTCTGCCTCCAAGCTCTTCTTGTTACATCTCCTATAAAGATTCTTCAAAGAAGCTATCTGACTCTTGCTGTAAGGAGCCCCTTCTCCAGGCCCTGTAGATTAAATGAACTTCCGTCTCTTGGCATCTTTTAGCTTTCTCCTGCCTGATATGCAGTAGGATTTTCTTTTAACATTCTAAAAAATCTGGAAGAGAGAATACACAGTCCATGAAGATGCTTCTTTGTTCACAGCCAGGACACTTCACAAATGGTGAAGGCAAGATGAAAGAACAGGAAAAAAAAAGTTTCTCTCAAGAGAAAGAAACTAGCTCTAATTCAATATTAATATAATTAAGTATTTACCATTAACAGGTTCACAATTTTGGTGAATGAACTGATTAATGCTCTTATGATTCAATATTTAAAATGAAAGACCACTGTTTTTAAACTTAGTTTAACTATTTAAAGTGACAAGTATTTAATATTGGTTATGGTTATAAACGGAGTGCCCTTTTTAGGTCGAGCCTGGGCAGCGCATGCGCAGCTCTGCGAGGCGTGCGGTATTGAGGTATCGCATAGAAGCTCCGCCCATATCCCGCCCATCCTTTCAATTGGCTCCTGTTACTGTCCTTTTGAAATCATTGCATTCATAAATAGGCTTAGTAGTCCCTCCTTGGTACCGCCTTGTCTGCATTTGTAACCTTCCATAACGACTGGACTTTTTAGTTGTGCTACATGGTCTGCTTTATCTAGTCGGTGAGCACTATTTTCTTTAATGATCTTCACTATTCTACCCACGACGTTGCAGCACGCCGCCACCTTTTATATTGTTATTAGTCATGTATTTTTTCATTTCCAGCATGGTCCGCTTTAACTATAGTGGCAGCGCTTATTTAATTATTTCATATACTGCGTGGTCCACTTTCACTTTAGCGGCCGCGCTACAAAAGCTTTCTTTATTTATTTTTGCACTTTGTGTAAAAGCGCCCCATACATGCTTTCACTTTAATGTTGGCTGCGCCCCTTTCTTTAGACGCTGCTCACTGTAACCCTAATACAGTGAGCAGCATCTAAAGAAGACACGGCCACCATTAAAGTGGTATTGCATTTACGAGAGTTTGAGCTCTTAGCATTAGAAATGACAATGCCTTTTATATATGTGTTGCTTTGAAAAATACATCAATAAGAGGCATTATCATTTACAATGCCAATAGCTTAAAATCTTGCAATTGGGACACCTATTGCATTGAAAATGCTTGTTAAAATTACTGTTTTGTAAATATTTAATATTTTTTTTGAGGTCCATATTCTTAATTTAGTGATGCAACATTACTTCAAGCGGAAGAAAAAGTTAAGGGATCAAATTAAATACTATTTTATATGTGTATTGGTTAAGACCACATAGCCGAACTGATGAGGCCAAAGTAAAGGTGATTTCAATGCCAGGAACAGAGGCCAAAACAAAGCAAGGGATGGAAATAATCGTATGTAAAAGGAATGAAAAACATTATTAGAACCAGAAGACAACGATTGGTCCATCGCAGACCCTTTGAGTGGTCCGATATAAATCTGTTCTATAGTCTAAGAAAATAAAAGAAAAGGTGTATATCCATCTTGGAAGTTAGGACCATAAACCAGTTAATCAAGAATTTTAATTTATGTATAAAGCATGCACATCAAATGGCTTCATCCTTTTGAGACTATCCAACAGAGTACAAATAACCACTGCTGCTGACCCTTTCTAAAATGTTGTCTGCCTGGAATCAGAAAGAGCCGCCACCCCTACACAGCGCCTACCTGTCACTCTTCACTTTTGTAACAAACACCAGTGGAGGTTTAAATGAATAAGGAGCGCCATGCCGCACTGCAGATCAGGGTTTTGGATAAATTAGATTTTTCTTGTCCATAGAAGATCTGGTGACAAGAGAGTAAGTACCACATCTGATTTTTATTCTTTATGCAATGACTTTATGCATTGGCAAGAGCCAATAGATCTCCTCAGTCATTGGACACAATTAAATATGCACTGGCCAGTGACAACTCACTCAAACTTTTGAGCTCATCGAAGAGACACCACAAGTAATCAAGCTGTTCTCAATACAAACTACTGAAGTAATCTAGTCTACAGCACATTCAAACAGCTACTAAGGAGGCATAAGACTTACCAGAGTAGATGGAGACAGGAGCTAACCAAATAAGCCACTTGTTTTAAGCAATGTCTTAAGATCGAATTCTTCTTTTAGAGACTTAATTCTAGTCTTCCAGTCTAATATAACAAGCATTTACAATGCAATCGGTCTCGCAACTGCGAATTTTGGAGCTATTGGCAATGCCTTTTAAAAAATAAAATTAAAAGCCATTGTTATTTACAATACCAAAAGCAACACCTATTGCATTGCATAGCGCGTGTCCGTTACTGACCATATCTCGTAAGTAGGGATGGTGCTGTGCAGGTGAGAGCTGCAGGGTTGAAATTTAAAATTTCAGAGACCACGAAAAAGCTAGGATTTAACATAATTTAAATGTTCATCCGTAAAGCACTCAATAAGATATGCAAGAAACATGTTAATGTTTAATTATGATATTGCAATTGACTATCTGCACTTCTACTGATACACACACACGGCATGTCACACCTAGTGTACTGAAAAGAAGACGCCAGTGACAGAGGGAGAGACAGAGAGAAAGTAAGAGAGACAGAGTTATGCAGAGAGAAAAACAGTAAAACAGAGTGTGGGAGAGAGAGAAAAAGACAGAGAAAGCGAAAAAGAGAGAGAGAGAAAGGCAGATAGAGTGAGGGAGATACAGACAGAAAGACAGAGATAAAGAGAGACAGAAAAAAAGCGGAGGGAAAAAGAAAGCGAGAGAGAAGGAGAAAGGAAAACAGATAGAGAAGAAGGGAGCAAGCGAGAGGCTGCGATAAAAAGAGAGGAGGAGTAGAAGAAAAAGAGAGTGAAAAGACAAACTAATTGGGAGAGAGAAAAAGTGAAGGGGAGAGAGATGTACGACGAGAAAGAGTCCCAGCAGCCGATAATTGATAAAGAGGTAGACGGAAGAAGATGTCAAGAAACTGGAAAGGATAGAGCACCTTTTGCTAAGTCATACACAGGTGATTACATAGCGCCCATTCATAATAAACACCCCAATGATTAACGCTTTAATAACATGAGCCTCAAACCCAGACTTAGTCAGAGCCCACCAGCCTCCCGTCCTTGGAGCCTTGGCCCAGGGGACATGTAAAATTTCGTCAATGTTAGCGGGTCCCAGAGGGCCGCGCGGGAGATGGCTGGCGTCAGCCACCGGCTGACAGAGGGATCCCTGCGCACTGACAGCGCCACGCATCCGGCGGGCCCTCGTATGCACGCTACAAGCTGTCGTGCGAGCGCGCCATCTAATCAGCACGGGTAGACAGTCAGATTGACATGGGTAACTGCCTGATATGTGCCTAGGATCGCACCATTTGGTCAAGCGGGGAAAGCTAGGAATTCCCACGATTTCTGTTTTCACATTGTGCCATTCTCCTCTTTTACATCAAAGGTTATTTTTTTTATTTAATTATTTGAACACAGCGTGGGTGGCAGGCCAAAGCTGGGCTTGTTTTTGGCTCGAGGGCCCAAGAAAACCTCGAGCAGAGCAGCCAGGCATCTAGCTTAAGCTTTTAGAGGCTCGTCTACATCTAATGCTTGTATTCTAAAGGGTCCAGCAACGATACCCCAAATTCACACCCCGCTCCAGAGACTATTGGACCCGCTCTGCTCGTATGTCCCACAGACAAACCACAAACGGCCGGTCTCCCCGTAAGCAAGAGCAGATGAGACTGGCTTCAGCTCTGCAGCGCCTCAAGCGGACGAAATGGATGACAACACTTTCTTCTTCTGTGAAAGGCACAGTCTGACCCTGGCAGACTCGAGGACAACTGGTGTGTACAACCCTTTGATGGAAAGACCCTTTAGCAAGAGCTACCGCCGCACATGCCAGACACCGGTCCCCCGTCCTGAATACGCGGCATTTACTACTGGAAAGGCTCGGGACTCCCCGAGACTGCACCCCCCTTACATTCTGCACTCAATGCATAAGCAGAAGAGCTGCGTTTCAACAGGGGTTTTCCCGATGAGGCACCATGGACTTTGAGAGGGCAGCTACAATGAACTCCGCCATTACTGAAGAAATATTTAGAGTTGTTAAAGAATATTTCCCTATCTATTCTTGTCAAAACATCCAAAACGGATTACCGATAGAAAGAAAACAATCAGGAGCAGTGTGAAATAAGTGTGTCAAAAGAGAGAAAAAGTAGCCCAAAATGAATGGTCCCCTGTCAAACCCGTGGCTGACAGAGCAGGTCAGAAGCTTCACCATGGCTTTGTGGCTTGTGATGGCCCTGGAAGCCCTCTAGGGGAGCCACAGACTGTAGTGAAGGACATAATTACCTGACAGGGGGCGTGTCTGCAGTGTACAAGGACTGAGTCTAGTGCAGAGGTCTTCAAACTTTTTGATGCCGAGACCCCCTTGTCAAAATATTTTAGGCGGAAGGACCCCCTCCTGACAAAAATTTCTAGAACCTGGTACTCATCATCGACAACCATAAACACCCCCAATTCCCACAGCAAATCATTTTTACGGTGGGGATAGAATATTAAACAGTGTTTAGCCAACCAAAGGTCAGTGAGCGTAGGGGCGTGGTCAGAGGTGTAGCTAAAAACAAAGGGCCTCATTTATGAGGAATTAGCATAGGGCAGCGCCGCAAGTCTTTTTGCTGCGCTGCCCTACACCAATGTATAAGGGCAGGGATGCACCATATTTATGAAACAGTGCATTCCTGTCCTTTCCCTTGCATTGGCACAAAAATTGCTGCCTAGCACCAACATAGGCAGGATTGTTTTTGTGCAAGAAGAGGCACCTTCCTTCACAAAAACAATCCCAAGAGGCGTTTTCCTCTTTCTATGTGAGCTGCAGAATGCAGCACACATGGAAAGAAGAAAAACAAGGGGAAATTAAAACATTTCTTCTCGGTACGCCTCCGCTGGGAGGCGTACGTTTTGGCGCTGCCCAAGGTTTACGTGATTTTGTAAATATGGTACAGCATCAAAATTCATGGGTGTTGCTTGGGAACCCCCATGCAATGCCTATGGAACACCTCCTTGATGCAGAGTAAGGCAACACAGTGACTTGCGCTGCTTTGTCTTACTCCATATCTATGAGGCCATGCAAAGCCATGCAGGGTGACTTTGCGCCACCTCATAGGTATGGTTGAGAAACTTGCGCCGCCGGAGTGTCAAAAAAAGTGATGCTATGGTGGCGCAAGCCTCTCATAAGTAAGTTCCAAAATATTCTGTACGTTTTTTAGGTCTGTCACAATCAAGTACCTACTTATAAATTAATGGGCAGCGTAAATTAAAAATAAATAAAAAAAAGTTATTAGTAGGAAATGTACTGTAGTACGTTATGAAACCTCTATTAGTTAATGCACTGCTAAGGTTTGTGTGTAACCAGGGAGCCACAAAATTAAATCTTGATTGGTACAGTGGAGAGTAGTGATTTGTGTATTTTCAGTGATATGAGGTCACAGCCTGTGACAGAAAGCACTGTGAATATGTAAGTCATTATTTTATACTTGCATTGCACGCAGTATAAGATAGACTGATACAAAATGTGTAAATAGCTTTACGATAAAATGGTGCTTCCAAAATGTAGATTTTAGTAATACCAGGGCGTATGTAATGCAATTTTTTGTTTATATAACTGTCCCTTCAACACCTCCTTAGGGGTACTAAGGGCTGTGTAAATACAGTTAGAATTAAAAGCAAGCACTTCACACCCCAGTTATTAACTCTTTGCACTACCACTAAAAAAAAAATTAAAAAAAATCTTTGTCATCACAAAGGTTGGAGTGATTTACGGGGTCCCAAGCATCCTTTGCACTTGCAGATTAACTAATAGGGCACATTTGCATTTCTTTCTGGCGACCTGGCACCCTGGCATGAAAGCTTTACAAAGCACAGAAGACTCAGATCAAGCATTTTAACAAGTGAAATTAGTGGTCCCAGGAGGGCTGTCTTTTTCCAAAATGAAAGCAAATGTTTTGGAATCAAGGCACAAGTGAGCCTGGGGACTGCGGGACCCCCTTCCCCAGGACTCCACAGCCCCCCTGGGGGTCGCGCCCCACAGATTGAAGACCCCTGGTCTAGTGTGTCGGTGCCTGCAGGGATTGGCAGAGTATGAATGTCCCAGTGAGGTGGTTGGTAGTAAGTCATCACTGAGAGGCGGGACTGCTGCATGTGGTGAGAGAGTGTGGTGGCCGAGTGATGTTCCTTCAGGAAGAACTTGGCCTGGGAGGGGCCTCTCAAGGGGTGTGGTATTGGACAGAACCCTTAATCAAGTGCGGGAAGGGATGGGTCCCCGCTACAAAACCTTCTCCTCTACCCAGGGTTGAGTGACCACATCCACAGATTAGACTCTGCCCCTTGGTCTGGGACAATATTAGACTTTGCACGCAGGACAGGACACGTCACATCGCTGGCGGGGGGTTTGTAGGCATGCTCTAAAATGCAGTGACACTTGCCGCTCCACTGTAAGGCCGTTTGCAAACGTCGAATTTTGTCACTTTTCATTTTCCCGTTTCTGCATTTCAGTGTTAAACTGTTTCTGATGAAGTGGAACCTTTGCCCAGACAGTGTTATTAACATATAAAAAAAGAAAAAATACTGTAACCAGATATGCCGCATATTCTGCCTTTCCTTGCCACATTATGTAGTCAATTATACCGCACAATTTGATCCTCTCCTGTCGCCCTGCTTGTGAGGTCAGATTATATCTCGCTCACACAACCAACCAATCACGTGGGAGTTTTGAGTCCACAAGCATAATGAGCTTCTGGGCAGTTAAAAGGCATGATGGGACCCGCGGTATAGAGGCAGCTAGATGTGGGGAACAAGGGGTTACACCAGGAAGCAATCCAAAATGCTGTCTGCAGCTGCAGAATAAGTGCACATGTGACCCAAATGCACCCGTCAAAACCGGAAACGGTGACTTAGCACGGCCAACAGGCGTCATCCTGTAGCCAGGCAACAAGCAAAATGCTCCGCCCACCACATCACACCCTCTTCTAGACTGACGAGGAGCTCCTTCCTGTCCCCTCTACGTCACAAATAACATCCTCGTGACCTCGTCTACGAGTCTGGCACAAACAGGGTACCACGAGGAGGCCCGTGCCCCCTGCCCATGTGTAAAAAACATAAATAACATCACCTTGTTTCAAATAACTGGTGCTCATGTAAAGCGTTCCAATCCTTGGGCACCAGGCAGTTCGCGCTATATGAAACTGCAGAAAAGGGGAGTGGCAGTGCCACACCAGGCGAGAGGGCCTGAAGGCTGGGCCCTGACTCTCTGCCGCCGGGGCCTGACTCTCTGCCACCGAAGCCGGCCCGCGGTACTCTCACCCTCCCCCGTGGTGCCCCGTTTCCTTGCACACTCCTGTGCACACAACGTGCATGGAAAGGCTGCTCTCCTGCTCGCCAGACCCTACTTCCTGGTTTTAGGGGGCCGGGTGCTGGTGTGCGCGCTGTAACCAGAGGGAGATCGAGTGAGTTCATCATCTCTGCCACTTCTGTCGCATCTCTTGGGGCCTCCAAGCGGTTGTGCATTGCAAGTTAAGGCAGGCCGTGCGTTGCGCCCTTCTTCCCTGACTGCGTGATGTTTCAGCTCAGTAAACCTCAGAGTCCACGTCTGCGGACACACGTGCTTCTAAGCTCCCTTCCCTCGCTCTGCCCGTCGCCGGATGCACCTCTTGGCGCTTCCAAGTGTTGTTTGCTGTAAATTGAGGCAGGTCGTTGCGCTGCGCCTTTCTTCCCTGACTGGGCAATCCTCCGAGTCCTCGCCTGCGGACACGGGCTTCTAAGCTCCCTTCGCTCCCTCTGCCACGTCACGGAAGCAGCTGAGGCTTGCTGCACTTGGTTTCATTTTCTCTGCTCTGCTTTTCTATTCCTGTAGAGGGGACATGGAGGGGCGGATGAAGGAGCTGGCTGGGTGTAAGGGAGAGAGGCGAAAGTAACAAGCTGTCGGAAACATGAGCCGGCAGTACACGCTAATTAGAAACAGATGGCCCAAGCATCAAACTCGTCCCCACTGAAACACGCCCGGCCCCCATAAAGATAAGAAATTGCTTCGCGGCAGCCGTAAAGCAGACGAGCCAGTCCGGATGGGCCGGACGAAAGGGAGAAAGGGCAGTGGCAAAAAAGCATCCTTTTCAATGGGAAGCCAGCGTTTAGCATAAACGCTGACGCGACCCAATGAAAATGATGGGCGGGGCTTCAAGTCCCTTTCTGAAATCTCCTCTCTCACTATATGTCTCACCGAGCGAGCAGCGCATGCGCTGCAACGCTAGGCGAGACCTAAAAATGAAGGAGCTTTTCCATATAGGCTGATTGGCTGTGTTTCATCTGAATAGGAAAGCTCTACAGCCAAATGACCTCATGAGGTTAAACAGAGGATGAGAAACGGGAAGAAGTTCTGTGGCCCATCATAAAGTACCATAGGTTTGGCAGATTGCACTGAACAAAGGATACGGTCTGGTAACATACTGATATAAACGTTAATACCATGGACCCAAGCACTGTTTTTAATAGGCAACTGATAAGGACACCAAAATATTGTATCACACCTAGTAGAGAGATTTCAAAAGTGCATACCGGACAGCGTCGCAGCCCTCCTCAATTCACCCAATGTCGTCTAGAGTTGGAATTAATACAAGAGCAATTGGCAGGTAGCTGCTAATGTCATTTGGATTAAGACTGGCTTTTTTCGAAATTGGCCAACTACTCTCCTTTTCACAGATCTGGTACAACCTATGGTGATAAGTCACTAGCATTGAATCAGTCTTTCATACATTTAACAATGCTAGAAGCAGGGCTTTTTTAAGGATGAACATGGGACAAAAGTCTTCCAGAGTCGGATTTATTGTTCAGTATACCGGTTAGACTTTGATCAACAAATACAGCAGAGAGGAAAAGTATCAGAGCATGACAGTAACTGGCTCAATAGCGGATCATTTTCTGATTCAAGAACTTATTACTAAAATAATTTGGCTTTGGGCTTGTAGGAACAAAGCCATCACATGAAGGGAGGGGAGGGGGAGGGGGGTGGTAATCATAGGCAAAACCTAATGAAAGTTTAAATATCTTAAAACGTCTGACAATAAATACCCTTACCTGTCTCAATGTAGGAAAAGTTGCTAAAATCAGGTTTTAAAGATCAAGCCAATAAGCAAACAAAACAAATATTTTATACTTTAAAATAATGAAATATGCACAATATCACTTCATGGTGACCGCATCCATTTTTCCGTTATATGATAGATTTTATTCACGCAGTGTGCCAGGAGACTTGATCTTTAATTTCTGCTTTGCATATAATGTTAAACATTTCACTTCAATAAATCAACTATCCAGCCTTTCCGGCCAGTACAAGTAACTGACACTCCTTTCCAGAAGTGCTCTTTTCATTAGCTCATTTTCCCCATGCACCCACTTTGGCTCTATTTAGAAGTTTACTTTAAGTCTCCTCTTCCAGATCCCTTTCCTTCGAACACCTGTCCAACTAAAGTCTTCATTAAACAGACCCATATTTTCTCCAATTTCAATTTCTATGCAATACATATTAATGCTATGTATACACTTGCTTGTGACCTCTGCTCCCAAATCCTATCACTGCTTTGTGCTCATTCACAATTCAAATGTTACTATCATCATTGAGCTTTAAAATTCTCTGCTCTGGAATCTTTAATTTTCAGGTCTCTCTGTCTAAGTCTAACACCATCAGGCGTTCATTACAGCTCCAAAGTTAGCTAAGAGTTTGCCACCAGAGCAGAATGTCTACAGTCACTACCACCAAAATATTAACCAACCATTCCTGCATTAATTAAAATATACAAGACACCCAAAGGTACATCACTCCATTAAAGTCACAGAATCCGAAAAGATGCCTCCAAACTTAATCACCCCTAGCCAAGCAGTGGATAAGCGTGTGCCTCAAAAGACTAAACAAATGGTAGGAAATAACTCCATGCTCAAATTGCTTTACCCATAACAGTAAGATGTACCATTGCTATACAATATCCAATATGATGCATCTTTATACAATATGAAACACAACCAAATACATATAAACAGTCAATAATAATTCAAGATATGTAAAGGGCATCCAGATATTAAAAGCAGTACGGTACCAAAGATGTGATGAAAATGGTCTACATAAACAAATGCAGCGTAATAACAAGATGAGCTCAATTATTGATACTAAAACATGTGTTTCTATGTTTCACTTCTAACCATTTGGTGCAATTGTTTAAGTTTTTATTCATTTCAATAGAGCCAATAAAGGTGAATAAACAGCTTTAAAAAATTGTGAACCGTCCACTATTTACACTACACCCAATGTATTACCAGGATTCAGAAGAACTTCCTTGGTGATCAGTTACTCTGAATCTGTGTAACAAAGTTATGGAAGTTAATTTCTCAAAATGCACCAAGTAATATTATCAACTTTAAAATTGCCCTCAGCACTTATTTGAACATACCTGTCATTAGCCTGTAAAGCGGTTATGGATCACATGCATACATAACATATAGGGCTGCGGGTCACGACACTATACAAAAATTCCCGACATCTTATATGCTTCAATCCTTCCCTTCTGCCATCACAATGGGCTGAGCAGTTAAGGTCACTGTTTTCAGCAGAGACATGTAGGGAACAAGAAGGGTATCTGCAGAAATGGCTTGCCAGTTACAAGATGATACAACACCAGTTTAACCATTTTTGCAAGTTGAAAAAACTGCCTCTTCCATGTTTTCCCTATTAACTTCCCTTTTCACACAGTCAAACACGGTCAAAGGTCAAATGAAAACCGACAATTTTTCAGATGTTCTACTCACAGGAAGGCCAAGTTTGATCGCATCTACTGGCTGCTGGAAAGGCCAGGCAAACTGGTGCTTCCATAATGCCTTCAACACTACCTTGAGGAGATACTGCAGCTGATTGGTCTGTCGCTTGGGTTTGTTTGGGTTGGAAGTTTCTGGAGGGGGAGGGTTAGTGGGATGAGCACTGCCTTGCTGCGGTGGGGCCTGCGTCGTAGACATTTGTGTTGTTTCAAGTCCGTCCCCCATTACGGATGAGGTTCTTAGTCGTGTGCCAGGCCCACTGTCCGCAGACATAGTATTGATCCCATCGCACTCTTCACCATGTACGCTGTAAAGAAATAAGTAAAGAAGTCAACCAAAGGAAACCTCGTTGAAATACATTATTTCACAATGGGTAAACAACTGTCGACAGAACGCCAGTGCAAGGAGGCAATTTGCTGTGAACATTTGTCATATACAAAGTCCACCATTTTGAGGTTGAACATGCAGCTACTTGGGGCAACATAGTTCACAAACGTGTAACACATGTTTGCAGGACCCACAAGACAAAAGCTAAACACAATCCTTACAAAGTCAATAAATTTGCAATTATATACAGTGTTTTAATCATTACTTAATACCTAACGACCTAAAGATTCTTTTGCACGGCTCCAAACATTTTTAAGGTAAGGAAAAAAACAATATATTTGAACAGATATTACTACTATCTTTAAAGCAAAAAATTACAGCACTAGTTCTAATGTCTTCCGAGAATAAAGGGTAAAAGTAGAATCACATGAGTTGCACAAGACTGAGGCAATTTTATAATGTTTTGTCTCTTCAAGGTTTAGCAGCTATGTTTACAGGGGCTCTCTCTCTTCCAAGTACCTCTATCTGAATACATCTGAGGAACTCTTGGCTTAAAACAACATTAGTATTACCAAAAACATACCTTTACCTCAATGCATCAACATGGGAAGAACATGGTTCCCAATGTTAATAGAACACAATCAAATTTGTCCGAAAATTACAATTATTGAAAACATATATTAAAAAAAATTCCAACACTATATGTAGGTATTTTGTGAGCATTCAAAATAAATGTACTCCTGCAATTATTATTATATTTGAGAAATAGAATTCACTTTTTTTAATGGAGCATTTATAAAGTCATCAAGAAACAGCCTAGAATACCTGAGCAATGATCTTTACAGGATAAAGTCATTGAGAAAGTTGAGGTTACACAGACACTGTCTTTTCTGAATAAGGAAAATGCTACTTACCAGTATGCATCTGTTCTTGGCATGTAGAGCTGTAGATTCGTATACTTGTGCATAGATCGCCATCTGGTGTTGGGCTCAGATGTTTGCACTTTGTTTTTGTCTTGGAAGAAGTCTTTGTAGTCACAAGGTAGGTGACTCCTCCTTAGGACGATAGTGCGCATGGGCATCGACTCCATCTCCAGATTGTTTTGCCATGGAGGGTTATGATGGAGTTAGTAAGAAATCGAAAAGGATGACCATGTGTAATGTATCTAAGTAAGATAGTACTGGAACAGATGGAGGTATCCGGGGAGGCGGGTGGGCGTATACGAATCTACAGCTCTACATGCCAAGAACAGATGCATACTGGTAAGTAGCATTTTCCGTTTGAGGCATACGAGCTGTAGATCGTATACTTGTGCATAGACTATACAGCAGTTACCTCCTTAGCGGTGGCTACCTGTATCTGTTGCAGTGGTTTGAAAAAGTGTTCTTAATACAGCCTGGCCCACACTAGCTTGTTGTTTTGCTTGCACGTCTACACAATAGTGCTTTGTGAACGTGTGTGGTGTAGACCAAGTTGCTGCTTTGCAGATGTCATCTAGGGGAATATTCCCTAAGAATGCCATAGACGCTCCTAGTTTACGTGTGGAGTGAGCTCTAGGGGGAATGGTTAAGGTGTGTTTGGCTTTAGCATAGCATATTTGGATGCATTTAACAATCCACCTTGCAATCCCTGTTTTTGAGATAGGATTGCCTTTATGAGGTGGGGAGAAAGCCACAAAAAGCTGTTTAGTCTTTCTAAAGGGTTTTGTTCTTTCAATGTAGTAAAGTATTGCTCTTTTTACGTCTAGCGTGTGAAAAGCTTGTTCTGCTACTGAGTCTGGTAGAGGGAAAACCACTGGGAGTTCTACAGACTGGTTAAGGTGGAAAGGAGACACGACTTTAGGTAGAAATTTTGGGTTAGTCCTAAGAACCACTTTGTTATGATGAATTTGCAGAAATGGTTCTTGTATGGTTAATGCCTGGAGTTCACTGACTCTTCTGAGAGAGGTAATCGCAACCAGGAAAGCTACTTTCCAGGTGAGAAATTGTAATTCGCATTTATGCAGAGGTTCAAATGGGGGACCCATGAGTCTGGTAAGGACCACATTTAAGTTCCATATTGGAGAGGGTGGAACTCTAGGTGGGATTATCCTTTTGAGTCCTTCCATAAATGCTTTGATAGCTGGTACCCTAAACAAAGACAAGTGTTGTCTGTTTTGGAGATAGGCTGCTATTGCAACGAGATGTAGTCTAATGGATGTATACGCTAGGATACATTGTTGTAGATGCAAAAAGTAACAGATGATGTTTTGAATGGAAGCATCTAGTGGGTTGATTTTGTTATTTGTACAGTAAATTACAAATCTTTTCCACTTTGCGGCATAGCAAGCTCTAATGGTAGGACGTCTAGCCTCTTTAATGATGTTGATGCAGTCTGGCGGGAGATTGAGGTAGCCAAACTCTAAGATTTCAGGTGCCAGATCGCAAGGTTGAGTTGACTGGGATCTGGATGCCTTATCTCTCCATGGTTCTGAATGAGAAGCTCTGGTGAGAGACGTAGCTTTTGATGAGGAACTACTGATAGTTCCAAGAGGGTTGTGAACCATGGCTGTCGGGCCCATGTTGGTGCAACCAGGATCATTGTGAGGGAATGCTGTTTGAGCTTCCGAACCACTAGTAGAATGAGTGGGAGAGGCGGAAAAGCGTGAGCAAATTTGTCTGACCAGTTCATCCATAGCGCATTGCCTTTGGACAATGGGTGTGGATACCTGGATGCGAAGCTTGGGCATTTTGCGTTTTGGTGTGTGGCGAACAGGTCTATTTCTGGGTGGCCCCACATTTGAAAGAATGGAAGCAGAACTTGAGGATGAAGTTCCCATTCGTGGATCTGCTGTCTTTGACAACTGAGCAGATCTGCAATTTGATTGTGTACTCTTGGGAGGTGTTCTGCAAGGAGGTATATGTTTTGGGGAATGGCCCATCTCCATATAGTTTGAGCTAGGTGTGAAAGCTGCAGAGAGTGAGTCCCTCCCTGCTTTTGTATGTGATACATTGCTGTCATGTTGTCTGTACGGACCAGGACAGTTTTGCCTACGAGGTGGATTTGAAAGGATTTTAACGCTAGGAAGATCGGCAGCAATTCCAGATAATTTATGTGAAGTTGTTTTTGTTGAGAGGTCCACATGCCCTGAATGGTATGATTTTGAAGATAAGCTCCCCAGCCGGTAAGCGATGCGTCTGTTGTCAGCACAATCTGTGGAACCGGGTCGAAGAATGGCCGTCCTTTGGAAAGGTTTGGAGTATTCCACCACTGCAGAGAGCGATGTGTGAGGCGGTCTACCAACACCAGATCTGTTAGCTGACCTTGAGCCTGGTTCCACTGACGTGCTAAACACTCCTGTAAGGGACGCATCTGGAGTCTTGCGTAAGGGACGATGAAAATGCAAGAGGCCATCATACCGATCAACTGCATGAACACTCGAGCTGGTAATGAGTGTTGAGGCTGAAATTTTGATATGAGGGCTTGCATGGTGCTTATTCTGACTGGGTTTGGATATGCTAGAGCTTTTGAAGTGTTTATTGTAGCTCCTAGATATTGTTGTGTTGTGGACGTTTGGAGATGGGATTTTGAGAGGTTGACTGTGAATCTCAAATCGTGAAGCAATTGAATTGTTTTGTATGTGTGTTGAACACAGCTGCTGTGTGACTTGGCTTTTATGAGCCAGTCGTCAAGGTAAAGGAACACGTGAATATGTTGTCTTCGTAAGTGAGCCGCCACTACTGCGAGGCACTTGGTGAAGACTCTGGGTGCTGTGGTCACCCCGAATGGGAGGACTTTGAATTGGTAGTGTTGGTTGTCTATCACAAACCTGAGGTATTTTCTGTGAGCGGGGTGAATGGGAATATGAAAGTAGGCGTCCTTTAGATCCAGAGTGGACAGAAAGTCGCCTTGTCGAAGTAGCGGGAGTACCTGTTGGAGAGTGACCATATGGAAGTGGTCTGACAATGTATAGATTTAATGGCCTGAGGTCCAGTATTGGTCTGAGAGAGCCGTCCTTTTGGGATTAGAAAGTATAGTGAATACACTCCTGTGCCTTGATGAGGCAAAGGGACAGGTTCTATTGCATGTTTTTGCAACAGGGAGAGAACCTCTTGTTTGAGAAGAGTGAGATGTTCTGAGGACATTGGGCGTTCTCTTGGAGGAATGTTTGGTGGAGTACCAGTGAGTTCCAGGCAATAACCATACTGGATAATTTGTTTTACCCACTTGTCTGTTGTAATGGAATTCCAGACAGGTAGGAATTGTGAGAGGCGTCCCCCGACAGGAGTGGAATGGTCGGGGGGAAGTCACTGTTTGGTTGTAGGGATAGTGCGGTTTGAATTATTTTTGCCTCTTCCCCTATTGTTGTTTCCTCCTCGATAGTATCCTCGGGAGGAGGAAGGTTGATTTTGGTTTTTGTAAGTAGAGGAGATATTCTCTGATGACATTGTTTTGGAGCCACCCCTATAAAAAGGAGCAACGAAAGGAGCCTCTGCTAGAGGGTTAGTTGCAGGGCTTCCATAGATTTGGCAGTCTCTGTATCTTTCTTCATTTTTTCTAATGAAGAATCTACATTTGGTCCAAAAAGATGTTGTTGGTCAAAGGGCTGGTTTAGTATAGCTGACTGTACCTCTTGCTTGAATCCAGAGATTCGAAGCCAAGCATGGCGGCGTAGCAAGATGCTAGTGTTAATGCCACGTGCTGCTGTGTCAGCGGCATCTAGTGCACATTTTATAGAGGTGTTTGTAATTAATTTACCCTCTTGAATGAGGTTGTTGGCTTTACCCTTGTTTTGATCTGGTAAATGCTGTATTAGCTTTTCTAGTTCATCAAAGTGCGCTCTGTCATAGCGTGCTAGAAGGGCTTGTGCATTGGCAATACGCCAACTATTAGCGGCCTGTGACGCAATTCGCTTGCCTGAAGCATCTATAAGCTTTGACTCCTTATCAGGAGGAGGGGCGTCTCCTGTGGCTTGTGAATTGGCTCGCTTGCGGGCATTAGATACAACAAGGGAGTGCAGGGGCACTTGACCCTTAATGTAAACTGGGTCAGTAGGAGCAGCTTTATATTTTTTAGCAACTGTTGGGGTGAGTATTCTTACTCTAACTGGGTCTTTGAATACTTCATTAGTGTGCTTTAGCATGCCTTTTAGCATTGGCAATGTATTATTAGATTTTTGGGATGGAGCGAAGGTTTCCATGAGGAAATCCTCCTCTAGTGGGTCAGTGTGTAATTCCACTCCATGATATAGGACAGCCCTGTTGATAAGTTGTGCGAATCCAATATTATCATCAGGTGGTGATGGTCTGGAGGGATATAGGCCCGGATCATTACTATTGTCTGGGTCTTTATCACAATCGTCCCATGGATCAGGGTCCTGTGGATGGTGTGATGGTTGTTATCCCCATCTCTATCCCTTTCCCTGTCCCCATCCCCATCGTCATCCGTGTCATTCTCCTCCTGTGGTTCAGGGGAGAAATGAGGTGGTGGTGAGTTTTATGGAGATATTAGTAAGTTGGGATCAATAGGTGGAGGAGAGGGAGGTATGTAAGGGGGAGAGGGGTTAGTACCCATGTCCTTGTTCTTTTTGAGAGGTATATGGTATTCCTCTGAAATGTCCTGTTTCCGTTTTTTAGGAAGGGTTGCTACAAGATGTCCAGTTGTTGGATCAATAGGCAGTTTCTTTTGCTTGGGATCCATTGGTTCTTGTAAAGGAAGTTCTGTTGGTATTTCCTTTTGTTTAGTTGTTTCAGAGGGTATTTTGTGGATAGTCTCTGAAGCCTTAAAAGGAGTGGTCTGTTTTTTCGGTTCCGAATCCTTTGGTGCATGTTGTTTATGCTCCGAAGGTTTGTGTAAAGGCTTGTCTTTTGTAATTTTTGGTTCCGAAGGTTTGTCTTTATGTTTTGGATCCGAAGGTTTATCTTTTGGTTTGGGCTCCGAAGATTTGGGCTTAGTTATTGCCGGATCCGAAATTTTTGGTTTGTGAGATTTCGGGTCGGAATCTTTCGGTGCCGAAGATGACTTCGGTTCCGGTATCGAAGCATCGGCTCCATGCTTGGATTTGTTTTCGGTGCCGGAGATGGTGTTTCGGTACCGTGGGGACGGTTCGATCCCGAGTCGGAGGCTTTGTCTTTCGGTTTCATGGCCGGGCCGGAGGGCAGGGCATCTGAACCATGTTTTTGGTGTTTCCCTAGGCCCGAGGGCGAAGGTACTACCGGAGCCTTTGTAGGTTTTTCGGTGACTTGGGGCTTGTTACTCACAGTTCGTTGACCTGGAGTGATGTGCGAGTCTTCCTCCATGTGGGAGTCGTCGGCTTCAGACACGGAGATTTCTTCCTCTTGTTCGGCACTGTGCTGATGACTCACACTGGTCTCCGAAGATGTCTGGCACCGGGCTAGTGCCGCGTCTCATCTCGTGACGTCGAGCCCGACGGTCACTAATCGTTTTCTTCGATCGGAATGATCGACAGGCCTCGCAGCTACTTTCTTCGTGCTCCGGGGACAGGCACAGATTACAGACCTCGTGTAGATCTGTGTGTGGAAATTTAGCACCACACCCGGGGCATGTTTTAAATAGAGTCCGTTCCATTGACTGCTGGTGTGGTCGGCACAGGTAGGCCTTGCGGCCCGCGTCGAAGCTCCCGATCGAAGTTGTTGGATTTCAACGATGCGCGTCGAAGGGGAAACCCGTCATCGAAACAATACTGTCGAGGGGTTATGATTGCGCGTCGAAAAGGTTCGAAGACGATACCGAACCGCAGCAATACACATCCGAACCCGATGGCGGAAAAAAACAATCTGGAGATGGAGTCGATGCCCATGCGCACTATCGTCCTAAGGAGGAGTCATCTACCTCGTGACTACAAAGACTTCTTCCAAGACAAAAACAAAGTGCAAACATCCGAGCCCAACACCAGATGGCAATCTATGCACAAGTATACGATCTACAGCTCATATGCCTCGAACATATAGTTTCATACTCCAACATTTCGGCAATGGACAGAGACTGTTCTTGTGAATGTGTATATATCAGAATCTTTGGAGCAAATTCATCTTGCAATTTTAGCTATTTTCTAGTGGCTTAAAATGTTTCAACAAGTTGGACCATCCAGTCCGGTAGGCCTTTTCAAAGCTGCTAGGTGGACATAGAGACTTCACTCAGCCTGGTGTGCGGCTTGTGTCAGAATGTGAGACTCTAAGTATCCCCTTAATTACTCTAAAATATTACATTAGGTATCTACTTTTATCTCATGGAAGAAAAAAGGCAGCTAATCACTTTTGTATACTGACAACACCCAAACTGACGTCAGCAAAAATATGAATGTTGGACAATGACAATATTTTTATCCGCCTCAATCACTAAAAATCGTGGAAACAACATCTGGCTGCCAAGAAATACTCTGCGCAGCCAAGCTAACGAATATAAAGTTGATGGGAGAAATGATTTTCTTGTTTAAGCGAAATATTAATGCAGCAGAGACTGGCCAGAACTAGGAGCCTATTGGAATGATTTTTAATAGACGCCATCCGAGAAAATAAAAATGTAAAACGTTTTCATTTGCTGTAACTAAATATTTGCTACATTCACTACCAATGGATGATGAGGCAAATGTGCACTAAATTATAGGACAGGCTTGACTTAAGTATGTAGCAAAGGAAATTCAAACCTCGCAGCAAGAAAGGGCAATGCATGCAGCATCTTATGCTTGCATTATGTAGCACCATGATCTGCTTATTTTACCACTAACTGATAAGAAACCTTTTTTTATGGTTGTGCAGCTTGAAACTCTTCTAGATTCACATGCTTGCACAGATTATGTAGCGGAATTACCTGCCTTGTGGCAGTGGGTAGAAGAGGAAGCAAAAATGTTCCTAAGTAATGCTTGCCCAACTTCAGCCTCTTTGCAGGATTGAATATCAATACAGTAATGCTCTGTGAATGTATGCTCAGTGACCCATGAGACAGCTCTGCATATTTCTTGCATTGAAACGTTGACATAAAGGCCATAATAGCTCCTTTCTTTCTGGTAGAGTGCACCCTTGGTCTAGTAAGTAAAGGTCTGCTCATTAGGCATTGCACATTTGAATTGTTTGTACAATCTATCTAGCAATAGTATTTTTATTACAGCTAACACAAGGCAGTGAGTTGAATGCTTAACAAAGAATTGCTGTGTTTTCCTGATGTCTGGGGTGCCTTCTATGTTACGTATAACTGCCTTCCTGACATCTATCGTGTGTAAAAGGTCCTTTCTGCTGCACTGGATGGTTTTTGAAAAAGAGTGGTAAGCGGACTGTCTAGTTTATGTAGAAGAGTGAAAAGAGCCAGCAAAAATTGCAGGTGTGTTCTCATTACCACGCTTGTGTATGGAGAAGTATGGCTCTTGTAAGTTAGTGCTTGCAGTTCGCTCACCCGTCTCAGTGACGGGATCGCAACCCAGAAGATGGATTTTAGTGTAAGGTGTTGGATCGAGGCTTTATGTGTGGGTTCAGAAGGTGCTTTCATTAATCCCACTCAAACTAGGTGAAGGTTTAACTTGGGATGGGAGGGAGACATCACTTCCTGAGTAAGGAAGAGCCTGCTTGCCCCATCCATGAATCTTGTTTAGTGGAACAAAGAAAATGTGTTGTGTAGCCCTTTTAAGTATGCTGCAAAGGCTGATAACTGTACTCCTGAACATTTGAAAAGGTGTGCAAGGTACCAAAGATGTGATAAAATGAGGTCCGGGGGCGCATCGGGACCATTTGCAATTGTACCAATTGATGAACAGGGCATTCCCAAGGGACTGTGGATAGTAGAGACTGGATGCAATGTATGTGCATTTTGTGTTTTCTGGTGTTGCAAAGGGGTCTACCTCTAGCTGCTCCAATTGTTGAAAAAGTGTGTACACTATTGATTGTTTTACTTTCCAGTCATGTGCAATTTGTTTGCTCATCAACTTCCCCTCCTGCGACATGCTATGCTATTTGTGAAGTGTCTTTTTCCAGATGTTCTGAGCCTGCTGTAAGAGTGGGTATAATAACGCCCCCTCCCCCGTTTTTTTTTGGGGGGGGGGGGGGTGTTTCTGTTGGTTGTCGGTTAATATCTGTACCATCTTTCAGGGCACCCTGCACTGAAAAGCTTTTAGTGGCAGAAAAATAATAATCAGTTCCATGATGTTGATGTGTCAGGTCACCTCCTACGTGGACCACAAACACCTTATCCTAGGTTTACTCATGTAGGCCCCCATCCTCTGTGTGAGGTGTCCGTGGTAATAATGGCTTGTGGCAGTGGAGTTGTCAAAGGCCTCCCTTTTAGCAGGTTCACTGCGTTCCAAAAACTCAGTCCCTTTCTGTCTTTGGCTGTTACAACCACTAGATCTTTCCAACTGCATGAAGCCACTGATTGTTTAACAGCTCTTGCATTAGTCTTGTGCATAGTCTTGTGTTCCAAATGAGGTGGATGCTAGTAGCCATCATCCCCAATAGTCCCCACTGTCCTCACAGTCAAACTGTGGTGAACCTTTGCGAGTACCACTTGGACACTCCATTGCTAATTCTATGTCCAGGTCTGGCCCTAGGAGTGTTTTGTTTCTGAAGTCGGAGATTATTTTCCACAATCTACTGTGAACCCTAATGCTTGCAGTACTAATATCATCCTGGCCATGTCCTTTTGACTGCTGGAATGTGCTTCCCCCTTTACAAGTCAATCATCCTGGAAGGTGTAAACGTGTATGGCCAGCCTACAGAGGTGTGCTGCAACTCCCCCAGTGTCTTTGTGACCTCTTGAAGGGTAGAACTTTGAACTCGTAATAGTTCCACTTTGTTACAAATCTTAGATATTGCTTCAGTGCAGAGTGTATCAGAATATGGAAGTGAGAGTCTTTGAGATCTACTGTTGCCAGATAGTCTCCCTTTTCTAGCAGTGGCATAATATCTTGCAAGGTTGTCATTTGAAACCTTTGTGTTTTTATGTACCTGTTCACAAAGTATAGATCTAGAATAGGTCTCATGGTTAGGTCTTGCTTCTGAAATAGGAAATAAACAGTACACACCTGTATTTCTTTACTTGCATAATAGCATTTTTTAACATCAGTTCTTGCACCGTTTCCAGGACTAATAACTGGTCTTTTTGGTAGTGCTGGTGCTTTGGAGGCTTTGTTTGTGGTTATTGTATGAAGTCTATGCAGTAACCAGGAAGTATAATATTTATAGCCCACTTGTCCATGGTAATGGGACTGTTTTTTTTTTTTATAAAGCCCTTTATTCACCGCCCTTCAGGTGTGTTTTGTGCAGAAGGACAGCTGTTCGAAGTCACTTGTAGAAACTTGAGGGGGATCCTTTAGAGTTTCTGGCTCTTAATTGTCCTATGCCTCAATAAAAGATTTGGTTGCTACTTTTGCCGCTGTATGAGCCCTGAAAATTGGCAGGACAATGGCAGTCTCTGCCCTTGAGCGTCAAAAACATGCCACCCATGTCCACTCCTGTGTCTGGAGGCATCTCTCTCTTGAATGATGGTCTGAATAACTGGAGGGCACCAGTGGCCTTTACAGTTTTTTTGCCTTTTTCCTTCACTTCAGAGTTTGGTCCACTGCTGGTCTCAAAAGCTGGTTATCTGTTTAGGGCATGTCAATAATATTGGACTGCCTTTCAGGTTTAAAACCTGAAATGCGTAACCATGCAGGTCTCCTTATGACCATCCCAGTTGCCTGCTTGTTGTGTCTGCATCTTAGAATGCAGACTTAAGGCATGAGTTGCCAATATTGTTCCCTCCTTCAATTAAACTCTTTGCCATTTTGTGGTATTTTTCCAGGAGATGCGACGCAAGGTCTTCCTGTGCTCCCAGTGTCGATGGGCATGTCGGTTTAATAGAGCGCTTGAGTTTGCAATTCGCCACTGCGTGACAGCTGTTCTCTCCATCTTTCTTCCAACAGCCTCCAATCTCTTGCTGTATGCGTTTGGCGAGGGCCCCATGGATGCAAGGGACATGGCCAATTTCTCTGCTGTGGACACAATAGAGTCTGGTTCGACATGTCCTTGGATGTACTTTACGCCCTCAGTGAAAGTGCTGTACTTTTTCTCTATGGGTGGGGATATCATCTGGAGGGGATGGCCTCGAGTGGTATACGTCAATCTATTCCTGAGGAGGGTCCGCCTTGATGTCTTCAATCAATCAATCAGGGAATTGTAAGCGCGCTACTCACCCGTGAGGGTCTCAAGGCGCGGGGGGGTGGTTCGCAGATCTGTTTAGCCGAATAGCCAGGTCTTGAGGGTCTCCCTGAAGGTGTTCAGGGAAGGGGCGCGTCTGATGTCTGCCGGTAGCTTGTTCCAGGTCTTGGCTGCAATGTGAGAGAAGGATCTTCCGCCTGCTCTGGCTCTGTGGATGCGCGGGGTTTCAGCCAGTGCGAGGTTGGAAGATCGGAGGTTTCTTTTGGGTACGTGGAAGTTGATTCTGTCGTTGAGGTATTTGGGTCCGTTGTTGTGTAGGCATTTGTAGGCGTGAGTGAGGATTTTGAAAGTGACTTTTCTCCACGGGGAGCCAGTGGAGACTTCGTAGGTGTTGGCTGATGTGTTTGTGTTGGGGGATGCCGAGGACGAGCCTGGCAGCGGTGTTCTGTATTGTCTGGAGTTTGCGGAGTAGGGACTTGTTGATGCCGGCATAGAGTGCGTTTCCATAGTCCAGTCTGCTGGTGATGCGTGCGTGGATGACTGTCTTCCTCGACTCAGGGGGGATCCACTTGAAGGTGATGCGGAGGGTGTTGAAGCAGCTGGAGATGACGGCGTTGACCTGTCGGTTCATGGTGAGTGATGAGTCGAGTATGATGCCGAGCTTCTTGACGTGGTCTGGGGGGGTAGGTGGGCTTCCGAGGGCGGTCGGCCACCAGGTGCTGTCCCATGCAGAAGGGGTGGTACCGAGGACGAGGACTTCTGTCTTCTCGGCGTTGAGCTTCATGCAACTGTTGGTCATCCAGACTGCGACGTCTTGCATTCCTTTCTGGAAGTGGAGTTTGGCAGTGGTGGGGTCTTTGGTAAGGGAGAGAATGAGCTGGGTGTCGTTGGCGTAGGATACGATGTTGAGGCCGTGTTGTCGGACGATGGCTGCGAGGGGGGCCATGTAGATGTTGAAGGGTGTGGGGCTCAGTGATGAACCCTGTGGGACTCCGCAGGTGATTTTCGTGGGGTCAGAGAGGAAGGGTGGGAGTCTGATCTTTTGGCTTCTTCCGGTGAGGAATGATCGGATCCAGTCCAGGGCTGTTCTTTGTATGCCTGCGTCACGTAGTCTGGCGACTAGTGTGCGGTGGGATACGGTGTCGAAGGCCGCTGATAGGTCGAGTAGGATGAGGGCTGCGGAGTGGCCTTGGTCCAGGAGGGTGCGGATGTCGTCTGTGGCGGCGATTAGGGCGGTCTCTGTGCTGTGGTTGTTTTGGAATCCGGATTGGGACGGGTCGAGGACGGTGTTCTCTTCAATGAATCGTGTCAGTTTCCTGTTGACTGTTTTCTCTGCAACTTTGGCTGCGAAGGGGAGGAGCAAGATGGGCCGATAGTTCTTGAGGTCGGTGGGGTCAGCTGTGGGCTTCTTGAGCAGGGGTCTGACTTCTGCACAGCTGTGGGCTTCTTGAGCAGGGGTCTGACTTCTTCCCACAAAGTTTCTTCATGTGGAATTTTGAAACCTACTTCCTTGAGGTTAAAAATAAATTCCTCCCACCCATGTCTGATTCTCAGCCTATGCCAAGTTTTACCTCCTGCTGTGGTAGAGAACCTCCCGTGTCGTTTTCTTAAATGCTAACAGACTTACTTCCTCAAAGGATTTTTTCTTTTTAAGCAGATTCCCGATTTCAACCTCAAGTGCCCCTCTTTTTCCTCCCAACATCACAGAGATTGGAGGTTTTATGTTGCCCATGGGACTTTTCCTTTGAAGGCCCCTGCCCCTCCTTCCCTTACAGAGCTTGATCATCCTCGTAAGTCGAGGTGAATCCTTTTTTCATTTTCCGCTAGGATGGGAAGTGTCTTTGGCTCCTACAACTACATGTTTTCTTGGAATCAAGGGCTTGGCCTTCTGTGGGTCTATGCTTTTGCTTGATGACCTGAGCTTCGGGATCTTGGGCTTAAGCAGAGGGGCTTATTTTTAGACACCTCCAATGGTATTCAGACATGTGGTACGGTGGGTTTAGGGAATGGGAACTGAGGAACATTTTCCCAGAACATATGGTCTGTGGAGTGACTAAGGGCCACATTAATGCCAGCAGGGTGGGCTTAGGGTGTCTAAGGATAAGGTGGGCGTGGCGGTAACAAAGCATGTACATAGTGTGGACTGGGAGTCAGAGTTAGTTTGAGGCTTTCACTCCATACTGGCCTCTAAAGTAAACCACTAGTCTCTAGAGTAGACACAGATTTGCAAGTACTGTCTAATGCTGTATCTGAACTGCTATCTCTCTACCACACCCTGGAGTAATCCTTCTCTGCTTCCTAACTTCAGTAAGTCAAGTACAAAAGAAGAAACTTGATTATTGAATTGGAATGAAATAAAACCTTAGGTCTCACAATCTCCTTATGTTTTTAGTCTCTTACCTTTAATCATTAGGAGTGCTTAGAAACAGACTCTGTTAAGGTAGCAAGTGTCACAAAAAAATCCTTCACAGACACCCCGCCCCCCAAACAAGGTGTGCAATTCATTAGATAGGCAGAAAAAAACACCCACTCTCCACCCCTAGGCATAGTACAGTGGGAAAGGTTTAGCCATGGCACAAGGATACATTTAACCCAGGCTTTACCACTATGCTAAAATATGCTGGAAGTAAACTCTACTTAAAGTATGGGCAGGTTCCACAACATAGTGGCATTTCTCGTGCGAGCAGCCCCCAAGTTTCACCATCAGAACCACTCACATCCCGTTTCTTGTGCAATGAGCTAGATGAAAACTATAGAACCAGAAGGCATGGTGATATGTGATAGGAAAACAGGACTGTAACCCAACAATCAGCTGATTTTTACCCATGGAAGAGAGAACACCAAGTCTCATTATCCACCCACTAAAATGTGGTGTAGTGAGAAAGCTATGGACCTTTTAACAAAGAATCCCGCACTGCGGTGTTGGTGCTCCTGTTTCACCAAATTGTTTGAAGATGGTCCAATCATGTCTTTCCTATGCCTCTGTCCCGTTAATTCCAATTATGTGATAAAGATGGGCAAACCACTAAAGGCTCTAGCCAAGCTAGAGCCAGATGCCTGGCTCAGGACAGCTGAAGCATCTCTTGAATTCTCAAGAACAAAGCAAGCCGTGCCTTCATGTGGCTTCTGTCTGCAAACCACGCTCTAACCTCCTGCACCAAGAACTAAAGATAAAGCATTGACTTTGATGCAAAATGAGAGGGGGAAACAGGGATACCCATCTAGTGGCTCAATTGTATAATGTGAAACCAGGAAATCCTGGAATCAGTCCCGGATTCCCTGCACAATCAAATTGTGTGATCATACGCAATTGTTTTATTTCACTTTGCCGCCTACCTTATTCTCACGTATGAAAGGACCTTGAAATATAGGAGTTCACGGTAAGCACTTTACAAAATCCTCTCCTGTGTTTTATTTAAAAAAATATAATGCTATTCCATGTATATCAGCAACCTAGGCCACACAGAGGGGGTACAACAACTGACTTGCCTCTTAGTACACGAATGCATTGTCATCAGTGCAGGGGGGAGGCACGAATGTTTTCAAACAAACAAACAATCACTTTGAAAATGCCTCTCAATGCAGTAATATAATCTGATTTGCTATGGTGAAAACTTTCTTCATCCTACAAAAGTACACTCTTGAATTTAGAAGACACTTTATCATATATTTACAATTGCAAGATGTCTTTAAAAATGAACATCTACCTAAAGATAAGTGGTGCAGCATATGTTCGGAGCATCAGTTCATGTATAATTATATGTTTGCCCATTTAGCATCTTTCTGAATGTCACTTCTCAGTCAAGTGAACAGCAGCCCAGTTCTGCTGTTCACCAAGGGTCCACATGTGAGGGGAGCCACCAGTGCCCCCCGGGCCATACAATGAGTATCCCTGGTGTAGGGTCTTGCCTGCAGTGTTCCTCGACCTCATATGAGGGATTGAAGTCTATATCTCAGTATTCCCACTGAGCTTACCACCTATGGCGTAGTCATTGACAGAAAACCCCATAGTCTGAGCACCCCTTCTCCTCTGTTCCCGCTCTGATACGTCTGCCTCGTCTGTAGCTGTCCAATGCGCTTGAAGACTTTTATCTCCGTGTACCAGAGTTTTAGGTTTAGGATAAAAGCATTAAACGCAGCCCTCAGACTGATGGTCTCATGGGTGGCAGAACATACAGACCCGGAATTCATAATTAAGAGCAAACTTTTGATGGCAGCTCAAGCAAAATTTGAAAAGAGTACTCAATCTAGAATGGTGTCTAGGAACCCCAGGGAACCCCACATGCACTAGATACCATTCACCATTCTCCATAATGATCCCCTTGTCAAACCCCCAGAAAAACCCCTCTCCAGGGTCAAGCACTGATCTTGGTTATTCTCGTGACTGCTTCCCAGGGTTCTTAGAGAATTTCTAGATGACCTTCCATGTAAAAAAAAAGTCAGAGAGCTCAAGGTACACCTCCGTTCCTAACAGTGGGGAAGAAAATCTAAGATTGTGGACACGCCCATGGGTATTGTGTGATTACGGTTGACTTCAAACAGTGGTTCCTTTTACGTCGACTCCCATCCACGACCTAAGAACAGCTCTAGGAAAACAAAAAGACTTCCAGACCCAACCACTAGACGGTGGAATTGTGCAACGCACGAAAATCTAGAGGAGATTTCATGCTGCAAAACAATGCATCCCAATGCTATAAGATTTCCGAAAATTGATCTGTACACATTCAGCAGATACTATTCAAAACACTGTTCTATAACAACGACTTATATTGCACAGATACACGTAGTGTTTCATTAATGCAGTCACTTGTGGATTGCAATCGGTAAATGTACATATTGGCTTGTGTTCTGTTGTCTGCAACATTGTATATGTACCGCTTGCAACAAAAGATGCTGGTTTCATTCTGTACATCTGTCATGGTTTTAAAAAGTTTCTTCAGTTTCAGGTTTATGTGTGTTATCGCTACGGAGCCTCTGGGGAGACTTCTATTTGCATTAAGAAACAGCAAAGCACAAGAGTAGTTAGTTGCTATGTGTCTCACTAGGAAGCACCTTAACATTCGAGAGACCCCTTAAAGAGAGATGAAACATCAAAGATTTTACTGCACAAGATGCATACCCTCACTTGCTGGACACTCATTTGTACTGATGAGCATCTTAATTGACTGAACGTATGCCTTCTAGTTGTTTCTCTTCAATTGATATAGTCAGGCACTATGGGAGATGCATTAAACTTGCGCAAAGGGCGGCTGCTGCAGTTTCTCCTGATAATTTTGCTCTTGTCATCACGCATAGTAATGCTGTCAGTTGGTATTGTCACTGTACAGTGTAATTAGTTTTGGCATTTCTGCACTTGTGAGAGCAAAAAAAAAAAGCAATAAACAAATTCAAACAAAGATCAGAATTTTGCTTTTAAGAGCACCTAATTAGTAACAATTGCTTTGAGAACAGTGTTTGATGTTAAGATGGATTTCCAGTAATAAAGATTTTTTTTATGGCAAACAAGGAATTGATCTTTCCACCATCTGAATTACATTTACTTATTTAAGGCTTGTGTTTCCTGCGGAGGTTAAAAACCTTCCACCAGGCCATCAACCAGGGATATTAACATACATGGGTAGAAGAGTCACGTTAACATACCTAGGTTGAAAGTTACCTCTTTAAATGACAGAATATAGCAATCAACGGTTGAAATGTGACCAGGTACCCTTTGCAGTGTCTGTACCATGGTTGCAACAAGTTTATAACTTTCCCCGGTCTGCAGATTTTGACAAAAAACGGATTGTAGCTGAAATTATGCTGCCAATTGCAGACTATGTGGCAAGTGCAGCAAATCCTCACTGATGCGGAACTTTAGCAATTGTGCAATCACACAATTCCAGTGCCTCAAAAATACCCTCAAGTAACTAACATTCAGGAATAGTTACACAATATGTTTTCAAGTTACAAATGGACTGCCGGTAAGTGGAGGACTGAAGTGAACAAATGGCAAGCTTTACTGTTTCGTGGTGCAACAGTGGGTTAAAAAAGCAACTGCAAAATGTAAAAAAAATGGTGCACAGGGTTACCCATATAAGACCTCTGCGGTCCTCATTTACTGGGCCACAACATCCTTTACACCTAAAACTGAGGTAGTGAGAAGACTTTCACTACTTTGAGACACAAAATCTTAAACACCTTCCCTAAGCAACAATATCTGTAGCAATTTCACATTACTGCTTAAAAATGGACTTTGTGCACAATAGTTACTGATTTTCAGTCAAATATTGATTTGTCCAGTGCCTACAGTTTTCGTATAGTTGCTATATAAATGCATGCAATAAATCAGGGGTACTCAAATTATTTCTTACAAAGCAGCAGATGCAAAAATCATGGCTTGGTATCAGACCGAGGGCTACAATGACCAATGTCCCCGCCTACCTAATGAAAATCAATTATTAATGTCAGTGGGGCTCTCTAAATATATTTGATTGTTCTTAAATGTCAATGGGGAGAAGTATCAACAAAATCACCTAAGAAAAGACCACTTTATAAAAGGAAAGCAGCATTATTCGACCTAGGCATTATTTCTGGGACAAATGGAGAAGAGTAATTTTTTCTGCTAAATTGTTTTTTTTTCATTTTTTTTCTTCATTTTAAACTGATGAAACATGCATTGAAAATCAGCACTTCAGGGTGTCACATTTGGGAAGGGGAGGATATAATAAAGAACATTTTAGAGAGACATTTATTGTGTACGAGAGGACATTCAAAAGTGTGTTCTATGACAAAGTCAGAGTCTGATGTACTTCACCCGGGGAGCAGGTTTTTCATACCACATGATGGGTACTTGTTGAAGAAGTCGCATAATGGAAACCACTGTTTCAAGGGTGCATGAAGTGGGTCGATTTTAGCCAGTTCGCGCTCTCGTCTATTGTATTGGCAGACTATTACATCACTGTGTGTCTTTCCATTGGGCAGTGATTTATTGGAATGCAATGCTGTCAATATGTCAAGGATATTAGTTTTGTACTTATAACGTGGTTTGTGAAGGTCTAATGATAGATGGAGATCGGTCAGTGATTATCCAGTTTGGCAAAATAATGGCTGTGCGGTTTTGAAAGACTTGGTCCCAAATAATTTTCAGTTTGGGAGAAAAGAGCAGCATTTGTTCAATATTAGCATTCATTTCCATTCAGCAACAAAGGTGGTTGCTCAAAAGGCCAGCGTTGAAGACTCTGCTAGGAAGGCCTAAAAGTTCCAAGAAGAATGAAGATGATGTATTGTGAGACAGAGGTTGATTTTGCACAGTTGCTGGCTCTTTATGTAGGCCTTGTAGGCCACAATGCAGGGTGGATGATATTTAGAAGTAAGACATGCAGAAATTTAATGTAAACAAGCCCTTCTGATGACTAGCACCCAAAAGCTATTTTTCACTGCGACACGTCTAGTTGTCCTATGTCGAAAATCATAGTACAGATTTAAATCCAAATATTGTATCCAGGGAATGAGGCTAGCTAGAACAATAAATAAACAGCTGCTTTTAATAGTTCTTAAAAATCCAATTCAATTATGAATTTGGATTTTTACTGACTATTAAGGAATGCTAACTTTTATAAAGGTACATTTCCCTGACTGAAGTCCCTGGTGGGTAATTCGCGTTTTATCTCGAACTTCTCTCAGCCAGGGATTAACAATAGGTGTTAAATGCCTCCCCCAGGTGCAAACAATAGGTTGACCTGAATGGTCAAAGATGGCTCCTTTGGACCTCCCAGAATATGCAGGGTAGGTGCTATGAACAAACTTTTCGAAAATACAGTGTCCAAACCTGCTCAGGTGTCAAAGCCTGCTTGATAGGTCTGCTAGGTTGTCATGTAACATTTTTTGGGCTCACTTGAAAGGCAGGGAAAAGGATACCAAGGTAATTCTTGTGTACCCAGTCTGATCGCGGAAGGTCCTGCTTTGTCCCCCAGACTTCGCTCTCTGGGGTTTTACATATAACACTAAGGGCGCACTTGAAAAGAAACAAGGTGCCAGAAATTTGTGTGTATCCACTGTCTGGTAGCTGAAAAACCATGCTTTGCTCTACCTGACTTCTATCTCTGTTTGTGGGGGGTACAGTGGCTGCTTCAAATTGGATTTGTGTGTTAGATGTGGGAGGACACTAGGATTACCATAGTACACTCCCAACACAGAACCAAAGTTTCATGCTGCAGAAGACTTTCGCCATCTTGAAATGCCCAAAGTGGGTAGTGTGGGCCCCAAAACCTTTTGCCTCATCGGTTAGTGTGTGCCCAGAAGTCATTTCTACTCACCAGTTCGAGCCAGGTATAAACGTGACATCTCCAGGCACCCACTTCAGAACACTTCTTAGACCTGCAGACGATCAGAAGAACATTCCTGGAGCTGAGGAATAACAGAAGAGGATTGGATGTGTCTGGAACCTGAGAGAAGCCCTGAAGGACAGTACCTGCTCCTTCTTGTACCCAGGGCAGAGCGGTGAGCTCCAAAGGTCATAAGGCTGACCACCTTTTCAAGTTGCAGGGATACAACAAGCTACAAGAGGCAACTGCCCAGTGGCAACTCAACCTCAACTGGACCTTGCTGTTGGCCTCTGCTAACAAACGGTGAGTCTCTAAATGCCTCCCCCGAGGTCCTGGGGCAGTGGGGGGAGCATCAGAAGTATACTTCTAGGTTGTGGGTTGGGACTTAAAGAACTAAGTCAGAAGGTAAAATCTTTAACTAGGACGAACATAATTGGTGTACCTGACCATCATGGTCCGCATCAAATTGCGTCTAGGTCCTTGCCTACCGGAACATAGACCATCATTGGCGCTTTGTGCTAATTTGCACTATTCCTACTTAAAAACTATAATAACTCATATCTGCTTCCCCTTATTGGAAAGGTCATGGTTAATCAAATTTTACTCTTTCTAATTCAGTTTGGGATTCTTAATGATGTGCACTCAGACAGTATTACTGTTTTGGTGCTACATACTTTACACATTGCCCCGAGTTAAGACTTCCTGCTCTAAGCCATGGCTACCACAGGGTTGAACTGAGGATAATTTAGTGACTTCTAGGGCTCACCCTGAAAAAACTGAGTATTATTCCTTAAGGTGGGTAGTCACCTACCGCACTTAATAATCCAATTTCTTAGAATATGGAAGTAGCTGTGCGGGAGAAGTAAGTGACTAACAAGAATTGGAACATAGTTGCCTTGAGGATGTGTCGCATGGTCTTTGGATAGTGTTTTTTCATCTTGCCTCTCCAAGATATATCGTAGTTAAAGGGTTGAAAATGGGATGGGAGAATAATTTTCACAAAGCTGGACAACAGCATAAATGTCGCTCAACATCCAACTACTCCAGAATGTTTGAAATTAATGGACTGTAACTCACTGTTGTACTAGAGAGAAATGTTTTTAGCTACTCTGTTATGGAGAAACTCTATTGATTCTTTTATTGGGTCATTTCTCTGTTATTAGAGGGATGTCAATAGAGTTGTCCGCTTTTTTGTTGATGGTAGTGGGGAAAAACAGAGCAGAGTCCGACTCTTGGTAGGCTTCCAGTCTGACCCAGGAAGGGAGTCATTCTTGCAGATTTATGACATGTTGCTGATGTCTGCCTTCCTGCAGCATTTATCCTCCTGGATTTGACAGCAACTTTTAATACAGTCAATTGCGCTGTTCTTGTGATGCAGCTCTCTGAAACTGGCATCACTGCACAGGCTTTACTCTGGTCTGGCAACTTTCAATCTCAGAAATCCTTAATAGTGGCTTGGACCTCTTTCAAGCCCTCAGAAAGACACTGTCCTTGGTAGGTGACCATGGGCTCAATTTTATTCCTGCAGCTTTTTCATCTATATTATTCCTTTGGCTCATTGAATAGAGGAGTTAGGTTCAATTTTTTTTTCCAACGCAAAGGATACACAGATCGTTGTTAAAAACAATCCTCTGAGTGCTGCATGACTGTCTTGTTAATCAGAGCCGGAGGAGCAGAAATTCTTTTACACTTATTAGGAGCAAATCAAAGATGTTATGCTCTCTAAACCCCACTTGCCTCCTGACCTTTTCCTGTTGGACCTATTCATTAGGCCCAGCCCCATCTCTGTTGAAAGGTGTGGAATGCTCGAAGTAAGGAACTATATCGGAACAGGTCTCAGAGGCAGTCTAACCTTGACAAACTTTTGAAACATGCTTTTGCATCGTCATGCTTAGATTACTGTAACGCTATCTATCTTTCCTTGCTTTCATCTTTAATTTGCAAACTACAGCTGGTCCAGAATTATGCAGCCAGACTAGTGAGTAATGAGAATTGCAGAAGTCACATTTCTCTAGTTTTATCTTCTTTACAATGGTTTCCAGTGAAGGAGCGTGTTGTTTTAAAACCACTGTCTGGTTCATAAAAAAAGAAATCAATTCTTGTGATAGATTAATTCTTCAGCATCATTTTAAATGATGCCTTCTCGGTCACTAAGATCCACAAACATATGTCTCCTTGTGATACCAAAACCTTGCCTAAAAACTATGGGGGTAAGAGACTTTTCTACTGTGGAAGCAACCAGGCAGAATTAGCTTTCCCTATATCTTCGCTCTGAACCAGATTTTGAAAGACCGTGACAATTTAGTGCTTTGAAAAGAGCCCCATTCAACTGTATCAAAGGCCTTTTCAACATCCAAGGCATGGTGCACCATGTGCTTTCTACTGGTTAAGATGGAATACTGGTGAGCAGTCTTTTATGCTTTTCACAAATCCAGATACTGATCGGAGTCGACAACTGATGAGTGGTCAGGCGAACTGGGTACAGGCAGAAAGCTAAAGTTTTGGCAAGAATTTTGCTGTCTTTTTTATTAGTGAAATGGGTTGATAGTTTGTTTCTTGTGAACCTTTGTCTTTCTTGTGGATGAGGATGATCATAGCTTCTGCGAAAATGCATAAAGAGTTGCCAGTTACAGTGAAATGTTGAATAGCAAGAGGAATCTTGGATTCATCACTTAAAGAAGTGACTAGTAGAGGTCTGATGGCAGACTGTCATGGCATTGTTTTTTTTCTTAGGCTTCATATGCCGTTTACTATTTTTGTTTCTGTGATTTGTGTCTCCAGGTCAGAGAGTCTGGAGTGTAAGCTGATTGTAGCTTCTTTTGAAGGTTTTGTTAAATTCTTCTTTCTTAAGTTGTTTTTCACTGGTATAAAGTGTTTCAATGAATTCTTTAAAGATTTCAGATATTTTAGAGTCTTTAGATTGAGTGACCCTTGCTTATACTTAATCTCGATTCCTTGAGACCTTTCCTTCTTTGCTTTAGGGCAACTGGGAAGGAGATTAGCTATTCTATTAAGCTGGATATGACCTGCAGCATATGCGCATCTTTTGTTTAATTTAAGTTCCAGTTTTGGTTAGAGGATGTTGTAAGTAGGCCAGAGGTTGTCCTAATTAAACTAGTTAAGCTAATTGGTTAACTAGTTTTACGATTATTTTAAGCAAACGTTTGGACTCCTCCGCTGCTTCCCTTTTCACATGAGCTCCAAGTGCTTTAAACCTTGCCTTATAATGTTGCGCTGTACATCCCAGAGATTGTATGAGAGTTATCATTGTAAAATTCAGTGCTGAATGATTTAATATGTTTGACCACTTCTGAATCATTCAGGAAGTTGTTTTGTTAGCTGCCATCAGGGGTATATTTGTTGTACGTTGTGACCTCAAACATTAGCACGGCTGGTGAATGATCTGAGTAAAATCTAAAAGAGAACATCAGGCTAGCCACATTAGCAAAACCAGAGAAGATAAAAGGGATTGGAGTTCAAATTACTTTTCTCGGTTTAAAACCACCAAAGTACACTTAAAACCAAAACATAAGATTGGAGTTCTTCACCAAGGATTTACCAACGAGCATTACTGCCAAATTGTTCATTTAATGCATTTTCTTCCAATAATACTACTTAAAACCATGACGGAATAAAAAAAAAAAAAAAAACCTTCATACCAGCCTTGGTGTTTTCCCAGCTACAGGATAGCAAGAACATACTAAGATACTGCACTTTAAAGCATATTGCTCTCTAAAGCATGTTACATTGTGCTAAAATTTAAAGATCATTTTACAAGGGTGAGAGAGGAATTTAAAGATAAATCAGATACTTCAATTTTCCAATTGCACAATTACAAGTGTGAGCCGTTTCTGTATGCCTGCTAACAAATAAAGCCAGACTTCACATGAACTGCAAAGAACAAGCAATGGCAGCTGCCAAGTGCCTGGCTACAATGAAGGCAAGTCTCCATTTGCCCAGCATCAGAGAAGACCAACTTTATATGTATTCATCAACATTCATGGAAAGCCTCCACGAGCACAGCAACTGGCAATGCTGCTCTCCACATACCAAGCACTGAACAGTCTCCAAATGACAAGCAAAACGTACAAACAGCCTCGACATGGCCAGCAAAAAGCCAGTAACATATATGCCCCGTTATTACACAGTATCGCTACACCCTCTTTATCTCTACTATGCCAGACCAAATGCCCTAGCAGCTTTTCAATGCAAGGGCAGAAAAGGAGGTTGCAACAAGTGTCACCCAAGAGCAGCAGGCAGTTTCAGGCCTTTGAGTGATGGGGGTAGGAGGGCCAAGCAGGTTTTAAATACTGAAACTATATGGAAACTTAAGCCTGATCCTTTAAGATTAGTAACCTGAAGATTGCATGCAACATGCACTAGCGCCTCGAGCACTTAACAATCTCCTAGCGCAGTGAAGAGCCCCTTGTGCAACTAGATCTGGGCTACTTGATCACCTGTTACCATTCTTTGCATTTAGCATATGTGAGCAACATTCCAGGCAAAGTAGCATAATTTACTTATTACAAATTAATATTGAAAACTGCTTTCACAAAAACACATACCCCCAAAAAATATGTAACTTCAAAATACCATTTGTAGACGGCATCACTTCGCAAACATGCTTGATGCATGTCGAAATTTGAAAAAAAAAAGTTTAATAATAGAGAGTGTGTGTAAAACCATTACGGGCAACATAAAAATAAATTAAGAGTCCTATTCAAAAATAAAGTCGCAAAGGTGCACCTGCAGGTGCATGTCCTAGAAGTAGTGCAGGCTTACAACTTACAGTAAATCACAAGACTTTACGGAAATCGGCAGGAAACTACTCCTAACAAACCTTTATGAATTTCATTTCCGCATGACGAAATCAACATGTCATTTAATGTTCACTTTTCATACGCCCATTTTTCTCATGAACTGTCAGAAGTAAATTTCCAGCTTGTTTCTATGTGAGAAAAGATTGCAAAGGTGTTTTTGATGTGAATACCCTTAAACATATACGTTTATGGGTGTCATAAAGAGACACACACACAGCATTCTAATCCTGAAACTACTGATCTTCGACTGCTCCCAGCCCCTGTATGTGGATTTGCAAAAAGGTGTCAACATCACAACCTATCCACAATGCAAACCCCGGTATAATAAAAGCCACGATCTAATCAGAGAGGGCTACTATCAGAACTTTGATAGGAGAATTATGCCATAATGTGTTACTTTGCTGCATGGTACCAAAGGGACAAGTGATATTTTTTTTTTTAACAAGGCAAGTCGATGTGTGAAGCGTCCTCGCCCTGGGACAAGTAGACACTTTATAAAAATGCCACACCCCTGCTGCCGCCAAAGCCCATGACTTCTAGACAAAATATTTGGAAACCGGTGTTATAAACTGAAATGTTTTCCAGCACTTATTTCCAAAGCAGTTTTTGGAAAAAGTCAACTCCTCTCTAAACTCCTAGAATGGTCATGCTTGCTTACTACGCTGGCAGGTATGACAGTATGGTGTGGAACTGGTATGACATTTTTGGCAAAGGCGGTTTTTGGTTATCAGCCCAGCTCTGCCGCCACTTTATTTACTCTCTGTCCAGAAGTGAATGATGCATACAACACCCAAGAACAGGCTGCTTCAATAGAGACAAACATCATAAATGAGTGCAGGAGAAAAGCTACCTAATGTTTTGCTGAAAAGCAGCAGAACAGGTTACTGCAGCTCTAGAAACAGTCATTCGACCATGTATGAAAAGACATGGAGGTGTTGCAATGCAAATGTGGTAAAACCACCGCAAAATATTTTGTGAATATCTATGGGGTTATTCTGATCCCCAAAGGGTTGTAATTTGAACTAGTAGTGATGTCCAATTAACGCAAACTTGAGGTACTGGTAATGTGCTGTGCATAAAGTAATGTGGAAATAGGTGTCCTTGAGATAGAGAGCCATCATGTTATCCCCAAAGCACAGCACTGGAAAGGTGTGTTGTAGAGTAATCATCTTTAAAAGGTCTGACACAATGTATCTGTTAAAAGACCTGAGAGCGCGGATTGGTCTTAGTGTGCTGTCCTTTTTGGGAGTTAGAAAGAAAGAGGAGTACAGCCCCTTTCGTATTTGGTGCAGAGGAATTGGTTATAATGCACCTTTCTGGAGTAGAGCCAATATATACTTCCTCCTGCAGCAGCCTCGTAAGTTCTTGGCAGATGTTTTCACGTCGAGGTGGCAAGTTTGGTGGTGTGGTATGAATACAACGCAATATCCTTGTTTGACTACGGATAGGACCCCCTTGTCTGAGATTATCTCCTCCCACAGTGAAAGGTATAACAATTATTCTTTGCCCAATAAGTGCTTTGTAATGGAGGAGTAGTGGGGAATTCATTGCTTAAAATAGCAGCCTTTGCTTGGGGTGCTCTACCTTTGCAACGGCTGCTACCTAGCAAGCTGTCGCTGTGATACATCCTGAGAGCTTGTCCTTCTTGAGAGTATCACCACTGCTCTGAAACTTCGAGCGCAGATTTTGTTGCTGCAGCTGTGGCTCCACCTCTCGCCTGTAGGCGATAAAACCCAGACATACCAATTTAGGTTTGGCGGGCCCCCCATAGGCTTTTCTGGGTCAGTGTCTATCTTAATTTTCTCAAACACTGAGTCTACTTGAGGCCCAAACAAGTGTTCACCATCAAACATGACACAAAGTAGTTGTTGCTATTGCTCTGGGTAGAAGACAGATCCTGAACCATGCATGCCTTCGAAATAGGTCACTGGTGTGTGTCTCGAGTGACTCAATATCAGCCACGTCCAGAGCGCATCGGATGTTGATGCTGGAAATTATTTTACCCTACTGCACAAACTCCTTGGCTCTTTTGCGGTAGGTAGGCGCAGCTGTTCCATATCTTCCTAGTGTTACCTGTCAAACCTGGAAATGCAGGGTCATTGAGTTGGCGATGTGCACCTAGATTTATTAGTGTGTTTTTGCTTTTACCACAGCTGTCCAAATTCTTCTACATCAGTGATACTCAAAGTGCGGCCATTCTGAGCTTTACAGGCGGGCCCCACGTCAACAGCAGCTCAGGGCTGCTGTTTACTAGACTCAGCAATAACATGAACAATATGTTAAATAAACGGGCAACATCTATTTCATTGTTAATTGAAAGTAAAGAAAGGAAGTAGGTAGGGTGTCCTGCATCACTTAACTTTAGGAACACCTTTCTTTCTAAAGACATCTTGTAGCATGCGTGTAAAAATAGGATAGTCTCTTCAAAGTTCAAAAAGTGTATTTCATTAACATGAAGAACCGTTTTACCTTAGAACGTCATGCCAGTGCATTTAGGAGTATTCTTTTTAAAGTGCCTTGGGTTTTTTTTTTTTTTAAGTGATAGTTTTCAAACATGAATTTAGAAATAGTCATGCTTCTACCCACCCTGACAACAATACCAATAGTGAACTAAGATGCAAGTCAGTTGTTATGTACACCCTTTTGGGGGGCTGGCTTGCTATTTATTATTAGGGCTCCTGGTTTTATGGTATTTATTTTCTGGACATTTCCGTCTGTATTGATCCATATTTATTTTTTGATAATTTTATCTGTATTTATCCATATTCATTTTGGGTTTTGTGAAAAAATGAGGCTAAAATGAGTATATTTCCACATTTATTTAACCAATAAATATGCACTCGTGCTTGAATCCCTGCCAGGTTTCAATGCTGTGAACACCCGCAGAAGTTAAATCAATGCACTTATATAAAAATATGCAAATTTCAGTTTCAACCTTGTGCAGATCTACTGCTGCTAAAGCCTCTTTTCTAAAATCCCTCTCTTTTTTAACCCCCCTTACCTATAAACACAGCTTTTGGCCTGGCAGTCATGGCAGACAGTATTTAAAATTACTCAAAAAGCCAACCAATTTTTGTTTTTATCCACATTTAAAAATAATTACAGACAAGAAAATAAATGTTTTCTGTCTATTTATCTGTAAAAATCTGTAAAAACGGAAAACAGGGAGCCTTATTTATTATACATGAACGACATTACAGCTTACTGAATGAAACAAAGGAGGTTTTGTGCAGCACACAGCCTGAAGTCTTGCATTTCTAAGTCCTCTTATATGTGATAATGTAGAACAAGCATTTGCAATGCAATAGGTCTCGTATTTACGAGAGTTTAAGCTATTGGCATTGTAAATGACAATAGCTTAAATTCTAGCAAATGCGAGACCTAGTGCATTGCAAATATTTGTTGTTACCAAGCACCCCATGCCACGTATGCAGGTTAATAGAGGCCACGCCCCTTTCTTTAGACAAGCCAGGTCTAAAGAAAGGGGCGAGGCCGCCATAAAAGTGAAAGCGCGGTATGGGGTGCTTTTACCAAAAAAGCATGTTTGAAAAACAAATGCTTTTTTTGTAAAAGCGCCCCAAACAGCCCTTTCATTTTAATGGCGGCCGCGCCCCTTTTTTTAGACGAGGCTCATCT